>JAJJWW010011295.1:0-307611 GCA_023531295.1 Papaver armeniacum | reverse complement strand
TGATCGTCCTTGCTTTGCTTGTAGAGCTTTTGAAATAGGCATGATGTAGTCCATATTTTGATCTTGATTGATTGTTGAACTTTTACTGCTGTGTTCTTAGTTCTGTGATCAAGTATATATATGCCTGCCCCCGCTTTTTTATCTCAAACTCATGGATTCCCATCCGTTGATTTAAGCTTGTCTTCGTTATTTTTAAACAGATTAGGGTTTCTGGATGATACTTCTGATGAATTTTTGGAAGTTTGCATAATTTTAACTTTTGATTGCCTGTTTTATCTGATCCCCGTAATACCTTTCTTGCTTGTCGCAGATATGTCTGATCGTCATCGGTCTTCATACTGCATTACACCGTCAATCGAGTCCCCACCGGTCTTCTTCACATAGAAGTCCCGATATATCTCCGCCGAGGGGCGGCTCATCTAGGTCATTCCAACCAGATCTTCGTGCCCAGAAAGTTTCATCATCATCGGGTCCGAGGGTTTCTATCACGAAGAAGAGGGATCCGCCGAAGGGATCTCGACATGCCGTTATCCATCCTGCGACTAAACCTCCTTCCCAGCGTGTTGAACCGATGAATATTCCACCTCTTCGGTCCATGCCCCCTCAAACCACGATGCCATCTTCGGTGTCTAAGGCTTTGCAACCTGCTGTTGTGATGAAAAGGCCTTCTACTAAAGCCGTTGTGCCTCTGGCAGTTCCTTTGAGGAATCCATTGGCCAAAAGGGAAGGTTCTGACATGAGTCCTCCCAAGTCAAAAAAATCGTTGTTGAGTCGATCCACCAGTTCTGATGTTGCTTCTGAAATACGAGGCATTTCGGTGGCTAAGAAAAAGGTTACCTTCATGCATGTTGATTTCGAAGCCTTCAAGGTGAAGCATGGTCTTGAGTTCTTTGATGTTAAGTTCTATGCACCAGACGATGACCTTACCTATGATATTATTGTGAATTATAAATACGACGATCTTCATTTGCTGACCACTGTGGGGGCTTTCGAAGCGGGTTTGATGCTGCCTTTGTACAAGTCGGGGGATTCCTTTTACTATGATGTTTGGCCGATCGTGAAGGTTTTACCCATAATACCCATTGTCGCTCGGTGGTGCAGCTGAGTGGGAATTATCTTCGGACTCTGAAGGAATGCTATCTTCGGAGTAAGGGTGAAACGATGATGACATGTTATACTCCTAATCCTCAATGAAAGAAGCTTGTATACACTACACCATTTTTAGGGATTCGCAACCCAGGTTTGCAACGGCATAAAGGCCGTTGCAAAATTTTAGTTGCTAATTGCAACGCCCTTCTTTTCGCAACGCAGATCTGCCGTTTCAATTTTGTAACCTCACTAGCGAAGTTGCGAATTGCAACTGTAGTGTTTTCAAGCGTGCGAAGCACGCATGTGGTCGGGAACACTAGGGATACCAAGTACACCCAAGTCAAACTTCGGTCAAGCCTTCCTTTTTATTTTTCCACCCTTCAGCCAAGTTAACCTATAATGCCTTGTCCATCGAGAAGAACATCTCTTTTTTTTTCCACTCGTTCATCTCCTCTCCATCTCTCGAACTTTCATCTCCTCTCCATATTCTGCGTAAATAACATCATCTCTAAAACTTCTTGATACCATCGATGAATAAATCCAGTGAGATAGATGGATCAAGTCTAATGATGATGAGTTTCTAGATTTGATTTTGTTAGGATTTTTGATTGAAAGAAGAAAGATGATTCATTGAGAATCAGGGATAGGGTTTTGAGAGAGTTTATATAGTGGCGAAGTTTACAAGACTCGGATCAATAAAAGAACAGTTGAATCAGGAATTGAGAAAATACGGAGATTTAAGTATAAGAATTCAATTGAGAAGTTAGGGTTTTCTGTGAATAGGAATTAGGGTTTGATTTTGGTGATGATTAAGAAAAAAACAGTGTATGGGTTTTGAAGATTATAACATGAAGAAGGTGAGAGTTCGATTACAAATAAGAATAGTCTAAAAAATTTAAAGAATTAGGGTTTCATAAGAACAGGTTTTGAGATGATGTAGAAGACGAAATTGAAGGTCTAGAAGAATGATTCAGAGTTTTCAACAAAAGAAGGTAACGATTTCTTACTTAGTTTTTGATTTATTTTTTTGAATTTATGTTATGAAAATCGATGGATGAAGTTGAATTTGTTGTTGTTAAGGAGGAATTGTTGAATTAATTTATTTTTGGGTACACAATCATGTAACAAACCCTTGAACAGAGACTGTGTTAAACCTCCCTTGAAGTGTGTGATGTATTTTTCTTTGGATATCGATGTGAAACGAAAAATTATGTGAAGAATTGTAACCTGTGATGATATTTGATTTAGAAAAAGAGAGGCATAATTTGTTAATGCCTGCGTATTAGTAGTCTATTACCTTCACATAGGAATTGATGGATGTGTATGTGAAATTCTAAGTGTGTAAGTTGTGAGATGTGTTCGAGATCCTTGTCCTTGTTTTCTTTAAAAGGGGACAAGCTAAAATTACAGTATCGCGTGTTAAGGTTATCCCGATAGCTCACTAGAACTTAGGAGCTGTAGGTGAGTATAAACATGTGAGGTTGTGCTTGTGAGAGCAAAGACGAGAAATATATGATGCAGTCCTTTTCTTCTTCTTGGTTTGCAAGGGCTAGCTTCAATTAGAACCTCTGTATTACACAAGTTGCCTTCGCAAATCGCGTGGTCGTCATGGGTAGTTGTTGCTTATTGCCATCATCCACCCCTTAGAATCTGTTATTTGGTATAAATTGGTTTTGAATTAGGGGACTGTTTTTACGAACGACATGTTATTCTTGTTACTGTATAGGCAAAGTGAAGATTGTAGAGTTTATGCATGATTTCTTATCCCCTGAAGATTAATATGTCCTGCTCAATGTTTGGGTTAGGGGTTTAAGGACCCAGATTCTTAATATGATTGTGCGGTGCCTACATTTAGATCATGCCCTTGAAACTACATAATATAGAATTAGAATCTTACCCTTCCTTTGAAAGCATTAGATCATCGTATATGTATGAATTGGTAAGTGTTTTGTATCTTTGTTATTAACAAAAGTCACTTTAGGACCATGGTTGCAAATGCTTTCGGGATTCGAGTTGGTTGCTTGGTATAGTCCATGGTTGCAGATGCTTTGTAAGTTGTTTTTTTCCCTTGCAAAGTATATTTCAGGACGATTACTTTCATTGGAAGATACAATACTAGGGCATGAAAAGTATTAATTGTGGTTAAGGTTTTCTTTGAACTAGTTATTTGTATGGTTATTTTAGATGGTCTGATACATTATTCATAAGTGGATTATAGAGATGGAAATGTTCATCAAAGACAAAATTCCTTGATCCCTACTTTATATACCAGAACTCATTCATAGCCTCGAAGAGCTTGCTGCTCCATAATTTTATCCAGTTTTTGTCAAGTTAATAACTCTTGCGATGGACAGGAAGAACAGAGAGAAGGAGATGGCATCTGTCCTGATTTCTACTCTTCATAGTGAGATCTTCTCAAGTGAAGACATCGTGAGTGGGTTTGTTTTGCTTCTTGAAACCGCGAGAAGATAGATGCTCTTGATATATTAGATGCGTCAAATGAGCTTGCTCTCTTTACTCGCAAGGGCGAGTCATTGATGATGTCTTGATTCCATTGAATTTAGAGGAGATGTCTTGGTTCCATTGACTATTGTATTATATAGTAGATTTTCTTGAAACCTTATACATCTTGTTGCATTTGCTGAATATGTTTGATATTGTTCTTGTCTTTTTAAAGTTCCATTCTCCGTGACAAGATCATCCCACATGCTGTGTCGTGGTTCACTAGAGAAGCTGCTGCCCATCCTGTGGATGATGACATAGCCGTCAGACCTAAAAAGGTAAAGATATGTTGGTATCTATTTATTCATGTATGCTATTTATTAACTTGTACTTTACAGTTTTTTTCAAATTTTTAAAAAGTTCGTTTAGCTTTTGGACAAAATGTACAAAAAAATTGAAGAAAGTTAAGTACGATGTATTGGAATTTCAGCTCCTTAACCGTCATACTCGAATCTAGTATTAGTCATGCTTACCACATGTATGAGTTGAACTTACAAGAAATCTGATGTACAGATGCTCGTTAAAATCTGATGTAAAGATGCTCGTTAATATTGTTACTTTATTTTTGTGAAGTTTTAAATTTTATCTTTATTATCTTTATTCATATATAAAGATGCTATTTTGGGATCTTAACATGACTGATCTTTATTCTCATGTTTATTATCTTGTTTTGATTCAAACACTTCAAATAAGAAAGCCACAGTACTTTAAATCTCGCATTCAAAGTACCATCTTCTGTCTGCTAACTGTGTTATGTCTTTTCTAATAATGTGCATTGACTTTGTAATGAGCACGCATTGATTGTTAATTGGTAAAGATAGTTCCAGGGAATTGACTGTGTTACATTCTAACTTTTTGCCCAATATTATGAATGTGTGAATTACTTTGATAGCAAATTACTTGGCTTTTTTCAGTGGATTGTGAACTCTCTACGGTTGAGCAGACTCATTCATGGAAGCTTCGATATGGTTATGATCGTGTGAATGATGATAAAGATGTTTCCAACATCGAGGCCAAGATGACTGATGGTATGTCATATATCTTAAATTATATAGTAGTTCACCAGTTCTTAGTTTCGTTTTTAGTATAGTCAAGACTCAAGATTTTGGTGAATGTTTTTTACTAAATAAAACAAGAACAATTTTAGGGGATAGTTTTGTGTATTATGCTTACAAGATGCTAGTTCAGACCTAAAAAGATATCACAGAATCCAGCGTAATTTAGGATTTGAGCTAGCTCGACCATGTCGAAGTCCAAGAATAATTGAGCTAGCTCGACTACGACAGCTCACTTACAACTGCGTCTGTTATAGAAAAACATCACAAGGGCTCAACGACTCTGGATGTAGGGGATTCATACGGTGTAAGCAATTATTTGTTTTGTTTTACTTGGCATGATAAGTATAATTGTTGTGGCATGATAAGTAGTGTAGTAAATGACTGCATCTTTTAATCATGTTTGAATGACCAAAGATATATGTACAATGATCGAGACAATTTGGGTATCATAGTAATGAATGAATGAATATAAAATGTGTGGCCAAGACTTGGATTTAGTTTTCAAGTGCTGGTCAGTGTCAAATGATGGACATGACCCATCCAGGAGTTCTGTGTAAATTTGAATACAATGTTTCAGTGATGATCTCAGTTTATGAGTTGGACTAGTCATTTTACATAGAACTCAAATGCGCGGTTTAGCATTAGGATAAGAGGAGAACTGTAAGGTCATAAGAGCCACTTTTAAATTAGTATTTTGAACTTGATAATTAGATAAATTGTGGTCTCAGTCTAGTATTGTTTTAGATTAGTAAATAATGGTGGAATCTTCTTCATTTGTAGCCTATTAGTCTTCGACTCAATCTTTATAAGCATACTGGATATCTGATTAGAAGAATTTGTGATGCTTTGTTCGCAGGTTAATTGAATAATGCTCTGTTGTGAGATCGAAAAGGTTGGAGAACAAAGCGAAAAGCAAAGCATCCATTAGGTCCCTTAGCAAATTTTGCAAGATTTGTAAGTTATAATGTAGTATCTCCTTATAGAGATTTAAGTTAGAAGAACTTAGGAATTTCGAACTTTATACAAACCGAACTTAGGAACTAAGTATGTTTATGTGTATGTCCATTAAATGAATGACATAGTTTGTATCAAATACTCATACTTGTTAACTTCAATTGAAGAATTCTTTTTTCATAATGGTAAATGTGGAATTGAAAGTGTAGAAGTTTGTATATCTGTGGAATGTTGAATATGGGGAACCGGGTAGCTAATTAGTGGGGTAAATGTGGGGAATGGATTTTGACCAGGTCAATGAAGACTCGACCTTTTTTTTTTTTTTTGCAAAAGCTTAGCAACGTCGATGTTCTGTTGCTAAATTAGAACCAGAACCAATAAATTAGAAATCGGAACCATAGTTAGGGTAGGGGTATTCTGTAATTAGAAATGCTTAGCAACGGCAGACCTTGGTTGCGAATAAGCAAAGTCGCAACGGCACGGTACGTTGCGAATCTCCGTTGCTGACCAAGAATCGCAACGGAGCTTATGCCGTTGCAAAAAACTGCAACACCGTGTTTTGAAACGTCAACCTGCCGTTGCGACCCCGGTCAGCAACGTCCAGGCTCCGTTGATAATTCCTAAAAATGGTGTAGTGATACTCCTGCCAATTTCAACGCCTCTTTTGGAGATTATGTCAACAGCAGGAATCGCAAGCCCTGGAGTATTGGTCTTCGTACTATTCCTGCTTCTCATGGTGAGGTTCATCTGTTAAGCGAAGTGTGATACGAAGCTTCGCTACGTTCCCGGTACCGAGGGGTCTTCTCAGCAGAAAATTTTTCCTAATCGGGAAAGGCTCAAGCGTGATCATGACTATGAATGGCATGCCATAATCATCAAAGTTTTTGGTCCTTGGGATTATGGCTGGGTGCCTGGGCAGCATGGGTGGCGTCCTGTTGCTGGAAGTCAACCTCGTGACAGCGCTCCAGCTCGCTATGGTGATTTCTGCCCCTGGCGGTTGAATTTCGATGGTATGAACTTTAAGTATGCCTTTGACGCTGCTGACGAAGAAGAAAGTTCCGATGTTGTCCTTCCTTAGAAGGGTAATCTCGCTGCCAAGGTATGGTTCTCTCTGTTTCCCCTTTTCTTCTTGTTTTAAGGTAACACGATATAAGTAAATAATGTTCGTCGTACTGATATATCGAGTGTTATCTCTTTAGGCAAAGAAGAAAATAAAATCCGCCCGGTTCAGTCTTCTACTGCCCCTGTGGAGGGGACTGATAATCTTGATGAGGTCAATAGCCCCGTGAATGATGAAGGTATTGAGGACGACGAGGAGATTACCGATGATGAGGAACGGATAGAGACCTCTCCTAATAATCATAAGAACGACGAGGATACTGGTGATGCTTTCAACGAAGAAGAGGTTTCCCCTGATGGCGATGGTACTAGTGAGGAGAGAGTTATGTATGACTTTCCGCTGACCGATCCTCCCATTGGATTGGTGCTAGGTCAGGGGGATAAGGAGGCCGAGCTTCAGCCAATGAATCCTACTTCAGAGTTTTCTTTTGGTAAAATCCACTCCGCTGGGGGGTCAATGGATATCGACGCTGCTATGGGGTTAGCTGAGGAGTTTTCTCTGTTGTCGCCAAATGATGAATGGGATGTTCTTGGGGACGGGGGTGAGAGAATAATTGAGACCGGTGGTGAAGAAGTGGCTGTAGATGAAGGAAATTTGGGTGGTAAAGGTGATAAGGCTCATGCTAACAAAGGGGTCGGTGCCACGAAGAGTTCTGATGGGGAAAAGGATGTGGCCGATGCCGTAGCTTCCGCTGGTGTGTCCTTGGAAGGCTTTGATATGATGCTACATTGGACTGGTTGATGAAGAAAAATCTGATGTTTGTGCCGAATCCTGCCCCGGTGATACCTGGTGAGAAAAATTCTGACGCCTTTACCCGCTAAAGGATGTAGCTATCGACCCGTGATGTTGTTTCCGAAGCTTGGGAGAAAGATTTGGGTGCTACTTCTACCACTTCATCGGTCAATCCCCCTTCTTCTATTGCCGACATGATGGTTATTCTTTGGTGGGTATCGCATGGTTTTCCCTAGCAGCGTGTTCTCGAGGTTAGTTGTCGTAAATCCTTTTGTTTTATTGCCTATGTGACTTTTTATTGATGGTACTTATTTGCTCGCAGATAATGAGAAGTGAAAATTGCAACCATACTTTGTATCAGTGTTTCAAAGAGAAGGCTTTTAAATTGGAAGAGAAGCTTCGTC
This sequence comes from Papaver armeniacum, assembly GCA_023531295.1. NCBI lineage: Eukaryota > Viridiplantae > Streptophyta > Magnoliopsida > Ranunculales > Papaveraceae > Papaver > Papaver armeniacum. The sequence goes on along the minus strand of JAJJWW010011295.1, from coordinate 299,752 downwards.
ATCGTGAAGAGTAATTGAACGCTACTGAGGCGCTCGTCTCTGCCAAAGATAAGGAGATAGGCGAACTGAAGAGCCAGCTGAAGGGGAAAGAGCAGCTGGGTGCCGAAGAAGAGAAGCTTCGTGTTGAACTTGCATTGGTCCGTAGTGACTTGGAGAAGGCCCGCAACGATGCTTCATCTTCTAAAGGTTTGTTTTTTTTCTTCTATTCTCCTCTTCGGCTCTCTCTTTCGTCTTCTTAGTGTGCTATCTGAGTCTCCCGCCCTATCTTCAGCGGGTATTACTGGAGAATTGGTATGGCTTCGGAATGAGAGGACTCGGCAAGCTTCCCGGATCAGGGAATTAGTGGAGAAAATTAAGAGTGAAGCCAATAAATGGAATGCTCGAGCCGATGAGCACAATACCCTAGTAGCTGAGTGGCGAGAGAAGCGGACTCAAATGATTGATATGCAAAATAGTTATAATACCGATCGTCGTCAGTTTAATGATACCTTGTTATGGACTCATGATAACCTTCATGTTGCTCGGGAACATGCCACTAGTTTGGAGGCTAAGGTAACACATTTGGAGGAAGAATTACGCCAAGCTCGGTCATCCCATGATCCTGAGGTTAGGGATTATATACAGCAGCTTGTTCGGGAGAGAGACGATGCCAGAGCGGAGGCTCATGCCCTTAGTAATGCTTTAGCCACCTCTCGAGCCGATGTTGCTCGTTTAGTAGATTCTGAGAAAGACCTCGAAGTGAACATGTACTAAGGGCATAGAAGAAATGAATAACGAAGTCAACCATCTTCACCATTTAGACTCCATGAAGCAGGTAGAGTTGGATGAGTGTCAGTTTGCTCTTACAAATATTCGGTTGGATTATAAGAAAATTTCAGACGAATACGATTTTCTTGACGACGCCGTAGTTAATGAGTATGAGATAGCTTCGGCTAGAGTCGAAGGTATACAGTTATTTGGTTACGAATAGTTCTTCGGTTCTAATTTTCTAACCCAACTTTGTCTTCTTTTGTTAGAGCTCGAAGGACAGCTTGACCTTGCAAATGAAAAACTAGAAAAGACTCAATCTGCCCTAGTACATCAGGAGGGCTAGGCCAAATATTTTGAGAATTTGGTTGTATCTCGGGATGCCGCAGCAAAGGAAGCAGCCAAGGAAGTAACCCGAATGACATCCTTGTTGTCACAGTCTGAGCTTAAATCCACTGTGGTTGCATATACGGCTCGCTGCCAGCTTGCAGAAGAGGTGAACAAAACGCTTACCAGGATCGAGCAAGGCCTTCATAAAGATCATGGTATTGTCAAGCACTATGCTCGTCGTCATATGCCCGAGCCCCTAACTTCTTCCTCTGGTCCTTCTTCAGGAGGCAGCGCTCCCTCCTCTCAGAAGCAAGATCTCGCTGGTCATATTGGATCTTCTAAGGGAAAGTAGACTTCTATAATTATTATAGAAAGTTGATCTTCGTTGATTACTTGTTTTCGAGCCATTTTTTGATGTATTTTTGTGTTTGTCGTTAAACTTTCCGATCTTGTAATCAACTTTTATGGAATAGATCATCGTTTGTTTGGGTATGTACAGCTTTGATTCATCTGCATGGTTAATTTGATTACCTTTTTAGATGTTGAGCAAATCTGTCCAATAGAGTGATTAAATAAAAATAATACATAGTGTTTGATGTCAATAACGAGGATATGTACCTTCGTTACTGATTTCGGACCTGTCACCCCGCTGGTTAACCCTTGGCCAGAGGATTACCAAACGGTGGGGGTTTGGGCAACGTTCCCGGATATGTAATGCGTTATTGAACTATGTACATGCATTCATTCCGCTGAACCTTTGCCTTTTAGATTGGTTGGGTATCTCTTTCTGATAGATGCCTTCCCTATGGTCGTACACTTATAGACGCTGATATGGGAGTCCGGAGAGATTGTATATGGCTACTTTCCCCAATAAAGATTTTGCAAAAAGTATGTTTGATTGATGAGTCGAGGTGTGATATTCCTCATCCAGAGATAGAAACATGTCAAGCGAGTATGCTATTTTCTTCTTCTGGTGCTCTTCACACAGATGCAGAACCGCGTTGTTTTTATGGATAATATGGCTTGAGATATTTGGCATTCCACGGGTGTCTGAGGACTTCTCCTTTCAGGTTACGCAGATAATAAGATTTGTTTCCTGCGATGTCGTGTATAACAATTGGTCCTCCCTATGTTGGTGCTAACTTGCCCCACTTTTTCTCTCGCTGGTATTGGGGTATAGTTCTCAGCACATACTGTCCTTCTACAAAATTTCTAAGTTTAACCTTCTTGTTGTATTTCATTGCTAATCTTCGTTGGTAGTTTTCTATCCTCTGCAGCGCTGTTTCTCTCCTTTCCTCCAGATCGTCGAGCCTGGTAGGCCTGGAAATGTGTATATTTTAGCCTACTTGTTATAAACCGCAAGTGCACGACGTCTATCGGAGACGTGGCAAATACGGGTCGAACCACAGAGACTTGTGGTGCTAGTCTGGTTGATTTCTAGGCTTACTTACCGAATTCTAGCAAAGTGTAACACAATTCAGGGTTTGTCGATACGACCGAGTGTTTTGTGACTCTAAGCTAAGGCAGAAAAACAAGTTATAACTAATTGGAAGCTACCAGGGTTGTTAGACTTCACCTCATAACCCTATGCTAAGGCAAAACACACTCCATTCACGTCTTGTGCCTCCCTTTGAAGGCCTCAGGTAGAGAAATTCTTTAGCAAACTCTCCTAATTTACTCCTAGTATAGCTTGTCTTTTCACAGTACAAACTATCACAAGCTTATTTGGTTTGTTAGCTAACTAATTACTTCTAAGGTAATTCAACTGATTTCACTAACTTACTCCTAGCATAGCTTGTCTTCTTACAGTACAAACTATCACAAGTTTGTTAGATTCATACATCATACAATCACTCAATTCAATTCATAACAGCAAGAACACAAATTTTGATATGAGTTACTCAACATAGGAACAGGGGTTTCATCAAACACCCTGGCTGATAGAATTAAAACATAATTAAGATACTACAAACTACACTAAAATGATGCTCTGGCTAGCCCAGGCATCCCCAAAATCATTCTCTACCTCTTCTATTTATACATGCAAGAATACCCAAAACTTCAAACCCTAATTTACTTTTAAAATAGAAATTAAAATCAAAATACTCTCACCCATGTCGCTCAACCCACTCTCTCTTCTGTCAATCGCTCCATGCTTCCACAGTTGGTGAAACCCTAGCTCTTATTTTCTCTAAGTTAGCTTCTAGGGTTGCAGAAGCTAAGAGAGAGAAAACAAGAGCTAAAGAGGTGGTGCGGCTGTTGCAGGAATGGTGTTGCTGTGTCAGGAGGTGATGGAGGTGGTGGTTTTGCAGAAGGTATGGGAGAAGAGAAGAAGAGCAGAGCTCTGATTCTCTGAAGGCGGTATGGGGAAGAAGAGAGGGTTTTGCAGTGGTTGTCGGGGGAAGAAAGAGAAGGAGAGGACGAGAAAATGGTAGGTCGATGGGGGTATAGGGTGTAGGGAGTTTTTGTTTCGAAGCGGAGGCATCGAATGCTGATGGGACGGGCCGAGCGAGCGTAGGATGGAGCTGAGGGATATCTGAACGGCTGAGAGAGACTTGGAGTGATCTGGTGTTGCACGGGAGCAGCGAACTTCGATGCGAGTGGAGGCAGCGACCGTTGGATGTAGAAGATAGAAATCTCGACGGCTTGGAGTGGACGGGCTCGGATCCGGGTCGCGGGTCGGGTCTAGCTCAAGCCCATGTCTCGTAGATGGGTTGCTACTTGTTGGGTTGCAACTGTTGCGTGCGCGGGCTTTGGCTTTCTGCTCCATAGATGCTCGACTCCAATTCTTCGCTCTTTGGGCTCCTCAGTTTCTCCGAGCTTTATTTATTACCTAAAAACACAAAATTAATTAATATAAATATTTATTCTTGAAAACAATGAAAACACGAATGGGGATAATATCTCGATTTCTAAGCGCAAAAGATGAGTAAAATGCCAATAAAAAGGTGTATAAATATGCACTATTTGGCACTCATCAAATACCCCCAAACCCGAATTTTACTTGTCCTCAAGTAAAACAAAAAATAAGAAATCCTAACTATACCCCGTCGCAGTCTCTCGAATGCATTTAGCGTATGCACTAAGCCTTTAAACCCCTAGGTGTCCCTAGTGGACGAGTTGTAGTCTCGTGAGGGTTTACCGAGAGGTGTACCCACAAAACCTTCTCCAACTTCAGAGTGTAAAAGAGTCTCAAGCCTCCAAGAAGCTATGAGGACATAGAGTTTCGCATGCTAGTAACGAAGTTAGAACTACCAAAGAACGCATTCTCATCCTTAAGTGCTTTGAGCGAGAAGTAACCATACCATATGAAAGAATTCGGATTCGATTGTGATCATAAGTCTCAACTTCTGCCTCACCATTAAGGTTTTATGATAATTGCACTCAAAAGATCGCTTTTTTAGTCTCTCATGTGTGCAGGCAGGAATAAAGAGAGAAATCCTGCACACGTTGTAGGTAAGAAGGCTAACCTTCTGAAATAATTTCTGGAGACTCCACGAAGTGTGGACAAAAAGAATCTTTTCTCGATGATCTCTAAGAAAGGAAATCAACCATTAGCAAGGGGTGGGAGTACTCACTCACTTCTCACCCGATCGGCAATTAATATCACTCTCTCAAAGAACCATAGAAACGTCTTCAATCTTCGGTCTTCGGTCTTCAATTGTTGATGACGAACTTCTAAACTTCACAAAACTTGACAATTTTTTTAATGTTTATACTCAATTTCCTTGTTGTTTGGATTTTTCTTCTTGAACTCTCTTTACCATGGTGGTAGCAAAAATAAACTACAATTTTTTTTTTTTTTTTTTTTTTTTTACAAAAAGTGAAAATAAAAATACAAATAATGAAACAACTAACTCCATGGACAAAGGACTTTGTCACTCAATTTTTCCACAACTTGTATTGTCTTGATTTTATAAATTTTATTAATTCTCATCCTATTTTCTTTTCTTTTTCTTTGTTGCACGTAAACCTTGGACTATATCAATTTTTCTTTCAATATTCTGATGATGCTCCGCTTGTTGACGATGATGTGTTTCTATGGGTCCGTTGATTGAGAGAGAGAGTGATGCTAACTGCAAATCGATATTTAGAAGGAGTTTTCATCTTTAGACGTCACCCTCATGATTGACAAAAACTAGCACTCAAGAGATCAAAAGTAGTGCTGAAATTGGTGCGAAGTTGGGTAGCTCACCATTCCTACCCTAATTGATGTACGGTGACACACACTCTAACAAACTTTTCTAGAAAGTTGCAAAAATTAAAGGTTGGTGCCTCACTTGATGTAAAATGGGTAGTCTCCACTATGGGTGATCACAATTCTACTACCGAATATCTAAACAACCTAATTCGCTCTCCTAGGATGGTTAAATCCAACTTTAACGCTCTAATCAACTAAGAAACCCGATTGTGTTCTCCTAAGACTTCTAACTTTTGTTATTTCGGTCGATTCTCTATTTAAACATAGCTAGAAGCATGCTAGTGACTCTAAAATCTCTAAAAGTTGGAGGTTTTTACAAAAAGAGTTTTTAATTTTTTTTTTTTTTTTTTTTTTTTTTTTTTTTGAAAATAAAAGATTAAAAAGACTAAAAACTCTATATGCAAAAATATGCAAATGCACCCCCAAACCTAAATCAAACATTGTCCTCAATGTGTCGACAGATAGAAAAATTTAAACAGTTACATACCATGAGAACTATGCCGATAAGAGAAAAGGGAAGAGATTACCTGATGTCATGGGAGCAAGGTTAGAGCTTCACTAGTCAAGGCTAGAATCCAACATTCTCAGTGGAGATCATATCGGATTAGCACAATATATGCACAAGAAGACTCAACCGATTCAAGAAAAGAAAAATTTAACAAGTCCTACTTTGGATTATATACAATGAAAATTCACCATAAACCAATGAGTCTAAAGAGTTGAGGGTCAACCCAATAGAAAATATGTACAAACATTAACAGTCTTACACAAATATAACATGAGAGTGCAAGTAAGACTGTGAATGATTTTCCCCCAAACCTAAACTTGTGAACGGGTGTGTTTGAGAGCACAAAATCTTGCAATTTTAAAGGTACATCATGCAAAAGGTCTAACTCAAAATGAGTTTTACTAAAAACAGGCAGACATACACATTCCAACTGTGGCTCTTTAAAAGTGTTATACTTTGATGCAAAATAGTCCAAGAGGACTTGGGAAGCACAAAGTTCTAGGCCTAAATTAGGCATTCTCAGAAAAGTTGGTTTTGCAATTTTGTGACAAACTACACCTAGGTTTGGTGGAGGAGTTTCAATTTGTGACTCGGGATAGGGGTTAGGTACATCTAAGTTGTTTTCATGTATAAAATCATTTGCACCGTCACATACTTTCCTAAAGTCAGAAGAGGGTAAATCATGTTCACCTGCATAAAACAGTTCATCAATCTCCATGTCATAATCATCATCACTCTCATGTACAACATAACTAGGAGAGATATCATGTTGTAACCTAGGCATGGAATCAGGCACATGCATTGAATCATCTGTGTCAACAGACAATTCAAATTATTCCTAGGTCACAAACAGGTGGTAAAGCATGCTCACTTTCACTGCAGAATTTCACAAATCCAAGCTCAGAGTTAATATCACATGTATGAATGTTAGAAGAAGTATCATTCATAGGGTTCACAGAAGAGACGCCTAACGTTTCTGAACCAAAAGATTCCATCATATTTTCTGTATATACATGCTCTTCTAACATATCATATTCATCATCATCATCATCATCATAGCAAAAATCCATCTCTCCATTCAAAATTGTAGCATTTTCAGTGTACTCATCTACCTCTAGATTAGGTTCATATTCAGTGTTAGTTGCATGAGTAGGACTAGAAACACTATTTCCATAATTGTCAGGAATAACAAACATCCTATCATAATATTCCTTCCAATCTTCATTTTGTAACTCAATCGGGTTCCTTTGAAGAATCATAGTGAGTTGTTCTATTGAAGGAGAGTCTTCACTAGTGGGTATGCATGCTTCATATGGATATTCAGTGCATGGTTGTGCATGAGGTTCACTAGAGAAGGGACATTCAGACATGTTGCTATATGGATGGTCATGCATTGCATTCAGTTCAAACCTAGCATTGTTTTGTTCTATGAGGTTTTCCATTGAGTGCGTACATGGGTTCATTGGAGGATAGAATTGCTCATCCTCCCATGGTGGTTGATGATACATGTGGTCATAATGATTAGGGTATGGATATTCAAGGTCAGGGCCCTGAGAAGGTGCATAATATTCCCTAAAATCACTATGGTCTGCGGGGAGTTCATACTGTGAAGTATGCCCGTAAGCAAGCTCTCTAATGGATTTGTTTGTATCCCCAGTTGCCGACCAAAATCCTGACATGATTTATCAACTCAAATTGAACTCAAAACCCAGTTGTAGTGGGTTTAGTTTGGTTTATTGGGTTTCATTTGGTTTATGGGGATTAGTTGTTTGGTTTATGTGGGCTTGTTGTTTGGTTTTTGGTGGGCTGTTTGGTTTTGTGGGAATGCAGGTTGTGTTTACATCCCAGGTCTTGCGGATCAAAATGGTATGGCTCGGTGGTTGCTTGGAAAGCCCGGTGGTTGCACAGCCTTAGTTTGTGGGCTTCAGTTTTGCACAGCCCAACTATGAAGGCTAGGTTAGGTGGGCTTGAGTTTGGTGCAGAAGCAGAGCCCAGGTATGTAACAGCCCAGATGCACAGGCCAGTATTTGGGCTTCAGCTTATGCAGCCCAGTGCACAGTTTAGGTTTTTGTGGGCTCTAGCTGTGAGAAGAGCCCAGGTTGGGTAGCTGCACAGCCTAGGTTGTTTGCAAAGCCCAGTTCAAATGATTTTCAGTTTGAGCAAAGCCTAGTGGAACTGGGCTCTGGTGTTGGCACTGGTTATGTGCAAATGCACAGTTTACACAGAGATGGCACTCAACTTTTAGCACAGGAGTGCTTGGTTTGTTGAGAGAGACACAGGGAGACACAACTCACAGAAATTGTCACACCATTTCACAGAGCTGAGCACAGAGGTGTGCTTTCTGCTGCTATATAGCACAGGTTATATGAGTGCACAAGAGAATCAGGCAATGTGTGGATTACAGACAATCAGGGATGGTGACCTAGCATAGCGGCTAGTGCATGATGCAAACACAGATTAAAGATGCAGCACAAATTTACAACTCTGGTTATGTGCGTAAACCTAGTTATTGCTCATCAAAATCATACACAGATTCTAGCACACGGGGGTGTTTGCGAGCATAGAAAAACGACAATTGTGTAAAGATAAGTATGGTTTACACGGCACAGGGTAATAAGTATGGTTTACACAAAGACTCAAGATGTCTTGAGGTTGATTTATGTTCAAAGAGATATTCCAAAATAAGTTAGTTTGATTGCGGGTGTACGAAAAAAAATATACACGGCGCTTGGACCTAATCTTGTTGGTTTAGGAAAGAAAATCGTAATTAAAGTTGTTTAGATCAAAAATGAGAAAGGAAACTCTTAGATGGATGAAGCAGCCAACACTAGTATATACACAAACGAGATTTTGAAGGAAAGAAGATTACAGATCGAGAAATAACGTCACCTTTGAAAGATTGGGAAAAGCAAGAGATAACCACGGCGGAGGAAAATATCAAAAGAAAACTTGGATCACATGTCTCCGACTGGTGATTGCAATAAACGTGTATAAGGAAGGAGAAATCGGAGAATACGATGAAAACATGGGTAATGAATGGAGTTTTAATCGAAGGAGTTTGGTAAACATCATATTTCCATCACACTTACAAAAGATGGGATATAAAGATGAAGATATGATTTTCAACAATATTCAAGGCTTTGGTAAATCCATAACAAAAGTTAAAAGGGGAGATAAAAATACGTATTCCGTTAGGAGGAATTGAAACACAAGTGACATTTTGGTGGATATGAATCACCATATAACATGTTGCTAGGAAGACCATGGGTACACGCAATAAAAGCTGGATGGCGACACGCTTCATCAACGTGTCAAATTCCCTACACCAACCGGAATCCGCGAGACCAGAGGGACGCCGCCAAAGGAAGAATATATTATCAAAATGAAGTAAAATGTTGCAGTAAACAAGCGAAAGGACATATCAAAATATCAAAAGATGGTGAGGGAGGCTAAAAGGAAGGAGAGTTCAAAGTTTACATGATCAAAGCAAAGGAAGGAAAAGGCATACTTAGCGAGGAAGAACCTAAGGTGCTAAAGATTGGAACTAGCATGGGAGCGGATGAAGAAGAAAGAACCCATTGTCCGTTGCAGAGATTATAAAGATATTCTTCACGTGGGATATGGATGAAATGCCTGGTATAGATCCACATGGGTAGCTTTGTCACAAGTTGGAAATTGATAAAAATGTAAAACCATTCAAACAAAGAATTAGAAAGATAGCAACAGCATATCACCCGGACAAGCAAAATATCCCGAATGGATAGCGAATATGGTTATAGTTCAAGAAGAACAAAGGGAATAAGGATTTCATTGATTTCACCGATTTGAATAAAGCCCGCCCAAAAGACAAGTTTTCCATTACCGATATTCCCAGCCTGGTCGAATCGATCAGTGGAATGAAAGGGTATCCTCGCTGATGGATACAAAGGTTACAACCAGATCCACTCGCCGAAGAAGATCAAGAGCATATGCTTTCTTCGCTCCAGAGGATTATACTTGCTATACTAAAATGCCATTCGGGTTTGCGAAAATGGAGCAACGTATCAAAGGATGGTAGAAGAGGTATTCGAATGGATACATAAAACATTGGAAGTCTATGTAGATGATATGCTAGTAAGAAAGCAGAAAGATCACGCGAAAAAGAAATTCTGGAGCAAATGAGGCGTTTCAACATCAAAGTCAACTAAGGTATCAAAGGAAGGAATACACGTTGACAGAAAGTAAAAGAAACATGCCGACTACTAGGAAGGTTCATCTCATCGTCGATAAATGTAAACATTTTTCAAAGTGTTCTAAAAAAAGGATCGAAATTCAATGGATGGACGAATGTGAAAAGGCTTTACAAGGGAATTAAGGAGCATTTAATGGATATATCCATTATGCGAGCGAAACCTGGGAGGAATTATTGACATATCTCGAACGACCCATCGCACGTCTTAAGTGCGTTTTAATGCGAACGGACGCTTGAGTGGAAAACCAATCTATTATATCAGTAAAACTTTTAATGTCACAAAAGAAATTATTCAAAGATTGAAAAACTAATCCTAGCGTTAGTCTATGCGTCATTCAAACTTCGCATATATTTTCGTGCACATCTTGTTAGGGTGGTAACAAAGGTACCAATTGAGCGTAATGAAAATTCAAAAGATGTTCGAAAGACAAGTCATTGCAACTCAAATATGAAATATTATCTTCAACCAAGTCACAGTCGTCTTTCTCGAGAATTTCCTTGGAGGAAGATGAAGCGGTGGATGAAATGATGGATGTAGAGAAGAACATGGAGACCCAAAAGATTTGTTAACACCAAACCTATGGGAAATATTAGTGGATGGATCATCAAATGGAGAAGGTAAAGGAGTGAATTGCTGTAATTTCTAAGGCAATAAATTAGCTTTTGCTTTTTAGATTGGAATTTGAGTCTACTAATACGGAGTACGCTATAATACATGCTTTTTACGATTTGCATAGAAATGAAACTGGAGAGTGTAAGAATTACCCGTGACTCGCAATTGGCAATTCGTCGATAAAAGCATGCTACAAAATGATCCATCCTGGCGAAATACAGGAAGCTTGTAGAAGTGTTGTCGGTTACCGGAAATAAAATGAGGCACATATCAAGGAGAGATACAGAACTCGCGGACCTTTTGCCTTTATATCAAGCATGATGACAGACCCAACTGCGAGGAATATCAAACTCATTAATAAAGAAGAGGAACAAGAAGCAGATATAATGATGGTGGTAGATGATGCAAGGCCGCGAGGAAGATTTCACGCGTACTTAATTCCAAGAAATAGATTGGAAGCACACAAGTTAAAGAGCCGGGCAACAAATTATGAATTGCGAGATGGCGTGGGCTTTATCGGCGTTCTTTTGATGGACCTTCGCTTCATGTCTAACAAGAAAAGAAGGAGAAACCATATTGAAGATGCTACATAGTGGAGATGCTGAAATCATGAAGATCTTTGGCATATAAAGCAAAGACGCAAGGATATTATTGAGCATATATGCATGAGGACGCGAGAAATCAAGAATATAGACGCTGCGAAGATTGTCAAAGACACGGAAGAAGATACATGCACCGGGAGAAATTCTTCAAAAAGTGTGTGGCCTTTGGAAAATGGGGTTTAGATATTGTGGGACCATTTTTACCAGGAACTGGACAAAGGAGATACTTAATTGTCGCAACGGATTATTTCACAAAATGGGCAGAGGTGAACAGTACATTCGTGATAAGGATGTTTTTACTTTCATATTCGAAAATATTATATGGATTTGGTATCCCTACGCAATTGGTATGTTGAAGGGCAAAATATAGAGTTGCTTTGCTCAATGCATTTCGGATAAAATGAAAATCGACTCCATTATATCCACAAGCTAATGGAGAGGCAACAAACAAGACAATTGCCGATATATTGAAGAAAAAGTTGAAGGACACAACAAAGGATGGTGCTAACAAATACCCAATGCGATGGGCCTATAATACAACTAAGAGAAGCCCACAGGAACGTCCCCTTTTTGCCTAACCTATGAGTTGAAGCAAAGACTCCCCACAGAGGTAGTGATTCCGGACAAACCAAAAAAGAGGCCTGGGAGAAAATCTTAGCGCAGGCAATATTTTAATCAAGTTGGATGAATTGGAAGAAAAACGAGAAAAGGCCTTATGACACATGGAGAATTATCAGCGAAGACTGGCTAGAGAATATAACAAGCGTGTAAAAATACGTGAGTTCCAATCAAGGCGATTTGGTGTTGCGAGAAACCCCAATATATCAACGGAAAACGGAGGCAAGCCAAAAGAAAATGGGATGGACCTTATATCATCAAAGAGGTAGTTGGTACAAATATAGATTGATGGACCCCAAAGGAAGAGATGTGGGACAAAAATTGGATAGACCATGGAACAGGTTATATCTAAAAATATTACCCGTGATAACGAAAGATGACAAAGGGAATTAAGATGAAGTACTTCTTAGCGGATATTTGCAACATTCAATAAATGAGATAGAATCCTAAGAATAACAGAAAAGTCATGAATAGCTTAACAAAACAACAAGAGATATTGATTAAATGAATGAATCGCGAATGTCTCGCAGATAAAATAACAATTGTCAAGAAATGATTGACTAAAAAGAATGAATGAACGGGCGGAACCTTTATGGCGTACACCTAGTTCGCGAATTATATTTCGTAAGAGGCAAATGTAAGACCTAAAGTGCGTCATATAAGGGGGTATCTCTTAACATGGCTCAGGTGGAAGGTTACACCGCTAATAAGTAACTAAAAACATCTGGGTTTACTCATAGAGATACTCCGCGACCTCGCGCGGACAGATTAAAATTCGACATCATGAAGAATACAATGATGATGACTGATTAAAAATAAAAACGTGTTAATAAGCTTACAGATTATAGTCATAATTAAGAAGAGGAAAATAAAAGGATTATTCAACAAGGGATTTAATCTTTCAAAACAAAAGGATAGTTGCTTCACCAATAATTTTCTATACCTTGCCCGGTAAATGGATGTTCATCAAGGCCTGCACGGTCATGTTGATTTGATAAAGCATTCATGGGAGAAATAAAATATTGAGATAGTCATGTTCATCAAATGAATCTCCCACTAAGCCTTTCAAGAAACAAGTATGGAGTTTTCTGTTCGCCACAAGCTTATGCCAATATATTGTTCATAAAAAAGAAATGTTTCTTAAATACCTTGTCACCTTGTGCTTTCTTTGTTAACCATAGATTTTGCTTCATGATGGCTTTGGTTGCGTAATTTCTTGTTGCGACGGTAAATTTGGTTTGGGTTGATTCTTGCTAAACAACAATGGCGGAAAAAGAACTATGAAGTTAAGCATACCAAAGGTGATTTCAACAAGAAAACTAATTTCAAAGCAATCAACCACAAGATCAAACTGATATAGTGGCACAGAAAACACGGTTTGCAACTCTAAAGAGGTAAATATAGACACGTGTAAACACCATTAGATCCAAGGAATTTTAATAGCATTATTTTCCGTAGGAACAAATTTATGTGCAGCCCACTAGTTATGTGCCACTGATGAACATACCTTTTTGTGGGAAAACTTTCATGCACTGAAAAACACAGTTTGTAACAAATTTATGTGCACATGATAAAAATTCGATAAAAATTGAGAACAACAAGCTCACAAGAATGACACTCGGTTGTAGCATACGGGGGTCTTGGATGATGTTGCTCAAGAAAGACACGGCTCTGGGAGTGCACAGTGTTGTTGGTGCACAGCGCAAGCTAATACTGGCCTTCACAGCACAGCTTGCACACTGCAGGCTGGTTGCACGGCAGCTCAGCTTATACCTCAAATCCTAAGCTTTTCCTTGTCTTCTTTCCTTTGGCCTTTGTAACATGCACCTGTGAGCTCAACAGATCAAACTTAGTTCTCCATGTTATACAATAAGCACAGTGCTACAATGACAGAGCTAAGCACTCAGAGCTCAGGGCTAAGCAACAGAGCTCAATGTCAAACTCAGTTCTCAGTGCTACAGGATATGCACTGAGAGTATCTTGGACTGATTGGGACTGAGATGCAGAATGCAAAAATGCGAAGAAATGACAGCTAATACAAACTAAGTTACAATGCAAAACTAATACGAGATAATAAGATCTACAATGCAAAACTATAATGCACTGACAAGATGCAACTATGTGATGAACTGAAAGGTTGAAAATGCGGCTAAGTTACAAGTGCAGATCACAGAAATTAAACTAAGTTATACTAATCAAAGACCAAAAACAATAATGCAAGGTGGATATGTATAGGGAGAACTGGAATTCAAAGAAAGCAAGCAATGGATCACAGGGCACACGCCAAGTCCCCGGCAGCGGCGCCAAAAACTTGGTAGGCCTGGAAATGTGTATATTTTAGCCTACTTGTTATAAACCGCAAGTGCACGGCGTCTATCGGAGACGTTGCAAATACGGGTCGAACCACAGAGACTTGTGGTGCTAGTTGGTTAATTTCTAGGCTTACTTACTGAATTCTAGCAAAGTGTAACACAATTCAGGGTTTGTCGATACGACCGAGTGTTTTGTGACTCTAAGCTAAGGCAGAAAAACAAGTTATAACTAATTGGAAGCTACCAGGGTTGTTAGACTTCACCTCATAACCCTATGCTAAGGCAAAACACACTCCATTCACGTCTTGTGCCTCCCTTTGAAGGCCTCGTGTAGAGAAATTCTTTAGCAAACTCTCCTAATTTACTCCTAGTATAGCTTGTCTTTTCACAATACAAACTATCACAAGCTTATTTGGTTTGTTAGCTAACTAATTACTTATAAGGTAATTCAACCGATTTCACTAACTTACTCCTAGCATAGCTTGTCTTCTTACAAAAGACAAACTATCACAAGTTTGTTAGATTCATACAAAACATACAATCACTCAATTCAATTCATAACAAAGAAGAACACAAATTTTGATATGAGTTACTCAACATAGGAACAGGGGTTTCATCAAACACCCCGGGCCGATAGAATTAAAACATAATTAAGATACTACAAACTACACTAAAATGATGCTCAGGCTAGCCCATGCATCCCCAAAATCATTCTCTACCTCTTCTATTTATACATGCAAGAATACCCAAAACTTCAAACCCTAATTTACTTTTAAAATAGAAATTAAAATCAAAATACTCTCACCCATGTCGCTCAACCCACTCTCTCTTTCTCACAATCGCTCCATGCTTCCACAAGTTGGTGAAACCCTAGCTCTTATTTTCTCTAAGTTAGCTTCTAGGGTTGCGAAGCTAAGAGAGAGAAAACAAGAGCTAAAGAGGTGGTGCGTACTGTCATTGCAGGGATGGTGTTGTTGTGTCAGGAGGTGATGGAGGTGGTGGTTTTGCAGAAGGTATGGGAGAAGAGAAGAAGAGCAGAGTTCTGGTTCTTTGAAGGCGGTATGGGGAAGAAGAGAGGGTTTTGCAGTGGTTGTCGGGGGAAGAAAGAGAAGGAGAGGACGAGAAAATGGTAGGTCGATGGGGGTATAGGGTGTAGGTAGTTTTTGTTGTGAAGCGAGGCATCGAATGCCGATGGGACGGGCCGAGCGAGCGTAGGATGGAGCTGAGGGATATCTGAACGGCTGAGAGAGACTTGGAGTGATCTGGTGTTGCACGGGAGCAGCGAACTTCGATGCGAGTGGAGGCAGCGACCGTTGGATGTAGAAGATAGAAATCTCGACGGCTTGGAGTGGATGGGCTCGGATCCGGGTCGCGGGTCGGGTCTAGCTCAAGCCCATGTCTCGTAGATGGGTTGCTACTTGTTGGGTTGCAACTGCGTTGCGTCTGCGCTGGCTTTGGCTTTCTGCTCCATAGATGCTCGACTCCAATTCTTCGCTCTTTGGGCTCCTCAGTTTCTCCGAGCTTTATTTATTACCTAAAAACACAAAATTAATTAATATAAATATTTATTCTTGAAAACAAAGAAAACACAGAATCTGGGATAATATCTGATTTCTAAGCGCAAAAGATGAGTAAAATGCCAATAAAAAGGTGTATAAATATGCACTATTTGGCACTCATCAGAGCCTCTCTATCATCATATCCGTCGTGAGATTCTTTTCCCATGCTTCAGTCTTTGTTGTTGGTATGATGATTTCTGTTGGGATGACCGCTTCGGTTCCATAAGTGAGAAGGAATGGTGATTCTCCTGTAGCGGACCTTCAGGTTGTTCGGTATGCCCATAACACGTTGTGTAGTTGTTCACACCATCGCCCCTTGTGTTCATCCAGATGCTTCTTGAGAATAAGTGCAAGGGTTTTATTTGTGGCTTCGGCCTATTCGTTGCTTTGAGGATAGATGGGGGTTGATTTATTCTTCCTGATTTTGAAGGTATCGAAGAGCATGTCTATGTTCTTTCCCTGTAGTTGTTGCCATTGTCGGAGACAATCTCTGCGGGGATACCAAACCTGCAAATGATATTTTGAAAGATAAATGTGAATACATCTGAGTCACGGATCCTAGACAAGGCCTTGGCTTCTACCCATTTTCTGAAGTAATCTGTGGCTACAATCAAGAATCGTCTTTTTCCCGATCCTTCGATCAGGGGTCCGACGATATCTATGCCCCATTTAGAGAAGGGCCAAGGACTATCCATTGAATTCATCTTTGTTGCAGGAGCATGGATTCCTCACACCTCCGAGACATTCTCGCAGCATCCCGTATCATCTGTGGCCAATAATACCCCTGCATCTTTGCTTTATCTGATAGTGATCTCATTCCGCTGTGGTTGCCTGCATCTCCATAGTGTATGTCTTTCAAACCCCGATGTCCTTCTTCTCTTGATAGGCAGCGAAGCAGCGGTCCAAGGAAAGACTTCTTGTATAAAACCCCGTCCCTAAGGTCATATCTTCCTGCCTTTGACTGTACCTTTCTAGCCTGTTTCAAATCCGTAGGCAACGTTCCCTCTTTGAGAAAGAGATGGACTTGATTCTCCAATCTTCTTCGTTTTGAAGTCTTCGTCTTCGTCCGCTCTTGTCATGATGTCATCTTCGTGGAAGTCATCAGCGATATCTTCCCCCACATCCTCGTCAGCGATATCCTCCCCTACATCGTCTTCATGCTTTGTAGCGAGGGATTCCTGAGGAGTAACCGAAGGCTCGTATACTCTGGTTATTTTGATCGCTTCGATGCTTTCGTCTTTTAACATGGACGATATGTATGCCAGTGCATCAGCGTGCCTAAGGTCTTTTCTGCATAGATGTCGAAATTTGATGCTAGGTACTTGGGATGCAAGAGTTTGGACCAAATACATGTATGCCGAGAGGGTCTCATCGTACACGTTGTATTCTAGGCTTATCTGTCGTATGACCAGCTGTGAATCACTTGTCAGGCGTAACTCGGTTATACCCATTTCAATTATTAAACGAAGAGCATGGACCACGGCTTCGTATTCGACGATGTTATTGGTATGTTCCTTAAACGATTCTTTCTCCGGTGAGAGTAGTGATTACGATGCCTATGCCTGCCACTTCTCTATTTGTTGACCCGTCTACAAAGACTTCCCATCGTCTTTGATTTGAAGGTTCGAGGACATCGACTGGGTCTGCTCCTTCTTCTACTTCTGGTACGCCCCTTACTTACTCATCGTTACCCAATGGTAGGTCTGCTAAGAAATCTGCCAAGACTTGGGACTTCTGGGAATGTCGTATTTCGTGGATAATGTTGAACTGATCGAGGTGAGTGTTCCACTTCGCTATCCTTCCCACTTTCCCAGAAATTTTGAGAATAGTTTATAACGGTGCTTTGCATGGAATACGGACATAGTGGGTCAAAAAATAAGTCATTAGCTTTTGGGTTGCCCATACTAGTGCCAGGATAAGCTGCTCAATCTTTGTGTAATTTCTTTCTGCCGAATTGAGAGTCTTGCTCACGTAGTAGATCGGTTGCTCTATCTTCGTATTTGTCTTGACTAATATTGCGCTGACTGCATCCTTCGTTGTTGCTATATAAAGAGCCAATACCTTGTCTGGATCGGGTTTTTGTAAGATCGGGATTGTTGCCAGATACTCTTTGATATTCTGGAAAGCTTCTTCACACTCTGTGGTCCATTCAAACTTGCTTCCTTTTTTGAGGATGTCGAAGAAGGGTTTGCATTTGTCCGATGACCTGGCGATGAATCTTCCCAGAGCTGCTAAAGATCCGTTGAGTCTTTGGACTTCTTTCAGGTTCTTTGGGGACGGCATTCCTATGATGGCCTGGATCTTAGCAGGATTTACTTCAATGCCCCTCTTCGTTACCAGGTATCCTAGGAATTTTCTTGACGTGACACCGAATGTGCATTTTTCCGGATTCACTTTCATATTGTGTCTCCTCATGGCTTCGAAGATATCTCTCAGGTCTTGATGGTGGTCCTTGCGCAGCTTACTTTTGACGAGCATATCATCCACATAAACTTCCAGGGTTTTCCCGATCCATGGTTTGAAAATAGCTTCGACCATCCTATGATAGGTTTCCCCTGCGTTTCTAAGTCCAAAAGGCATTCTTGTGTAACAATAGAGGCCGTGCGGGGTGTAGAATGCAGTATGTTGTTGATCTTCTTCCGCCAGGGCTACTTGGTTGTAACCAGAATGTCCATCCATAAACGATAGTTCTTCGTACCCTTCGACGGCTTCCACCAGTTGATCGATGCTTGAGAGTGGGTAGCTGTCCTTTGGGCATGCCTTATTGAGGTTGGTGAAATCGATGCATATTCTTACTCCCCCGTTTTTCTTGGGCACGATGACCATGTTTGAAATCCATGTCGGGTATTCGACCTCCTTGATGAATCCCGCTTCTAGAAATTTACAGAGCTGTTTTTCGATTGCTTGGTGATACTCTGGTGCCACCTTTCGTACTTTCTGCCTGAAAGGTGTGGTGCCTGGTTTTATACGAAGTTCATGTTAGATTATCTTTGGATCGATTCTCGACATGTCTCCTAGCTTCCATGCAAAGATATCTGCATATTCTGTGAGTAGCTTGATCAGGGCTACTTCTCTGTCTTCATCCATCAGGGTTCCTATTTTGATCATTTTCGGGTCTTCTTTGGTCCCTATATTGATCTCCTTCACTGGTTCTACGGGTGTGAACGTGGGCTTTGTTTCCCCTAGAAGACGGACGTTCTTTAATTGCTATTTGGTGGGCTCTTCAGCTGTTGAAGTGATTGCTTCAGCGTTTAGAACGATGCTTCTCTTGCTCAAACTTTTCCCTGAGATCTCTTCGAGATAAAGATCAATTGCTTTTTCCTTGGCAGCTTCTTTGTTGCGACTCCTTCAAGATTTCCGCTGCTCATCTTGTTCGTTATTGAGCTGATTTTGTAGAGCTTGGCATTCTTAGGCTGTAACCTGATCTCCCTTTATCTCTATTACCCCTTCGGGTGTTGGAAATCTAAGGTACTGATGATAGGTTGATGCTACTCCTTTGAGTTTGTGTACCCATTTCCTTCCGATGATAGCGTTGTAGGGAGAGGGTGCGTCTACTACGCTGAATCGAGTATCCACCTTCATTGGTCCTGCGTCCACTTGTAGGACAATATCACTTAACGGTTTTGTTGGTGCCCCATTGAATCCATAGATGGTATAGTACGAGGACATCAGCTGCTCATCATTGAGCTCCATTCGCTTGAATGTGTCATAGAACAGAACATTAACTGAGCTCCCTCCGTCGATGAGGACTTTCTTGATATTACACCCAGCCACTGGTAGTGTGAGGACCAAAGGATCATTGTGATCTTCCATGTCCTCCTCGACATCATCGGCCTCAAAGGTCAACGGCGCGTTCATCCATTGCTCGTGTTCGTCAACTTCTACTCCATCGACTTTGTATAGCTCGCAGTAGTCCTCGAATTGCTTCCTTAGCCTCTTTCCTATCTGCGCCGTTAGCGAGGGTCCGGTAACTTCGAAACAAGAGATGGTATTCAGCATTCGGTTTCCTTCAGGTAGCTGAACTTGTTTGCTTCGTTTGGTCCTATCTTCGGTGTTTACCTTCTGTATGTACTGCGTGAGGTCACCTGCGTCAATCAGCTTTTGGATCATGATCTTAAGATTCTTGCATTTCTCCGTTTGGTGGCCGTTGAAGAAGTGGTATTCGCAGTAATCCCTTGACTTTTCGGACCTTGGGGGCTGCTTTCCTTTGGACCAAGGCCACTCCATATTTTCTCTATCATTGATTTCTCTCAGGATGCGGGTGTAGCTTGTGTTCAGCTTGGTGTAAACTTGGTCTTCGAATTTTCGGTCATCCCTTCGACGATCATCTCTTCGCCCCCTCGCATCCTCGCTGGGTCTTTCAGTTGTACCGCCCCTCTTTGACCCGCTGGCTTGTTCTACCGAATGAGTTCGTTGAGATCTTTGAGTCTGTGATCTGGGATTTTCCCGCTGGATTTCTTCTAATCTCGCGTGCTTTTCAATGATTACTCGGAGATCTCCTTCAGTCGTTGGGACACTTCCATGAATTTCTACAAAGAGGGGGCTCATTCTGTCTAATCCCAATTTGTAGCAGTTGATACTGACCACCATATCTACGTTTCTTATTGCTTGGAAAATCTTGTGCCACCTGTCAGTGTATTCCCTGGTTGTTTCTTTGTAATTCATCGCTAATGAGAATAACTTATCCATTCCCGTATTTACAGCCTTATTGTACATATAAGTTCCTAAGAACTTCTCGGTAAGTTGTTTATACGAGCCGATGGAGTTTGGGGGGAGATTGTCGAACCAAGAAAGGGTCTATCCTTTCAGATTTGAAGGGAAGTATCTGCAAAGGATTGCGTCGTCCTGGTCCCATCGTGCTAACATGCGATTATAATACCGAAGATGAGCTGCGGATCGTTGGATCCATCATAACATTCAAACATTGGGATGAAACACTTCTGTGGAATGAGGGTTCTGGCGAGATGCGGTGCTAACGGGGTGGTATTGGCTTCTTTCATCACCTCTTCCAGTCTTCCTCCCCCTTGTCTAGATTTTAGTTGCTTGATCTCAGCCATCATTTCATCGCGAAGGTCCTCCATCGCACGCTGATTATCATCGTACATTGCGTTTCTCCTTGATCTTTGATCTTCGCTGTCAAAATAGTCCGAGTCTTCTGGAACATAGTTTGGATCGATGGGCCTATTTCCTATAGCTATTCTTCGGTTCAAAGTCTCGGGATTTGGTGCATTTGTCACGACCATTCTTCGGTCGTGATTTGGCTCAGGTGCTTTAGAGTTAGCCTCGTGCAGGGCTTCGTTATGTTGGAGCGTCGTTCCTAAGCTTTGGGCGATTTTGTCTCTGAGCTCTTGATTTTCTCGTGCCAGCAATGCTACCGTTTCTGTGTACACCCTTTGGCTCCTCTTTAGCTCCTCAAGCTCTGCCATCAACTGGGGAGAATGGTTTGGTCCTTGATTCGGGGTACCGTGCCGTCCTTGCCCCCCAAGGGACATGATATGATCTTCATCTACCGTTTGGATTAGGGGTATGGGAGGTTCGATACGCACTACCTGTAACTCTTCATGCGGGGGTAAAGGTTGGTTTCTTGTCAGCAACGGTTGGGTTATTGGAAGAGTCTGGTTTTGCTCGTCTGTTGGCGGCATCCCGAAGGCTGGCTGCGGTATTGACGATTCTGCAACCCCTTCCCGTTGCTCGAGGGCGCGAGTAGCTGCTGCAGCTTTTACTGCGGCGGCCTTGACTACATCTGCTCTAGCCGCATCGTATTTTGTCACGGCTGCTCCTGGGTCGCACGGCTTTGCTGGCTACCGCCTTGAGAGCTGCTGCCGCTGCATTGTTTGCATTCGATGGAGAGGTGATTTCTACCGCATCTGTCTTCTGGTTCGCCGCTTTTAGCTTTTCGCCCTTCTGCTTGATGCGTGTTATGACTGGTGTTGTCCTTGGTGTTTCTTTGGACGACGCTTTGGCTTTTTCCGCATTCTTCGTGTTTTCCATCTTCGCTTTTTTCGTCTGCACAGTTGAAACATCATCGAAAATCCAATATCCACGTGGATCATGTTAGCAAAGTGAATATACGTACGTAGATCCAGGGTATGCAGTAAAGAAGGTTTTTTAAGAGGTCATGGGTTTAGACGGAAAACTTGGAGGGAAAAATCCAGTAATCGAAAACATGAACTTTCCCAAAGATTTGGGAAATCCTCTTTGCGGGAAAATCATTTAAAGTCAAAGAATAAGGAGATTTCTACGAAGGACGCAAGTCTTAAAATCTTGAGCATGAAGGATATGCGACATACTAGATAAAACACAGATCTGTAAAATTTGTCTTAGGTAGATATAGAAAACTTCAGGAAGTACAACGATCTGTGATTTTCGCGCCTGGGAAGCATAAATACTTTTTAAGGGAAGTATAAATCTAGTGGTTTCAAATCATCCCTGAATAATAAACTTCAAACCCTACGCAGAAAATTGGTTTTAAAAGACTGATTTCGAAGATTAGCTCAAATCCGAACACTATCATTTAGAGGATAGTACGGGGAGCCGGAAAATAAACAATCACAGGATAAGATAAATCTTTTACCGCGACAGAGTCCCTGTTTCTAGCGCCAGATTGTGAACACAAGGATTACGATGGTATCCCGTGTACACAGACAATATTCGCATTTGTACATACCGACGTTGCAAGACTAAGAAGAGAAGTGAAATTATGCTAAGTACGATGACTCATGGACTCAGAGTCTTCGGACTCGTCATTGTCTAGTAAAGGGGGAATTGATCTAGCGATTCTACGTGGTTACGGTGCATATATCATAGAATATAATACTAATAACAGGAAATACGATGCAAAAATATAAATAAGACAAAGGATTTACGTGGTTCAAAAGTTCAGAAGGCTTACATCCACGGGATTGGTGTTTCACTATGTATTGAGGGATTACAGGGGTAGTCGAATGACTTTAAGTGAATAATGATGCTTAAAAGGGAAATATCCTTCATACCTACTCTTCTTATCTCTCTTTCTTATCACCTTCCCTCGTTAATTGAAACTAGTTGACCCCTCTTCCCTTAGTGAAGAGGGGTATTTATAGGGAAGATACGCGGGGTCCACCGTCAGAGACCTTTTGAATCTTATCTTCTTGTTCTCTGTGCTGATTCCGCTGGTGTCTTCGCTCTGAACCGATGTTCCCAGCGGATGCTCTTGATAACGATGGGTCGATGCTTGCTCTTCCACAGGTTAATCGACACGTACCCTATGGCTAGAGTACTTAATGCGGGTGGTTGGGCTGTCTGCTCGTGTCAGACAGCTGTCTGCAGCTCCCATCACATCCGTGTCAGCTACGCTAATCCTCGCCGTTGAACTCAGATCCTTTTCGAGATGGAGTAAAGTGAATCCTTTGGTATTCCTCGGTGCTTCGCGATAGATCGTTCCTTTGGCGCTCCCTGATCCCTGGCCGTTGGATTAGTTCGATGATGAACATATACCATCACCGGATGCTTCTTGGGTGTTGGCACGTGGCATCGCGCCTTGATGTACCCAGCGGTGCATTCTCCACGTGTGATTTCTTAAGATGGTCAAAAAAAAATCAAAACTTAAAATACAGACACGGACAGAATCGCTTGTCCTTCTATTAGGGAAAAATGAAGAGTTGGCTGGATAGGTAGGTTGTCTTAAAAGATGGGATTTCGGTGACGATTTCTCAAAATAGAAGCAACACCATTTTTTAACCTTGCGACATCGCATTTTCGATGTCACAACGGAACAGCAATTTAAGGAAAATAAATTCTGGTAAGAGAAAAAGCTACCTAACATGCTAACTCAACTTACTCAAGTACAACAAAATGGGTTTCTCTGTGAAGTTGTAATACTCTGTTTCGTGCCAGCAATAACGAAGCTGCTACTTATACCCCACTTTTATACACCACAATTTTACACCCCTATGTGTCACTCTTATCCACTGTAGATTTCATCCTCACCCTACCTTACCTGGGAAAAACAGGGGGTCCGCTTTAAAAGTGAGCCAATAAGACATGGACACATAGGGGTGTAAAATTTTTGGGTATAAAAGTGGGGGATTTCTAGCATTTTCGCAGCAATAACTGCTATTCCTATTCCCACTGCATCGTCATCATCACTTCCATTACACTACATAGCTTCAGTTACACATCCCTCTCTTGTCTCTCTACTACAACATCTTTCTTTCTTTTTCTTAGTGGGTTTTTTTTTGTTATAAGTTTCTATCATACTTTGAAGTACAACTGAAGAAATTTACAAGTATCTTAATTGAAAGGATCTTAATTGTTAAGGTTTGTACAATTGTACTCTTGATTTTGGAGTTTGGGTTCTGGTTTTGGTGATGTAAAATGAAAAGTGAAGAGGAATCTATGTCTCAACTTCATCATCAAACTTCTAGTACTAGTGCTACTGCAGCAACAAACCAGAAGGACTTTTTGTTTCTCTGAACATGAATTTCATCATAAAAGTCTCAACCTTTGACCAAAAAAATTTACTGGGGGTGCATCATTAAGTAAAAATGAAACCCCCAAAATTAAAAAAGCCAATTTTTTTGGTTTTTTTGTGAAATAATTCGTGTTCATAATACGAAGAAAGTTTCTGTATTTGGGTTCTCTAATTTGGGTTTTCATGAAATTTTGATTATATCGATCTCAATTGGTTTTGCAGGATGATAATTCAAGTGGGATAACAGAGGAAGCCCCATCTGCTCCACACTGGAGACGCCCAAACCTATTTCTAGAGATACCGGAAAGGACGATAGATGAACCGCCTGAGGAATTTGTGAGAATCAACATGCCTCCAACTCCAATTTCTACTCCGACAAGAGCTAGATTACCACCTCCATCACCCAGTCCTTCCTCAAGAAGAAATAATACATCATCCCCTTACCCTTCATCTAGAGGTAATAAATCTATGAAGAATTTCTTACCAAAGATAAGCTTTAAGCATAAGGATTCGACTTTAGATACCGAGAAAGCTTCTATGTTAGCTATAGGAACTCCGGTGGCGGGTGCACCGGAGAAGACTTCTATCATCAGGTCAGTGTCTCTCACTCGTCTTTGACAAAGTTGTTTACACCGAGGATAAAAGAGGACGCCTTCGCTACCTGTTACGCCGATTGCACACTCGAACCCGAATTCTGTGCGTGGAGTGAGCGTTGTGGACACGCCAAATTCGACTGTGAGTAAGTGGTTTTATGTTCTGTGTAGTAGACCTTGAGCATGATCAGGTGGTCAATGAAGTTGCAGTGCATTTTGATACATGTTCAGCATCACATGGCTCGTTCTCTTTCAGTGCCAGACAAAGCAAGAACCATTAGGAGAATGGATTCTCTAGGTGGTGTCTTTCGTGTGATTCCCACGACGCCCGCGAGTGACAGAAAGCAGTCGTACTACGTCAAACATGCCACCGACACCACACCCAGGTATCCTTCTGTTAATCCCCTTATAGGGGCCTAAATAAGACATTTCGTTGAAAAATCTTCTTAAGTTGATTATAGCAGGAGAGATACCTATGAATTTTTAGACTCTTGAGCGAATTGGGTATTATCACTGAGTACTCAACAGTAGGTGTCAGGTTCAGCAAGGTAATTTGCAGCAGGGATGGTTTCTCTAAACGTGTGATAGACCTGAAGGAAGTCAAGGGCTTCTTTCAACCTGCAAAGCTTGGCACATATTCCCCATGTAAACCATTGAGGCTCTGAGTAGCACTTAGCATTACTAAGATTCTCAGCAACTACCTGAGAAGCAGCATTCAGAATAACACCAAGTAACACCATGAGTCGTGGCCATATGAAACCCAGCAAAACTCCATGCATCTCATGACAGTGATTTATAGCCGAAAGTGTACTTAGATGTGTTTGAGGGATTCACTGATTCTTGTTAGCTGGTTTACTTGAATGTTGGGATCTTATCACCTGCGTTGTCTATTCTTCTCCAATTTTATACTCGATTCACTGCATTTTCCGTTAACAACTTATGTCTTATCTTAGTATCTTGGTTCAGAGATCAATGATGCTGATGGTGGTGAAGACATTGCTGAGGAAGAGGCTGTGTGTAGAATATGTTTTGTCGAACTTGCTGAAGGAGGTGACACCATCAAGATGGAATGCAGTTGCAAGGGAGAACTTGCCCTGGCCCACCAAGAATGCGCTATAAAATGGTTTAGTATTAAAGGCAACAAAAAATGCGAAATATGTCAGCAAGAGGTTCAGAACCTTCCTGTCACCCTTCTTCGAATCCAAAGTGTTCAGGTCCGCAATCCAAACAGAGGTCAGCAAAGAGTGGTTCAAAGATACAGGCAAGTGAAATATGACACAATGATTACAGGAATTTATTTTTTCTTGAGCACATCTTTTAGTTTCAAAATTCTTCAATAAATCTGCAATATATTGCTAGTTTGATCCAAATCTTGATGACATAGCGACTAAACCATTCTACTACAACTCTTATCAGGGTTTGGCAGGATGTTCCTATTCTTGTCATTGTCAGCATGCTGGGATACTTTTGTTTTCTCGAGCAGCTTTTGGTAGGACTAACATCAGCTTATGGTTGTACTACGTTTTTTAGTATCTTCCCTGGAGCACTTTTTCTTAGCTATTCCTCTTTGGCAGGTTGGTAAAAATGGGAACTGGTGCAATTGCCATATCACTGCCATTTGCTTGCATTTTGGGTCTTCTTGCATCTATGACATCATCAACCATGGGTAAATCAGTTTACTGCCCCTTAAAAGTTCAATAGTCTGTAATTGTTTTCTACAGTTATTCTAATCAATACAGTTTAGACTAAATTTTCTAACTGTTTGTGGTGTAACTGTTGCATCCAGTGGAGAGAAAGTATATCTGGGTCTATGCGTCGGTGCAGTTTGTGATGGTGGTTTTCTTTGCTCACATTTTCTACTCATTGGTAAGTCAGATGTTGTTTTCTTCGTTGATTGAAGTACTTCTAGTTGCTTAGGTCCCAACTGGATTGATATCCTTTTGATAGGTGTTACCAAACAATTGGACTAAACATAGATCATTTTCCAAGTCAATTACTTCCTTGAAGCCATTTGCTTTTCGCGTATGTGACCAAACCAAGCCAAATCCATTGAATGTATCTATGTTTTTAGGCATAACCAAAACAAAATTTACAAGTAACTGACATTTTCTCTAACATGTTTTGTTTGCTTTTTCTTTCCTTGAATGGGGATTTGACAGCTTCATGTGCAATCTATCTTGTCAATCCTACTTTCCACGTTCACGGGGTTTGGCCTTGCCATGAGGCTTGAGCGGTAGTTCTATATTTGTGGAATTCCTGAGATGTAGAAGGTGGCTTGTTTGGTCAATTAATCGACGTCAAACCCACCAAGGAACCACAACCGGATCAGATCAACAGCCAGAACAAGAGCAACCAACACAGAGAACTCATCCTAACATCCACAATGAAGTCGGAAACGCAAATGTAGTTACTGTTTGATGGAGCTGATGTATAGAAACCTTTTATTGTTTAGTCTATTTCAACAGTTCATCAATAATTTGGATTTTGATCACCTGAGTGAAATGTTGTATGCAAGATTAGTGCCGCTGCAGTTTGCATTTATATATATAAGTACATGCATCGAACGAATCTTACTTTTCCAATTAAAATTTATAAAATGCATAATGTGTTACCTGGGTAAGATAAGGATGCAATGTTTCGACTTATTGCATATGAAGATAATTGCTTCATGCCAACAAGCAGCAATAAATCGCAGAGTTAACCATTGAGACGCATATCATGTCACTAATATGGTGAACAGAGCTCAAAGTTGGAATGGCAAACAACTTTAGTTCAAGCAAGTAAAAAGTCCTAATAAAATCTGCTTTATCTAGTCTTCCCATATTCTATCTAAACTTCTAGCTAATAGGTTGAAAGTTCACTTAGAAAAAAGATGATTTTCCCTTTTCAGTTGGTTTTCTTGTCTTCTAGGAAAATTGTAGATAACATTGTGGTGGCCTTAGAAAAAATGATTTTCCCTTTTCAGTGGTTCACTTCTAGGAAAATTGTAGATAACATTGTGGTGGCCCATGAAGTGGTTCACTCAATAAAGAAAATGAAAACTAAAAATGGAGGTCTAGGCATTAAGATAGACATGTCCAAGGTCTTTGACAGGGTCAATTGGAATTTTTTACTTCAAACCCTATCTGCTTTTGGTTTCAGTAAGGAGTGATGTAGTTTAATCCATCAATGTGTGTCTACTGCATCAATTGCAGTGCTTCTAAATGGCACACCAGGTGAGTTTTTCACTCCTACAAGAGGATTAGGCAAGGAGATCCACTATCTCCTTACCTCTTTCTCATATGTATGGATGTTTTCTCTAGGCTCCTTTCAGCAAAATAAAAAACCAAACATATAATTGGTATAAAAATATCTAGGCATAGTATCCCAATCTCCCATTTCCTTTTAGCAGACGATTGTCTGCTGTTCTCTAAAGCGAGTCTAGTTAGTTGTAAAAATCTTTTAAATATCATCAATCAATTTAGTAATGCATCTGGCCAGCTCATAAATTTTTCTAAGTCGGGCATTTTCTTTAGCAAAAGAACTCATTCTAAACTTCAAAGAATTATGATT
The DNA here is from genome assembly GCA_023531295.1 of Papaver armeniacum. NCBI lineage: Eukaryota > Viridiplantae > Streptophyta > Magnoliopsida > Ranunculales > Papaveraceae > Papaver > Papaver armeniacum. The sequence goes on along the minus strand of JAJJWW010011295.1, from coordinate 271,434 downwards.
AGACTTATGAAGATTAAGAAAATTAGCATTACTGACTCATATTTAGGAGCTCCTTTATTTATTGATAGATCAAAAATCAAGACTTTTGATAAGATTATCACTAATATGGAAAACAGAGCTCAAAGTTGGAATTAGGGCTGCACAAGACCCGCCCATCATACCCAAACCCGCTTGTACCCGCTAAACCCGTGGGTTTTTAATCCGAACCCGCCCGTTGTGGGTGCGGGGTTGGTTATGAAAATAAAAACCCGTTGTCTATGGGTGCGAGGTTGGTTTTAGCTAATACAACATTGATAAAACTAATCGGAAGTCCTTGATCCTTGAGGATGCTAGGAGGAGAGACATGAAGATGATAGAAGAGACATGAGTCACTTAATGTTGGTCTGGAAATTTTTAGTGTTTAAGTTTTAATTTGAACTTTAAAGTAGTCGTATTGTTTAAACTTTAAACTTGTTTTTATTGGAAATACTAGTGTACTATGTACACTAGTACTTGTTTAAGCTTAACAATGAAGACTTATGTAGTTATGTTTATGGTTTGTTTTTTTAAGTTATCAAGAACTTAAGTAAGTAGTTTATTTAAACTTTAAAACATGTGTGTGAATGATTATTGAATATAAAGCGGGTTTAAACCCAAACCCGCCCAACCCGTAGCGGGTGGGTAACAAAACCCGCCCGCTGTTTGTGGGTGCGGGGTTGGTTATGAAAATAAAAACCCGAAGTCTGTGGGTGCGAGGTTGGTTTTAGCTAATACCCGCCCAAACCCGCCCATGTGCAGCCATAGTTGGAATGACACAACTTTAGTTCAAGCAAGTAAAAAAGTCCTAATAAAATCTGCTTTATCTAGTCTTCCCATATACCAAATGGGTTGTTTTTCTTTGCCTATAAAAATCACAGACAAAATAGATGATGTCCAAAGGGACTTTTGGTGGGGTAAACAGAAAAACTCTAAGGGTTACTATCCCATCAGTTGGGGCTTCATGTGTGAACCAGTTGAAGTAGGTGGTCTAGGCTTTAAGGAAGCAAATAAAATGAATAAGGCAATGATTGCTAAACTAGCTTGGAGAATAGCAACTCAGCAGAACACCCTTTTAGGATCTGTTCATAAGAACAAATATTTTAAAAACTAACTATTTTCCATGCCAAAAAACATTACAATGCTTCGTGGATATGGGGATGCATTATGCAGGGGGTTTCTCTAATCCACAAATTCAGTTGCTTGGAGGTAGGCGACGGTAAGTCTATCAAAATTTGGAAGTCCATGTATCAAAACCTAATATCTGGGTACTAAACAAAATCTCTTAACACTTGTATTGGTTGTTAGACTCAAATACCAAAAAGTGAATGTTACGCTTTCGGATACTGATAGCCGTACTACCGTTGATACGACTCAGTCATTTCATTAAAATATTTGTTTGACCTTTTTTCGTTTATACCTCTCTCACACCCGATCCTAACCATCCAACATTAATAACGGCTCTATCTTCTCCGCCGTCGGATCCCAACGGTTATTTTTTCAAATTCCTCTATAAATACCACTCTAATTCTCTACTCAAATCACACCAAATCCTCTCTTCTTACAATTAGTTTTCTTCACTAAAATCTCTTAAATTTTCTTCTTTAAGTAAGAGTTTTAAAAAAAATTTTGCTCATCAATGTCGGAGACTCAAAAGCAAAAAAGGAAACATATAACGAGATTTACTACTTTGGAAGATCATCACATTGTTACTCAGTACTGTGCTCTTGGTTATAGCAGTTATGTAGATAAGAATGAGTTCTGGGAAATCCTTTTTCAAAAATTTGTGGAAGGTTGTGGTGGGAATCAACACGACCGTACTGTAAAAAGCGTTCGTAATCGGTTTAGCATAATCAAGAATGAAGTGGATAACTTTTACGATTATGTTGCAAGAGACGTTGCAAGTAATCCGGGCTTGGACTCTATTAACCGGGTATGTTATCTAAATATGTTCATTATAGTTGTTGTATATGTTATTTGTAAATAGCTTAATTTATGCGTTTCTTATTTATGGTTTGTTTACATTGATGTAGGTGTTAATTGCGAGAAGCTTTCATGTTGAAATACACAAAAAACACTTTACTCGAGATGCTAAGTATGAAATGCTTAAAGATGTTCCAAATGTACCAAATGTATAATTAGGTGTAGCTGAAGATATGGACCAAGATTCTAATCCTCCGTCATCTCAAATTCATGGAAATTTCTCTAATATGTTTAGTACTCCAACCCCATCTTCTCAAAATCCACCTACAAGCCAATTCGTCGAGACTCCATTTGCAAATCAAATTCCAAACGCTTATAATGTCACTAGCGGTATCCCTTTTACATTAGGATATACCCCTAGTACGAACCCAAGTACAGTACCTGGAACGTCGTCAGGTGGATTTACAGAAGATAAACGCAAGTCGAGAGCAGCGAAAAAAGCCCAAATTAATAAAAAGGTCGCTGGGACAAGCAAACCCCCCACACCATCCTCGCAAGACTCCCGGATGAGCGACGCGTGCAGTAAACTTGTTGATTATCTAAAAGAATCCCGAATGACAGTCGCACCTCGTCAGCAACACCAAAACCAAATTATGGAAAGGTTGCTAGAGACAACACAACAACAAATTGAAGCTGACCGAGAGAAAGAAGAAAGGGAAATAATGCAAATCGATCTCGAAAAGCTGGCTCCAAATGCAAAAAATTACTTTGAATTAAAACAGAATGCCATATTGGCCAGGCAGTTTGAGAGGCAACAACATAATCATTTCAATTTTTAATAGCTTAGTTTAAGAGTTTTGTTTTTTAAAGTAAAGCCGTGTTTCAGTTCCGGTAATGTAGTTTTCTTTTTCTCAGTAACGTTAATTTATATATTTCTAATTATGATAATTTGAATTATATTTTCTTATACCAACGGATCTTTAGTAACGGCTAGTTTCCAACGGCCACTTTCAATGCCTATTATAAATTGTCAAAAGGTTCCTCAACACAAACAATCCAAAATAGTTGGCTTTAGTATCCTCTGTGTCTCATATTTTTTGGTTTCAATAGATAGCATGGTAATGGTTGGGTATACCGTAGAAGAAGATGTTGCACTCACCACAACGTTTGTAAATGCCGCTACTCAGCCTATTGAAGATGTTCAAGAACTCTCCGCCTATGAAAAATGGACGTTAGTGTTTGACGGCTTTGTACAAGCATTTGAAAATGTTAATAACCGAACCATACGACAACTTCAACAACGGATTTCTAAAATTCAAATAGAGGTTCGCAAGTATGTTAGAATACAAAGAAATATTCATGGTTACGCCCCACAAACATGACGACTGCGATTATCGTAGGCGATAATAAATAGTTCTGATATTTCGAATGTTGTTTCCACATAGACACTAACTTATTGCTTTATGCTTGTTTTACGTAGGAGGAAATGGCAAAATTTTGGTCCCGACTAGATCATTGTACAGAATTTACACGTTATGAGTGTTACTTAATCTTTAAGGCTAACATGCCTAACTTGGAATATTACAATCCGTAAATGATTGTCGGAGCTCCTCCGAAGACGGACCTGACGAATAGTATATGCGGTTGTTGTTTAAGATTTTGTGGGTAAATCTATGTGTAAACCCTCACGAGACTATAACTCCTCCACTAGGGTCACCTAGGGGTTTAAAGGCTTGTTGCACGTTCTAAGTGCAATCGGAGTTACTACGACAAGTAACCTAGGTTTTTATTCAATAATTGTAATGTACTTTTATAACGGCTAATTTCAAATGACTATATCCCAACGGCTAGTTTATAACGGCTTTTTTTGACGGATATTATAAATTGTGTTATCCATCTCCAAAAAACTAACACCTATTTTCATACACTTTGCAAAACTTCTGACATATTTCAATACCTCTCATAACTCTTTATACGAACACAACCATGGGATCATTTGATTCAATTGAATATTTGGCAATCATCAAAGCATGGTACACAGAAACTCGAGTAGTAGATCTCTCCCCTGTAATGGAAGAGCCCGAAACCTTTTGGGCGAAGATATATAACCAATATAGACAATATTATGGGAATCCAAGGAGAAGAAATATTCAACAAATTCATGATATGTACCAGATTATCCAAAAAGCCGTTTGCGATTTTATATCTATTCAACAACGGATCTTAGATGCCAGCCATATTATCATGTCCCTCAACAATTTGTAAGTATTTTAGAATTGCTTTCGTACAAAGCTAAATTGATTGATTTTAAATTACAACAATAAGTATATTGTGTTGTGTTATTGTAGCACGAAGTCGTTAAAGCGCGTTATTTTGAGGAAAAGGGTGAAGCATTCACATTTGATGAAAGTTATAATTTCATGGTATCCAAAATCCCAGAGTATCGATCGCCGGACAATTCATATGCTTCATCCAAAGGAAGATTGAAAGTATAAGAAATGTTTGTGTAGATTTTGTGGGTAAATCTCTGTGTAAACCCTCACGAGACTATAACTCGTCCAATAGGGTCACCTAGGGATGTGCTAAGTGCAGTTGTGATTACTACGACAAGTGATTTGGTTTTTTATTCAATAGTTCTGAACTTGTTGTCTATTTTTCTAATTTAAGTTTTATTTATGTTAAACTTTTATTAATTAGAAAAAAGAACATCGATCATATATAGATTGCAAGAAGACTTAAAGATAAAAGATTACATTAATTTAAGATAAAACATTCAAATATAATCATTCTTCAGGATTGTTGTTCCGAAGACTTGATTAACATCTGATGCAGAAACAGACACACAAGGACAGAAAACCACATAAATTTAAGATAGAACATTCAAATAAAATCATTCTTCAAGATTGATATTCCGAGGACTTGATTAACATCTGATGCATAAACACACACACAAAGACAACAAATTACATAAATATAAGATAAAACATTCACATTTAATCATTCTTCGGATTGTTATTCCGAAGACTTGATCAACATATGATGCAGGAACATCTCGGCGATAAAGCTACATTTCTTCGGGATTGTAGGTATCATAACTTGCTTTCAATAGCTGATAACATTCGTCATACGGGAAATTGTCGCTTGTATGGTTAAGATAGTCTAAACGAGCAGCACTTTTCTGAAATTTTAAAAAATAAACTTAGCTTAAAATAGTTATAATTTTAGGAAATAAAAGAAATTTGTTAATAATTTATTACCCTTTGTTCATATGATATTCCAGGATTACGTATGTTAAGTTCCACCTAAATCGTGACAAAAGTGATGATCTCCTTGTTGATCTTGCTCCACCTAGCTATAATACCTCCTTGGACTCTCGCATTTGGATTTCCGGATATGTTATCAAAAAATTCAAATACATTCTTCCAGAATTGGTTTCTAGTGTTCTGAACTACGTTCAGAATATTTTTTTTTGCTTCAATCCATGCTTGCGTAAGAGCAACATCTTCTTCTTTGCTGAATCTCATTTTTATAAAACACAAATATGATAGAATGTTTGGATAGCTTCACTTTGGAAAGTGATTTGATATATATAAAGATATGATGAAAGGATATAGAATAAAAAAAATGTCGTTATACAGTAAATATTACCGGTACAAATAAAACCAAAAAGTAGTCGTTATACAAAAAATGAGCAAGACATAGAGATGTAAAGATATCTGTTAAAAAGTTAAAAACCTAGGCGTTTACATTTAAAACCAAATATTATTTTCATTACCCTGATGTTGGTACGTGGTTGTACTTTGATCGACGGGAACCAACTCTTCTGTGTATATGCTTTTTCGTGGCGGTGCTGGTCGGTGTACATAAGCATCGTTATCTTGGGTGCCATACAAATCCCTGTTTCCTTCATGTACAATTACACCTGAGTACTTCCGAACTGACCTCTCCTTCCACCACAACTTATACTCATGATCAGATACTTCAACATAATGCAAGGGATTAAGTTGTTGGTCGGCGTACAAATAGGCAAAGTGTTGATGTCTCTTTGTTGAATCGGGAGGATTGCACGGATTCTCGTTATTCCAAGAACTTGTTTGAGACACCGTTCTCCTGTGTACAAGGCATTGGGACCAAATGGATCGTAAAAGACCCTCCGTGTTATAGAGATTTGTTAAGCCTCTACCACCTCGGGGGTTAGTTTTCCATTCACTTTCCTCCCATGGCGACCATACTACAAAATCGAATGAGAAGTTATCAGTCTGGTAACGCACAAGAGTCACTGAATGGGTACTTGTATCACTCTGTGCGCCTCTTTTCAAGTCTCTTTGGTCTCCATCATATAACTGATAGACACATTTTTGTGTCTAATTTGATCTCAATACTATATATTGTTGGCACTCGATTTTATACTAATTTTGGTGTTTTATGTGTTTGTAGGCATTTTTGGAAAATTCGGCTCGAAAAGTTGATTTTGGCACCCGGAGGACACATGCGGACTCCCAATTTTGGATAAGGGGTACCTCATTTGATAAGGGGTACACTAATTACCATCGGCACCCAAGCACTCTGGATAAGGGGCGACTTTCTTCTTCATTTGAATTTTGAAATCTGTCATGCAGAATTAGGGTTTGATAACAAGTGGTTTCACCGAGATTAAAGAGTCAAATTGAATAAGCATATTCCTTAAGCCTAAACAGGCATGTTATGGTCGCTTGATTTGATCATAATTGGTTAGAATGGTGATTTGAAACAAACAGATAGAAAAGCAAATTGGCGGGAAAATGTTGCAGCACACGGGCAAATTTAGGGTTCGAGTTTTGATCGTGTTATAGAGAGACTCAACGGCTGAAACTCTCTGTGACGACTTGATTGGGCCTAACAGGCTTGGTTTGGGTCTTTGGCTCGACAAAAATTGGCTAGATAACCTGAAGTGATGCAAAACAGAGGTGGATTATTACTCGGACTTCACTCATACTGTCACGAGTTGGTTGAAGATTTCCTGTGAGAATTATTTGCTGGTGTGTGTTTATACCGTGTTTTACTCTAACTGAACAAGATTGGAGCGTGCTGGGATAAAATCAACGCGTCAGGAGTTAAATCTGGGAAGAAAATATTCCGGAGAATATTTTTCTTCACTGCCGATTAATTGAAGAATATATGAAGTTATGACGCATGATTGTGGTGTCTGGAGGAGTATATAATGTGTTGGAGTTGATTAGAATCGGCATGGAGAGTTAGGGGTTAGAATAGACCAGAGAATCGGGAGTTGCAGAGCTTGTCTCTGCTGCTGCCGTTGAAGAATATGAAGAACACAAAACATCAGTTAAAAACAGTCGCAGAAACCGTTACCTATAGTTTCAAATTCAATATATTTGTAACAATTTCTGTAATAATTATTTCAAATTCGCAACAGTCTGTTAGTGTTTCTCTGTAACAGTGGGTTTTGTAATAATTATAACTCATTTATAAGCACATCGCTTTTATACCTTTCTCCTTGCAAACACCTTTTTGAGCAATGAAAAATTCCTTTGAGTGTGTTTTCACCATGCGGAGCTAGGACCCAACATTGGGACGACGGAGGAAGACGAATTTCATACATGGGTAAAATTATTTAATTCTTTCTAAGACTTTTGCATTAATTTTAATTGAAATATGATTTGAATTAATTGGTTGTCATTTAATTTGATGAGCTATGCTTAGATAAAATATTTTGATACATCATGCTTAGGATTTACAACTAATCTTTTGAGAATATACCTTGGAAAAATCATAGTCCATGTTAATTTTATTTATTGAGCTTTAATTGTTAAGAATGAATAAATTGAACCATATGTTATGAATTCGACGAAATCCTAGTCCCAAAGAATCTCTTCATCCCGTGACAATATTATGTATATATTTTATTTATTTCTAGTATTTTGATTTATTAAATCTGAAATCAATCTCAACAAAGTCCGAGTGAACGACAACTTATTTACCACTATCTAAAATTTGATCAATAACCTACCCGCTGGCCACGGATCCATATTTGCATTCTCCGCCTTTGTATAGGGAAATAGACATCGAAAATATGTCCAAAACCAAGGCTGCAACATTATTAGTTATTATTAACAACTAATTGCATTATACGGTCACCAATAAAAAACAAGTAAGGGAAGTAAGATTACAAGTGGGTATGAATTTTTACCATCAACGGATACGAAAAGAACTGCAAGTCAGGCTTGTTGCACGTTACTCCAGTATTCAAGCCCCATAACATACTAAAATACAACGCCAAACCCCAATCATAATGCCTCAGCACATTTAAATCCCTCATACTACTAAGCCATTTAATCTCAACCACATTGTTCTTGTTTGGGAAAAGGATATTACCAAAACACCAAATCAAAAACCGTCTTGCAATTTGCTCCTGAAATACAACATCGTTTTCTACGCCGAGTATATGTTCAAGAAACACTTTAATCAAACTCTTCTTGATCCCCTTGTATCTATCCACAATTTTAACTCTCAAGCCGACTAAGTTTTCTTGTCTAACTTCTTTTATTCCCATTATGACCATAGTTTCTGGTCCTTTCCTTCTTCTTGTTGTAGCTACTGCGTTAATATATGGGAGCAAACAATCTATGGTTTCGAGATCAATCTCATGCAGTTGGTCCATACTAATTTCTTCCAATGATATGCGATTTCCTTGGCCAATAGGAATTCCAGAATTTGAGTGAAGTCTAATGGGTAAACCATATTTCAAAACTAGGGAAGTGAAATGTACGGTGGTATGCCACCACCTTTCAAATATACCAAAGTAGTTAGGCAGTTGTCTTGTAGTTTCGGATAATGTATTTTGAAAATTGAACCAAACCCACAAGTTGTCTAGCATGTGGAAATCTAGAAAGTGCGGTGTACATTTCATGAATTTGGCTTACACTACTTCGATGTTTCATAGATTTCTGCCTCTCATCTGTCGAGATTGGGACTTTCAGTTTATGATCACTATGTTATTTTGAAGAATACGAAATTCTATCATTCATAATTCGTTTAAAATCATCAGAGTACATCTACAACACACATGTACACAAAATCATCACAAAACAATCCATTTTATGCAAAAATTCTACAATGGATATATATTTTACAAGACCAACAAAAAAAAAATTAGCCACATTATCTATCAAACTACAACAAAATAATCAATCAATCCTAAATTATCCATCCAAATACAATCTCTCTGCCAACAATCTGCCCTAGACATAATACATATTCATTTAATCATCCATCAATCCAAAATTATCAATAACAATACCATATCTAAATAAAAAATCATTCATAAACAACAAACTCTTTGATTCAATCAACAAAATATCATAAATTCAATCAACAATGTCTCAAACTATCAAACAACATACAAGGACACATTATAATCAACCTAACATCTCCAATTTAATCATAATCAAACTCAAATTAAATTTAAACCCTAAAATTGGAAACACTCACCTTGGAGGATTTTGTTGATGAAACACGAAAATGAAAAAGGGAAATACTTCGCCGGATTGTAATGAACAAACCCATTGAATTTTAGCTCCTGAATCGCACCAGAGAGTCTTCAAATCAAAAGGGGTTGTGGAGAGGAGAAAAATAGAGAAGAAGAAGGAAGAAGAAGAAATGGCCGCGGGAGGTCGCTCTCCTGATGACTTAAACCAGTAGCCATATTGTGCTATCCCTTCCCTACATATGAGAGATATGGAATGGATACCAAGCACCATAGTGCTTGGCCTTACAATTGATTGATAAAAAAAAACGACTTGTAAGCTAAGTATGGTGTAGTACCTGTAGGCACCGAGAGCTATTGGGTTCCTTTTGGAAAGTTTTTTTTTTTTTTTTTTTTTTTTGATTCAAACAAACTTCATGTATTACTTAAGATATTTTACATAACTTCGACTGACAGTTTGATCATCCTTGATTTCCTTGACAAATATTTCTGGGATGTTACAATGATAATCAAAAGAGTTCATGTCGATTCTCGATTTGTTTGCAATTACATGCGCTGCATTGTTTGCGTTCCTTTAACATAGTTTACATGAAAGCAAGAAAAGGAAGAAAGCAAATGCCTTATTTCTTCTACAATCCCTTGATTCATCCAGTGAACAGAGGGGGTGGCATGCCTAACCGAGTTAATTACATTTAAACAAACACTTTCAAAAGTTACTTTGTGTAAGTTCTTTTCATTGGCCCAACAAATATCTTCCTTCAAGGCCAGACATTCAGTTTGCTCTTGATCTATTCCTCCATTGAATAATCTCCTCTGATGCCCTCACAGTTTCCTGTTGAATTACGTATAAATAAACCAACACCAAAGTTAGAAGAATTATAGCCAGAAGAAGCATCTAAGTTTATTTTAAGTTCCTCTCCTAGTGGAGGATACCAAACTTGATTATACTGAAATGTTGAGTTATTATCTTCTTTTGAACATTGCATCACCATGGTCTTAATATAATATGTTATAGAATAAACATTTTGGTTTTTGTTTTCAAATTCTTTAAGACACCTGTTTTTCCAAAGAAACCAGGAAGTTATCATTGCAGTTAAAACCCAATTATTCCAGGCATGTGCATTAGCCGAACTAGGATGAGAAAACCAGCTTGCAATCCAGTCAGTAACATCTATGTGTTGTTCTTGTAATTTAGCCACATTGACATTCATATTTAACCAGACTTACCTTGAGTGATCACATTCAATGAGTAAGTGATTTAATGTTTCCTCACTTGTAAACATCTAAAGCAAGTAGTTTCAATCTCATTTTTGTATCTATGCAGCTTAGCTCTAGTAGGCACTATTTTCTTGAGACACTTCCAAATAAATAATTTAACTTTGTGAGGAACTTTCATTTTCCACATTTGTTTCCAAACAGAATTTGGAAGCTCATTATTCCTGTGATGAGTAACCTGAGTTTGCGTAACTAAAGCATTATATGTTGATTTAACAGAGAATTCACCTGACCTGTTTGGTTCCCAAATAAGCTTATCACTACCATATTGCACTAGATGCATTTTGAGGATTAATTCAGATGTTTCTCTTGGAAATAAATCCTGTACCAGCTGGGTATTCCATGACTTTGGATTTTGGAGCATAAGATCAGAAACATAAACTATTATAGCTGGCTCTGAAAAAAAGTCAGCTGGGTTCCTTTTGCAAAAGTGAAACGCATTAAGAATAGGTGTCTGCCATTTATGAACGGCAAGTACATGGTGTTATTTTTGTAAAAGGCGAGAGAATAGTTCATTGTGTGCTTACCACACATCTTCGTTGAGTTATTTGATACAGTGAAGTACTAGGTATTTACAAATTATTTTGAGTAGGTAAAAAAAATTAATGTGGAAATATTTAGATTTGAGAAATCAAGATTGTACAAGAGGAGTCTAAACCAAGAAATGAATGTTTACGTCGGGCTTCGGCCATAAAGGAGGAGATTGGTTGATCTTAAGGGTGGGAAGTAGAGAAAGTTTAGAAATAGCTGTGTGATGTGTTTGTAGTGGAATTATTGAACTACTTTGTAAATCCTATACTTTTGAACGTAAGTGATCCCTTTCTGAATACATTGAATTATCTATTTATATATAATTGTAATAGATTCATTAATTTCTGGTAAGAAGTGGAAGTTATGAAGGATAGGAGAAGTAGAGGTTGTGTGGGTAGCGGTGAACTCGTGTTCAATGTCATGTGGAAGACCATCAGTTACATATGACCACCACTCCTTTATTCTCTTAAATGATCTTAACCGTCCCAACTACTTTGTACTTTCTGATCATGATTGTATTGTTACCCTGATGAGTATTCCTTATGTGATGTATAAGTACAGAGACCAAATGCTCAATTTAATTAAATAGATCGGACAATATCAAGTCCGATGAAAATATATAATAAGTCCATCGCTGAATTATATTTTTTGTAAGTCTAAGAGCAGATTGTTTTGATATGACGTGAGCGTTGAGCTCTGATGATGTCAGGCGTCAGCAGTTAGTAAATTGGTACCAATAATATGAATTACCCAATAGTGGTTTTTAGGTGATCTTAGCTTGGAGACACACATGTTGAAATAACTACATCAATGTTTTACACAAATCTTCTTTGTTTGATGAACCATAGTAATAAAATACTCCAGATGCGAATCTTACCATCAACGACAATAACTATAACATGGGGTATTTTCTGACGGATGAAATTTATACAACATGGCCAACTTTAGTTCAAGCTTATGTTAAGCTACCGAAAGCTGGGGAGCACGGTGATAGAAGAAACTTTAACAGAAAACAGATGGCGTGTAGGAAAGATGAAGAACGAGCATTTGGAATTTTGAAGAGGAAGTTCCGTATAAATTGTGGATCATATTGTTTGTTTAAACCAATATAAATGAATGAGGTCATGTTCACCTGCATCATTTGCACAATATAATCGAGGAGACCCGTCGGGATACCAATTAGAAATGTTATATGGATAAAGATTTGAGTAATTTAATTCAACCCCTTCATGGTGTGCCGGCAGAGAGTTTAAAATAGTAGAAAAGGGAATCCAAAACATATGGTTACATTTAAGACCGAGAGAGGATCTCACTACGCACAATTGGGAGGAATTCTAAGAAGAAATCTTTACTAAATTTAGTTTCTTTTTATTTTATAATTATCGTTTTAGTTATTTTAGTTTCATTTTCTTAATTTAATTTGTGTAATTCGAAATAAACGAACATTGAATCTAAAACTATAAATTACATTGAGTTTAAAACTAGGGTTATATTGAATTTAAAACTAACTATTACATCCAAAATTTAAAACTAACAATACTAAACAAGTGTAATGTCATTATCATTTTCATTCTCATCCAGTGTCATCTTCTTCATCAGAATCAATATCAATTGTTGTTTGGTGTTGTTGTGCCTTCTATGCTTGAACCTCATCTCGTAGTTGTGCAAAATTCATTTTTTGTCGTGTCCATGCATCTCCACAATCTCTCTCATATGCGTATTAAACAAATTCTGCTCAACCTCTTCACGACATTTTTCTCATTTCCCAAACCTTTTTTTTATGCCATACTATTTTAAAAATATCGGTTTTTCCCTGTTTTTCAAAATATTCATGAAGGTTGTATATTGAAATTGATGATTGTATGACATCTTGATCTGCAATTTCAGTTTATTTTTGCTTTTTTGTTGTCGGGTCCATCAGATCTTTCTGCATTTACACTGGTGAAGAATGAGGAGACCCTTGAGAAGCATTTCTAGTCTTGTACGGTGATTCATTTGGTACTTGATATCCATTGAACAGATCAGGTTTGTATTGGTTCAGCTTTTTGAGGATGTGGTAGGCTTCGTGTTTAAAACTCGATCGTAGAGTATTTCCTTTGTCATTCCTCTCGAATTTTTCGTTGCTACAGTTGAGTAATTATAAGTTAGTTATTACAACAAACATAACACGTTAAAAAAAATCAATTTAACCATTTGAAATGTGACTTACTAAATCGACTTCCACCTTATCGCTCGCAACTTGACGAACTATTTGCATCATCAAAACTACTCGTAGGTTCATGTCTTTGTTGATCATGCGTTAAACGACCACAACCCGGCAAGCGCCACGTATTTTAATATTTCCAGTTTCCTAACCAAAAAGCTTATGAATATTCATCAAAGAGTGACATGTTGTTGTTGAGCAAGATTAATAGAATCAAGTGTAAAAATTACATAAGCTCTGCAAATAGCTTTATTTTTATCCAGGCTATACTTTGGACCGCAAGTGAACTTTTTTTTAGATTTTTTTTCTTCTGATTTAGAGATTAAGAGTTTGAAAGTGGAAAATTGAATTGAAAAGTTGAAAGTGATATCATATGAAATTTGGGTGTAGAAAGTGTGATTTTAGAGTAGAAAGTGATTAAATTTAGAAATTATGACAATTGGATTAAACTAGCCGTTGACGAATCAAAGTGGAACGGTCGCCTCTAAATAACCTGGCATTTTTAGGGGCGACCCTAAAAGAATTAGGGGCGACACAAAATGACAAAATATGTTGAAAATACTTATATGTCCCTTCATAATCGGTAGTTTAGAAGAAAAAAAATTATCTACCGATTGTGACTAAATTCTTCTCTTCCTAGCTTTGTTTTGAAATAATTAAATTTGAGTCTACTACCATAATAGGTAGGCAATAAACATCATCAAACTACCGATTGTACAATCGGTAGGCAATAAACATCATGAAACTACCGATTGTGAAAACAAAGAAATCCAAAATTCCATTGGTTTTTGAAAAAATTGAATTTGGGGCTACTACCATAATCGAGAGGCAATAAACATCATGAAATTACCGATTGTACAATCGGTAGGCAATAAACATCATGAAACTACCGATTGTGAAAATAGAGAAATCTAAAATTCCTATTGGTTTTTGAAAATTTCGAATTTGGGGCTACTACCATAATCGGGAGGCAATAAACATCATGAAACTACCGATTGTATAATCGGTAGGCAATGAACATCATGAAACTACCGATTCTGGTTGTTCTCAATCATGTGAAAATGGAATCTCCTCTATATAACAAATTTCTCCCGATTGTAGACTTAACTACCAATTATGGATGGCATATTTGCCTTTTCGAAAAATTTGAGATAAGAGATGACTTTGTTTTAGGTTTGGGTGACCTTTTTTGTCATTTTGTGTCGCCCCTAAAAATGCCAGGCTAAATAAGACAATTGTCCTAGGCAAACTCTTAAATTTGCCAGATTAGTGTATGCCACGGCGGGGTGGAAATGAACAAATCTCCTCATTTTCCCACCCCCGCCGTCTTTGACCCAAGTCTGTTGTTTCTTTGAGACGGATACAACCCACATGATTGCAAAAGGTAAACAGTTGTCGAACTTTATTTCCCATCTTCTTACCTTTGCTTATTGTCCATGAAAATTGTTCTTTCACCTTGTGAATCCAACGTCCGTCCTTGAGATAAAGTAAATAGCGTTCTGAAGTTTCCCAAGCAGTGCAAAAAATCAATTGTAGCGTTTTCCGCATAAAAGCAACCCATTCTCAGATTGGTATGTCTAGTCTAGAAAGCTAATGAAGAATTTGCATTCAAATTTCGAGGCATTTATCTACTACTAGATTTTAAGCCGGCAGCAATAACATAATAGCCGGACAAGCCATTCCACAAAAGAAAAACAAAATCTAGTCTAATACAAACGTGACACACACTGATACTAAAGAGAAACACAAGAGCTACTCATGTTTTCTCCTTCATCTTCTTGTTCGTTTCCTTGGCTGTCTAACCTCTGCTTCAGCCTCTTTTTCTCTTTCTCTAGTTCTCTTTGAAGATGATGGCGGCGGAGGCAGTGGGGCTTTCTTTGGTGGTCTCCCCACACTTCTCTTTACTGGACTGCTTTCTGGTGCCCTTGGTCTTTTCGATGAACTCTGCCTTGTAACTTGATCGTCTTTCTTACTGCCACTACCACTACCTCCTCTACCTCGATGCTTTTCATCCTTGCTACTCCCCCCTTTTTCTCCTCTAATAGTATTAGAGTTGTTTCCCGAAGAAGAATTCTTTAACGTATCTAACAATTTAACGTTGTTGGACGAACTTGAAGTCGTCTTCATTCTATTTAAGAAGTTTGCCGCACTTCTCTTCTTAGCTACTGTATCTGTCAATGCCGTGTTATTCTTTGTATCTTTGTCTGTATTTTTCTCTAATTTAGTCTCGTCTCCACCAAAACCACTGCCACCCTTTGAACTATTCTTGTCAGGGTTGTTGTTATTGCGGTTCTTGAAGTTTGATGCTGAACTCCTCGTACCAGAAACAGATCTTTGTCCTTTCCGTTTGCTAAACACGATTTGTTCCTCCGCCGCGGACGAATTTTCTTTCTGTTTCTTATCCAAAACTGGTTTCTCCTCAACAATCTTCTGATCCGGTCCTTTGAATTCAACTGGTTTAGCACTGTTTCCCGCCTTAGCAGAGATTGAGCTGCGTTTTCGACAAGCAAAGATCAGACCAGTTGGTTTTGTCTTCGGTAGTAACGAATCAGAAAGTTCAGGATCAGGTTTAGGCAAGAGTAATGCTGACTGCTGTAGTTTTGGCGCAGTGGGTTCTCCAGGTGACGGGTTATTGTTTTGGCTACGAGACGACGACGACCTTGACGATCTTGACGATATTCCTTTGAGAATCAAATCTCGTAGCTCGGTAGCTGCAACTGATTCTGGTGAATTCTTCGGATAAAATGCAATAGCGTTATTGAAAAGAAGTAACAAATCTCTGAAGAATTTCCAGCTGCAACTACCATTGTAGCTACCTTCTTTCAATTTTGTTCGGATAGTTTTCATATCTATATGCTGTCTGATGAGACCTTTGTACTCACTTGTTTCCTACATCAAAAAAAAAAAAAAAAAAAATTAAATGGTTCACACGGAGTCAAAGGATCATTACTGACTTAGATAACGATCCGGTATTTCTCCTGGGGATATCTCTTTTGAGCAATATAATCAATAAATGAGATTCAATAAAAATGTGGGGCATACGAGCGTTTTAAGCTATCATTAATGCTGCTTAACGAGTAATTACAACCTAGAAAATGCCAAAGACTTCGGCTAATGTACTGCCGGCAGCTGAGATTATCAAAGAATGATTTGGCTTGACATCCAGTGATGCACGCACGTATCTAATGACAATGACTCAAAGTTACCTAGTTCGAAATTTCTCCACCAAGAAAAAAAACTCCCTCTTTATTTATTTTTTGGAATTAATAATAATATTTATTTATTATTATTCTTTGCAAAAAAAAAAAACCAAAATATAATATTCTTGTCTAGTTTCAATGTGTCACGGTCCTAAATCTTGACGCTAGTTTTGGATTTCTAGGTGCACAGTGTGAAAATTTGACGAGTAAATAAGATGGTAGTAACAAATGAATTAATTACCTGGCTTTCAAGCCGGCTCTCGAAGAGGGCGCCAAACTTGTGAGAAAGAATCATGTCGAGAAAACCAAGCAACGGTGGTTCTTCTTCTGATTTTACAGAGCTCCGTTTGATGGCGGGAGAAACCTCGTCCGTTTCTCGTTCTTCACCGCTGCTACTTCCCGACGTGATTTTCTTCCTCCGCCTATTTCTCCTCGACAAACTGGCTGAACTTTGCACGTCACTGCTCTCTTTTGTCCCTTCGTCTCCTCCATTACCACCACTTTTTGACTCAGCCGCCGATTCCCATAACTCAGCAACAGGGATCGTCGTCTCCGATGACTTCTTCACGTCTTGAACAACTGAATCTTTGGCAATAGTTTCAGAACTTCCATCACACGAATCTTCTCCCAATCGATCCTGTTTTTCTGTAACTGTTTCTGGTAGTTTCTCAACTTCTGGACTCTTCTTCACATCTTTTAGATCTGATGAATTTGACTCGTTAAATGACTGATTATCCCGGTCAGATTCATCACCAGGAACCGGTTTATCGGTTTTATTCTCAATCGGCGGTTCAGTTTGAATCTCCTTACCATCTTCTTCTTCCTCTTCTTTCGTTCTGTTTTCCAGTAGATCTGGTTTTACATCCAAATTATTATTATTATTATCTTTCTTCAAGCTTTCTTCTCTTTCTTCCTCCAATCTCTTTACTTTCAATTGCAAAGACCTGAAAAAGAAACAAAAAAACAGAGTAAATCAAATCGAATTGAATCGATTGAAAAAGTTGTACAGATCTAGATCCTTATCCAGAGAAATTAAAGAGAATTACACGATCGAAACATCATATTGTTGCACCTCGCGTCTAAGCTCTGCAACACGAAGTTTTCTCAACTCATCAAGCCAAGGAATCCTGCTGGAATTTGGATATAGATTTTCGTCGTCCTTATTATTATCATGATGATTGATTGATTCTGTATCATCATGAACGATCATAAATCTCTGATGAAGATCATGATATTTCTGTTTACAGTTGTGAGGTGTTACAATATTATTAGGAGTATTATTTTTGTTTTGTATTTCTTTGGCAACCGATTCCCAGTTGCTAGTTCCATGTTTCTTAACAGCGCAGGCTAATAACAGTTCTTCCCATGTTCCCCATACCATCATATCTCGTCCTCTTCCTTCTTCTTCGTTGCCTCCCATTTTAAACTTAGGGTTTGGGATTTGTTTGTCATTCTACTAGTCTCCATTTTTATAAGTTTTCGTCTATATATACGACGGACGGAGGTCCATTTTTGTAAACATGAAAATCAAGATGCACAAAATAAACGGTCAATATCCCAACATTTTAGATAACATGACAACAAAAACTGCAACTTTAATTTAATCGTGCAAACATGCTAAATCAATCGACAAAATATTCCATCGTTCAATTTTTCTTTTTTTTTGAAAGGGCAAATTAATAAACTGACCAGCTTCTGTCCATATAATTATTAAACCGGCCAAAAAATTTGAATCTTTTATAAAGTGGCCTTTCTGTTAGATATAACACCTGGGCCCACCAAAATGGTCTACCAAGTTGATTAAGTCAATTGTTCACGTCGAAATTACTCAAATATCCTTCCTAACTTATCCATTTCATTTTTTTCTTCACTTCTTTTGTTTCTGGCTATCTCAACTCTTAGAAGTTTTGAGAAGAATAAATATTCTCTAAGATTTTCAATCCCATCATCATCATTTCCACGATCAAATTTTTCTTTTTCACTAAATAAATTCTGTCATCTTTGATATCCTAAGTTTGGGTATTTGTTTAATTCATTTAGATGATAAAGTTGTATATTTTGTTTAATTTTCGGATAATAGATGAATGGTGATACTAAGTTTGGGTATTTGATGCTTTAGATGTGATCGGTGTTAAGTAAAAGAGGAACCGTTTAAGTGTAACTGGTTTTTGATTAATGGGTTTAAGTGTAATTGGGTTTAAGAGATGTGATGGTTGCTGAAACTCAAACCTCTGCTTAAATCAAAGTTGTTAATGGATTGAAATTTTGCACCGATGGTTATCCATTTTGTGGAGCTATGGAGAAATTGTTTTGGAAGAGTCAGTGAACCTGAAATAGATGAAAGAAGAGGAGTTACTGCCATGGTTTGGTGGTCGGGTTTGAAGGAGTTAAGACTCGAATTTAGTAACTAGAGATAACATTAAACGTTGGGTGCAAAGTAATTTTCCTATTTGGTCCAAGTGTGTATGACCTTGAAGCCTTGAAACAAGCTGAGAACGTAAGTTGTTGTCATTCATTTCGGTGGTCAGTGGTAACGGCTGGTGAAGCCTTGAGAGATTATGAATGATTAAAAATGTATGTTTTGTACGAGATTTTGCAGGGAATGCATGTTTTATTTCTCGATTGTTCTTGTAATTTTCTATGATATTCAGAAATCAATCTCAGGGTACGATGTTTAGGTCAATATTTTAATTTATTTGGCTGCCGGAAAATCAGTTGGAAACTGATGATGTTCCCGTTGGTTTACAATGATTGGATGTATGCAATTTTGATGATTTTAGAGTTTGTGCATGTCAAGGATTGTTGGGTGGTTATCCAATTCGAAATTGCAGGTGATAAAAGCTACGAAAGGATGCGCAAATACCACAACAAGAGACACCTCTACATCAACAGTTTTGCGCACATCACCTGCTTGTGAAAAGTTTTGAAAGAAAGCCTTATCAACTAGGTATGACTCGGTTTTTTGCAGGCTCAACTCATTGGCACCAGGAGGGACTTAAACGTCTTTTTAATAGTGGGATAACTGACATGTCGGCAAAGACCAGCTGCATTACCGCTTTTGAAAAACGGGACGGAAAAAGTCAAATTCGGCCACTTTATATAATGATTCAAAAAAACGGTCATTTTCTTAAATATATTTTAAAAAGGTGGACACTTTATTAAAAAGCCCTTTTTGAAATCATACAATCAACGGACCAGAACGTGTTACAAATTGGGTCCCAAAGTTTCCGTGGGGCCCACAGATTCATATCCACGAACCAAAATAACCTTCTGTGCTATATACCTTTATCTTGGACTATTCAACCTTTGAACATAGCTATGAAAATCAATATATGTGAGGTGTGTGAAGAATGTTACCAAGGCTGCTAATGGGGTGCTAGGATCAGTGGGGTGTACCAAAACTATAATGTGATAAAACAATTTTTGCCTTGAATTGATACACCCCACCAATCCTGGCACCTCATTAGCAATCTTGAATGTTACCGGACAACAACATGTTCAATTCCATATTAACAAATTTTTGAACAAAAAAAAAAGAAAATTGAACATGAAAATAATGAGGCCAATTTTACTAAAATTCTCTCATGAGCATGACCGGCTATATCTCATGGAACAATTTAAAGTGTGTTAGAATGTGCATAAATATGCAGTTTTGTCATCCACTGCAGGTAGATAAACGTTTAGAAAATCTTATGTGGCAGATTTTCTCAGTAAAGAAGAAAAAAAATTGGCTTCGTATCGTCCATGAAATGAAGTTGAACTGGAGACCATCAGCGTGTTTGACCGACGTGATTACCACTACCCCGCAGCACACAGCTACTATAATTTCTACTCCCTCCGTTCTTTTTTAATAGGCTGGTTTTGTTTTTAGAGAAAATTAAGGAAATTAAGAGAACTAATTATTGAAAGTGGTCCTCATGACTATCGATAAAAGAAGTGAAGTGAAATCCCTACGACACTTGTCAAGTGAAAGTAAAGTGAAATGGTCCATTCCCTACGACACTAAATCAAAAGAAGTTAAAGAAGAGTGGCCAAAATTAAAGTAACGTTTGACTTTCCCAATTAGAACCTGGCCTATTTTTTTGAAACATTTATTTATAAACCAGCTTAAAGACATAATTACTACATCTAGGATTTCAAGTATGAAAACACCACTTATTGGGCCGCGAGACAGCTTATTGTACACGAGGCCCATTTTGGATCACAAATTCCTTGTGCGGGTAATAGACTAATAGTTGATTTTCTGTCAGTTTACAAGAAAAATTTTGGGTTACGACTTACGATATGTTTTGGTTTAGGTTGGTCAAAAGGCAAATTTGAGATCCAAGAAAAAAATTGAGTCGCATCCACATAGTTTGGGGAATGAGGCAGATTTTCCAAAAGAAAATAATGTTACATCAGTGGCTCATTTCAGGTCATGTTGCAAATAATATACAGGACACCCATGTTAACTTATAGCCATAAGACATATTTATTGTGAGGCAGATATTGGGTGACAACTTTGACATAAAAAAAAAAAAATATTGGGTGACAATTTTTAGAACTGTTATTTGGACACCACTATATTTTGGAGGGGATATGATTTAAATTTTAGTATGACATTCAGAAGTAAATTGAAATATCCTTATCCAAATATTTATCTTCATGACAAAATTATCCTTTTTAATTTAGTTAATATAATGATTAGTTGCATCATTAAGTTAAGTAAATTAATGACTAGTGTAAGATTAAATAAAAGAGTTGTCTTTAAAGAAAATAAATTAAAAGATTGAGAGAGAAGAAGAACGAGGAGAATAAAATTTTAGATTTTTTTTTTTTAAACTGAAAGTTTAAACTACTCAACCATACTTCAAATTTAGTCTTTTGTTACTTGAATTGACCAAAATTTCCTGAAAATAAGAAATTTATAGCTTGATTTGTGCTAGGTCAAACACGTTCGGCTATAAGATCTGAATAACAGGTAGCCGAACTTAGTTTAAATGGGGTTTTTGCTTTATTCGATGATCTTTTGGGCAACTAAGCTTGAGTTCCAGTAAAGAGATTGATGTTATTCTTATCTTCCCCTCTATGGTCAATGCAAAGATTGACAGTTACCTTAGTCTGACCGAAAAAACTCTTCGTCATAAGAATTGTTTTCATAAGAATCTTAGAATTAATTTGATTTCAGTTGTTGAATATGTAATCCATGATTGTGCACTTCTTTCTGCTAGTGTCATCTATGAAACATGATCTTCCACTTAGTATACTTGCTTAATATACTAGTATTTTCTTAAGTTTGAGAAACATTATGATACAAATCTACTTTGTTTGTAACTGTCGAGTAAATTTGTTAATGTCCAAGAAAATCATTCTCTTTTGATTCGGGATGACATCAAATGGGGGAGAGTTCTCTTGAACTTGTGTTAATTATCATATCTTTGCGGGAGAGCGGATGTGGAATTGTAGGAGATGCATGTACCTATATATCTCCTTGATGAAATTGTTGAGTTTTCTTGGTGAAATCGTTTAAAGCTGGCATGTGTTCTCTAGTATTAATACTCTTTTGTTTAATTCATTATGATCCCTTTTTTTCGCATGTGTCAATTTTTTTGACATAAAGGGGAGAATTATAAAGTAGTATCTCCCTACAACATATATATGGCTTCTCGGAGCATTAAGTAAGGCGGAGTAGATTATGATCTATAGGTTTTACCTATTTTTCAAAAGATGTAAGTATTGACTAATAGCGCGTTTGGATACAAATCTGCTTCTGACTTCTGATTCTCCAGAAGTCGAAGTCAGAAGCAACACTATTTTTCTTCATAAAAAGTTAATTTTCCGACTTCTATAAGTCGTTTTGAAATTTGACAGCCAAATTGTCTTCTGACTTTTCGACTTCTAGAAATCGAAAAGCTACTTCTGATGTGCTATCCTAACAGGCTATAGGGGGGGAACATATCACCATAGTATTGCTACAAAGTTACGCTGCAATTGAACTTTGGAGAAGGTAACAATACTATGTTTTTGTATAGCAACCATTGAGTAGAGTGATTTGTCAGTCTGACAAAGCTCTTTCGATTATTCTCATAAGTTGTTATCGTTACGGATCTTCAACAACAAAGGTGTTGAACGAACACATGCAGAACCATAAAAGAACTTGAAGTACGAAGAATTCAAGAGCTTGTTGAAGAACCAAGGAAATCAAGCATAATGGATTTTGAGATGAAAGATTATTTTATTCTGAATCCATGTGTATTGAATAGTTTTGTCACTAAAATTAGTAAAGAGGGAGATTGTTAGGGCAATGCTCGGTTGAACCCAAAAGTTTTGCTCTCTCAAGCGCTTGTTGTCAATGTTAGTTGAACAAAACTATATCTTGATTTCTAATTCACTAAGTCAAGTCTCGGACTAGGTTATAATTTGTTATTCAAGTCTTGATTTCTTTTTTATTATATACTTGATTTCTTTTTGGTTTTCGCTTGTTTATTGTATTCAAGTCTTTCTTCTGCCTTTTCCCCCACCTTTGGGTGGTCCAAACCTTTTGTACCCCCTTTCTGATTAATGAAATTTTCTTTATCTATCAAATAAACAAATAATCAATTTCACTGTTTAGAATTTGGTAGTTCAGTATCATATCTAGACATCACCCTCGAAGACATAAGATCGACGAACACATTTGGATAACTTCATAAACAAGGTATGTTAAGGCTGAACCATTCTATTTTATTCACTATCTTACAATTTGATCTTATGAGACTATGTCGTATTACTTCTAGTAGGTTTATTGTAAATAAGAAATTTCGAGTCAAGCTTGTCTTGTTAACATCTCGAAATATGACTCAAGAATTTGATATTCAAAGGTCCTTAATAACAATTTTAGTTCGAAACAATTTATTGTCAAGAATTATTTTGTGGATTAATTCGAAAATAACACAAGCAATGAATTTATCATTTGGGAATGTTTTAAACATCAAAAAAGAGAAATTCAAAACTTATAGTATTTCGACTCAGGGTAGGTTGGCGAACCAGTTCGCAAACCATAAATATATGAATGTATGAAATACAAGTAGGTTGGCGAAGCTGTTCGCAAACTTTAAGTTCAGAAGGGGATTGTTGATGAACTCGGTTCATGAACCGTGGTGATCTGAATTTTTAATTAATGTTGGTGTAAAGGGCTAAGAAGTTGGTGAGCCCGGTTCACGAACCGTGTCTATCTGATTTCACGAGCCGAGTAGGGTTGGCGAACCCGGTTCACGAACCGTTGCACCCTGATTCGTGAACTGCCTATACAGTTCACGAACCGTTTCACCAACTGCCCTAGTAAAAGTTTAGCTGATGCTTAAAAACTTATTTTTTAAATATGTTTAACATTGCTACGACTCTCATAAAAACCTCTAAGACATCATTGATCACTAAAACACTTGTGTATGTGTATCATGATTAAATTCTTAAGTGCTTAAATGAACATCAAATTGTTTATAGTTCATGGGGCATATTTGCCAGTGAACACTTTCACGTACCCTGACTACTGTGTATATTCTACTATGTGATTTCAAGACTAATTTTCGCATGCTTACTTGAACCCTAATTATAGTTTCATCTAAATAGAGAAAGTGTTTGCTTGAATCTCAAGTTATTTTAGCTTGAATTTTAAGCAACCCTTAGTTTTGAACATCTATAAATGAAGATGCTCTTTCAACTGGGAAATTTAATCCCTGACACTTCTGTGTCCTAGTTGATAGCTAGAGTCGTCCTTAAGATTCCTCTGTGAAACGTTGTTAGGTCCTAAAAGACTTCGCTTTTGGGATTTGAGAAGCCAGATCTGACTATCTTTTACCGTGATAGTTTGTGTATCCTTATTTTGTTTTATTTTTTTTATTGAGGTTTTCGTAATCTCTTTCAGGCAAGATAGATAGTAATCGTAAAGTTTTCTTCGTCTCAGATTTTGTGGTTCTTCAAGATAGATATCTGAAAACTATTCTTAATCGATAAGTTGAAGATTGTTATTGAGAGCGTGTAAAGATATCTAGGCTTCTCATCTAAGTGATTATAACTGTTCCAAATTTGTGAGTGAAAAACAGAGGGTACTAAGTACACTACCAACTTTTTCTTTCATACTTATAAGACAAAACCTAATACCCGATTGCAAGTAGATCACTTAATAATCCTTGAACAATATGTATATATGGTTTATGTTTCTTGTAAAATTAGTAGTTTAGATATAAGATCCGTGAACCTGATTGTGTACAAGAATTCTTGGATGATCTCAAAAATTAATATCTAAGATCAACCTAGTTGTTGATGGTGGCTTTTAACTTAAGGGTAAAGTCGTAAAACCCTAGTCAGACAGTGACGTCACAGAACTTGAGTAATAATGTCCAAACCAAGCACATTTATTTGAACCCTTTAATTTGTCTGCGAGAAAATTACCAGGGTACCTTTTTTTGATGCTAATTAGGGTTTCAACAAGCCAAAACCCTAATTCTCACACCGCACGTGCCAATGGCTCATCATGCCAGCCACATCCTACCGCGCAAAGGCATGCCAACCATGCTAGCCGCACCCTTGTTCCAATGGCAAACCGTTCCAGCCACACCCACCACGCCAAGGCATGCCAACCATGCTAGCCGCACCCTTGTTCCAATGGCAAACCATGCCAGTCACACCCACCGCGCCAAGGCATGCCAACCATGCTAGCCGCACCCCTGTGCCAATGGAAATCCATGCCAGCCACACCTACCGCGCGAAGGCATGCCAACCATGCCAGCCGCACCTACCAAACCCTTGGCCCCACATGCCAAGCCAAACCGCACATTGTCTTGGCCCTAGCCATGCTAGCCGCGTCATGTGCCAATGGCATGCCAAACCCTTGGACCCATCATGCCAAGCCAAACCGCACCTTGCCTTTGCCCTAGCCATGCTAGCCGCACCTACCAAACCCTTGGCCCCATATGCCAAGCCAAACCGCACCTTGTGTTGGCCCTAGCCATGCTAGCCGCGCCATGTGCCAACGGCATGCCAAACCCTTGGCCCCACATGCCAAGCCAAACCGCACCTTGCCTTGGCCCTAGCCATGCTAGCCGCGTCATGTGCCAACGGCATGCCAAACCCTTGGCCCCACCATGCCAAGCCAAACCGCACCTTGCCTTGGCCCTAGCCATGCTAGCCGAACCTACCAAACCCTTGGCCCCACATGCCAAGCCAAATCGCACCTTGCCTTGGCCCTAGCCATGCTAGCCGCGCCATGTGCCAACGGCATGCCAAACCCTTGGCCCCACCATGCCAAGCCAAACCGCACCTTGCCTTGGCCCTAGCCATGCTAGCCTCACCATGTGCCAACGGCATGCTAAGTCCTTGTCCCCACCATGACAAACACATCTAGCCACGCCACCATGCTGGCCTTCCCTACACGACTACCAAAACGTAGGCGTGCAACAATCAACGGTCGCCCTTCAATCCCGTGAGAAAATCCTAGCCGTCCAAGGTTACCAGACAACACATGGTAACCTTTGACCCAAAACCCTAGTTTGTCCACGCCAAACCGCGCCAAGGCAAGCCATGCCAATGACATGCCAACCTTGCCACGCCACATGCTGGCCTTCCCTATACGGCCACCAAAACGAAAGCGTGCAACGTTCAACGGCTACCTCTCATCTTAAGATGCAAAATCTCGACCGTCGGAGGTCACCAAGCTAGCAAGTCTCCGAAGCATGACTTGCCAGGCAACAACAATGTGCAACATGTTTTCCACAAAAACATTCGAGACATCAACACATATCACAAACTTGGGGATCCTCTTTGGGTATTGGTTTGGCGGTTTACAGCGTGCGGCGTACACTACGCCCGTCATAAGGATGAGGCGGTTAGTAAATACAGGGAGTTAATGTTGAAACGTTCTTTTTATGGAACATCAATTCCATGGGTTAACGGTTTTATGGAACATCAATTCCATGCGTTAACGTTACCACCTCCTCCCATTTACTCACCCATTTTTCCATTCCTTAATGAGACCAGAGTACGTTTCACTTCGACTTGTATAAATAGGTCTTACCTATTTCCATCGAACAACAGGTTCATGGGGGAATATACAACACTCAGAAAATACTTGCTAGCTTACCATTTGTTAGCCTTCCCACTTTTCTGATACAAGTCACGGTAACACAACTACTCTTCCAGAATCAACTATTCTGGTATCATCACTTTCCTTGCTTCCCTCCCCTAAACCAACCTATTCTCCTTCACTTTGTGACAGAAGCAAGTCTGGAACGACCATTTCTTGGTTTAGGCCGGACTTGTACAGATTGATCTCTCGAATCTAAAGTACTCCCTTGCAGTACATTGTTTAGGGTTTAAATTTGTTCCTCACTCGCACACCCGAAATTACCAAAATCAGCCGAAACTATTTTCACCCTCAAACAATTGGCGACCACGGTGGGAGATCAATCTATCGGTTGCAATATCGATTTCCAAATTCGATATCACCTTTCACTTACAACTCCAACATGGTGGAACTCGAGATCCGGATCAATCGCCGAGAATACCAATGCAGAGTCCGGTCCCTGGTGTTAACGTTACTTCCAACAACATCACTACGCCATCTACTGACCCCAGTAGCACCGAAAGCACCCCTTCGGGTGTAACGACACCGATCACCAGGGCCAGAGCCGCTGCCGCCTCTAACATCCCTGCGCAACTCGCTAATCACGAAAACTTGAAAGCGTTCCTTCAGTGTAACGCCGCCCGATCGGCCAGGAAACCGGAGCCTGCGCTTCGTTCCTAACGCTTCATCAAGCATGACGCCTCCAACCGCCACTAAGACTACAACTACCCCACCAATAGGACGAGAATCCGGATGAACCAGAGGAAGCCGACCCTATATCACCATCGCTGATTTGATGGAACGGCAGGAGGTTCTCGCTAGAGCCCATACGGATATAGTTTCAACGCAGAAAGAAGTACTCGTCTTTCTCAAATCCCTGACAGAGCGGCTGCCGCGTGAGTCATGCCATCCAGAGCCATTTAAAAACGCCTCCAACACCCCCGAAGCTAGCGCCTCGGCAGAACGCGTCTCCGCGGATGACGAGACTCGTTCCAGAAAACATTGTAAAGAGGTCAGCCATCCAATTTTGTCACACGAGAGGATCTGGAGCAACTTCTTCGGAATCGAGTCAAGAATGATGAAATAGACATACATCAGCATCAACCTCCTTACCCATCTGAAATACAAAGAATTCCTCTCCCAAGAGGATACTCCTCTCCTCAATTCACCCCGTATGATGGCACCGAAATGCACGTGAACATGTCTCTCGATTCCTCGAATCCCTGGGCGAACACGAATACAATCACATTCTCCGTCTGAGGGAGTTTTCGAAATCTCTTACCGGGAGAGCGTACACGTGGTACAACAGCATCACGCCAAAGAGCATTCCCAACTGGGGTAGCATGGTTACCGCATTTTACAAGAAGTACTTCTTCGTGTCTGAACAAGTTACCTTCTCGTACCTAGGAAGAATGTACCAGCGGGACAACGAACATCCGAATGATTTCGTTAAGAGATTCAGGGTTCAAGCACTAGACTGTCATGACCCAAACGTGACCGAGCAACAGCTGGTGAATACATGCATCAACGGTATGGCTCCCATCTACCGCGCCTTGCTAGAGAACCTGCTTTTCCAGACATTCTCCGAACTCCACGAAGCTTCCAGACGATCCGCAACGACAGCACCAGCGTTATTGGAAAGGGCTAGACCGACCAGAACCGAAGACATGCGCGAAGCTCGCGGAAATAAGCGTCTCCTCAGCAAAAAATTTAACACTGGCCCTTCCTCTGTAAGCGTAGTAAACGAGAGAGGGAAAAGGAAAGCCCCAGCTGCAGACCAATAGCCTAAACGTGAAGCACCAGCACGACGGGGGGCTCCGCCACGGAAGGCCGCCACTAAAGCTCCCATGCGTCATCACGAAGCTGAAGGAAATAACCTGGATTTCCCGTTTCCCATTGAGGAGGTGATCGATCTCTTAGAAGCATGGATTCAAGACGATGTTATCAGACTACCAT
The DNA here is from genome assembly GCA_023531295.1 of Papaver armeniacum. Lineage (NCBI taxonomy): Eukaryota > Viridiplantae > Streptophyta > Magnoliopsida > Ranunculales > Papaveraceae > Papaver > Papaver armeniacum. The sequence continues at coordinate 242,770 of JAJJWW010011295.1, read as the reverse complement.
CTCCCAGACGCCCACCGACTGAGGCCGAGATGGAAAACCAAATATTGCCACTACCACATATTTGTTCACCACCCAACCAAAGGATTGCAACAGACTAAAACATATATTCAAAGAAAAGATAGAAGTAGGGGAACTTAAACTAGGAAACGAGGGAGTACATCGAGACCCACTTCCAGTAAGGAGTTGTGGGGTCTCTGTGGATCCCGTGCATGAGACTGTGCAGTCCGTGATGCAACACGTATGCGAAATTCTCTACCTTTCCAAGGTGCAGCGCCAAGATATTTTCGCGGCTCTCAATCGCGTTGTGTCAGGCAAACGGCTTCACTACAAAAACAAGTCCTATTAGTGAGGGTTTATTTTTATGGGCGTCACAAATAGTCACTATTTGTGACGGTGTTTTGACCAACCGTAGGAAATAATGGAATTAGTCAAATGATTTTTCTTTGGTCGGTTTCATGCTTCCGACAAAGTGTAAATAATTTCCCAAAAGTTTACTAATTTTGTTAAAAAAAAAAAAAAACTTTTTTATTCTTTTTTCCTCCAGCCTTATCTTCTCTTCTCAAACAGATCTGGTTTTCTCCCCTTCACTTTTACCATTTTTTCTTCACCGAAGAACACAGAGGTTTGCTATCACGTCTTCCCTGCATTACCATCTCGTCTCTCGTTACCATCTCCTCCATCTCTTTTCTATTATCATCTCATCCATGTCTTGTTCCATTAATGGCTTCCCCGTCACAATCTTTGTTTGTCAAATCAAGGGTTTTATAAGTTGACAATTTGTTAACTTACTTTGAGGGTTTTAATCAATTTGTTACTTCGATTTTGTGCGATTAATGTTTGCAACCGATTGATTGAAAGTTTTCTTCTCCGAAAATCGCTAAGAAGAGTTAACCTCATGAGATTACTATGGTGACTTCAAATCTCTCTCTTCTGCCGAAAACTATGAGAAGTTTCATGTTATGGTGAGAATCCCAAACTTTTTACTCATTTTTATGTAGATCTATTGGTGCATAACGATGTTGAGTTTTTATCTTAACGTTAAGTATGTTCAATCTAGTTCACAAACTAGAAGAATCGGATCTCAAATTCTTTAATCCCTCTCTTTTGGTTTCGTAGAAACTTGATTTCAAGGCCTAATTGTTGTTTTTAGGTATCTTTTCTCACATCTAGGATTCTGATTTGACACAATTAGGGATTTTAAGTTTAATGTTAAAATTATGTAACTGTGTGGAATGAATGATGGCAGGTAAATCGTGAGGAGGGGATATAATCCATAGTATTATAGTCCACTAAGGAGAGGTTATATATGGTGGAGGTAGGAGATATGGGAAGAAGTTCTCCACTACCAAGAAAGAAATATGGAGGAGGTGGTGGACGTCGTGGTGGTGGTGGATATGGTGGAAGGAAAGAATCAAATAATGGGAGTTTATTGGTTCAAAAGTTTTTACAACCAATTGCAGGTGCCCTCTTTTTTATGTACTTGTTATTTGTGGTTTCTTGATGATTTTGTATTTACTAATGGTTTCTTAATGTTTTAAGTTTTAAGATCTTCGTATTCTATTTGAACGATTTAGACAAGTCGGGATGTTTATTTGTTCAAAGTTTTTATTCAAGGTGAGCTTTTCTAGTGTGAATTTTTAAGTGTCAAATAGTATTTTGATTGTGCTCGATTGTGCCGTTTTTGCTTTTCATTAACTTCTCAATTGTTAATGTGTGAGATTGGTTTGTTCGTGCGCCTATCACCGAGTTCCTAGTGTATCTCGGAGGGTAGACTTTGTCTAGAAAATTTGTCCATTGAACATGTTACGATTTAGCCATTGTCGGTGTACTAGGTTCTCCACATGCATCTGCTTCTCCCCTTAGTCCTGCAATCGGGAGGGCCTCCACTGGAGCCACCTCCGTGAATGCAAAGCTAGCATCTAGGAGGGCTATGTTCGGGAAGTTCGGAGATTACTAGTGGTATGTACATATGGTCTTCATCTCATGCACTAACTTTTGTTATTTGTAATATTTGTTTGTTTATTGGAATAAATGATCAAGGCGAAGGTAAAAGGACTGAAAACTGAATTCAAGGGTCCTCCTTTAATAGGACATGTAATTAATTCTTCAATGTGTTCTTTGTTGTTGTAAAATGACAACGTTGATTTAGTTTTGATAAACTTAAATTTGTGCACTTTGGGCTCGAATCACTTGTGTAGTTTCATATGCTTATTTAAGTTCTTATATTTCTCCGTGCCATTAAGAAAAATCACGGAATCGAAATGATGGATTCTAGGTCTCATTCTTGGACCCGACTTTGTGAATGTAACGTTACCAAATAAATGGATAGCTAAGGTTTGTGTTCTCAATGTAATGTATTCAATTTTCTTTTATGTTTTTTCCTTCAAAAATAGAAAATTAACTGGTTTTATAATATATCTATCTTGTAGACTATACAAAGTATGTTAGAGAAAGGTATCGGTATATGGGCTCCGGTTACGAGTCGATGAAAAGCAGTGGTTGATTTTTCTTCTCCAAATATTGCAAAGGAAATGCATGTTGGTCACCCGAGGTCAACAATTATTGGAGATACCATTACTCGTTTGCTTTGGAGTACTCAAATGATGAAGTGCTTTGAAGGAACCATGTTGAGATTGGGAACTCGGTTTGGTATATATGTTGATTTGAGTATTTGTTCGAGATGTTCCAAATTGTGCCTAATGATCAAGGATCTGTAGTACATTTTTTTATTTTTGTATTTGGTGTATTTAGGATGCATTAGTTCGGAGGAGTTGGGAACCCATTCTCGAGTGTTTTTACTGTCTTACTTCATATTTTACTTGAAATCGACCACAAAGGCATAATCAATAAAACATGCATCTTACTTGCATATATGTAAGTTTCAATGTAAAACTTTGTAAAATTTTGTTATGAAAGTGTAGTTTCTTATTTTAACTTCACGAGTCTAAGTTTATGATCTCGAAAAATCTAAAATTTCGAGAATCTAAAATCCGTGTACGGTGACCGAGAACAAATAATCGTTGATCGGGAAGATTCCACCGAAGATAGAGCTACAATTGGCGACGGCGAAAAAGCGTCACAATTAGAAAATTTATTAGTGACGGTTGACCAAACCGCCACAAAATGAAAACCCTCACAAATAACATTTGTGACGCCACTAGTCTAGACGGCTGGTCCTCCGTCACAAATGTTTATTTGTGACATTGTTTTTGCTATTTGTGACGGTTTTTTCCTATTTGTGACGGTTTAAGAACCCTCACTAATAGGACCTGTTTTTGTAGTGCTTTTTCCCTCCATGGAAGTCAAGTCAGGAGTCCAAACTCTCCCAGCAAGCGGAATTAAAAAGGACAACTGGGGATTGCTAACCACGTCCTATTTAAGAGGTACTGGATTCGACAATACGCTCATCGACGCGTCCGCTGACTTCAACATTATTACTTTCAAGACTCTGAAAGCAGAGGGGTTTACGAGGCAAGAGGCTACCCGATCCCCATCCGTCATTGATAACCCGAAAGGGGAATCCTTGAACGCGCACGGCTACATCAACCTCGAGGTCAAGATGGGAGACGCTATAACACATGGCGAATTCCATATTGTCAAAGAACTGGATTATGACATGATATTGGGGCACTTGTGGGTACTCGACAACAAGGCGAAATTAGATGCATCCCCTCTACCAATGTCAACGCACGAAAGGATCTCCAACGAACCGTCCCACTTGCTGCCGCATCGACGAGTTACCGATGGAATCCAGATGCCTAAAGAAGACCTGTTGGCGCTAACTCGTGGATTCCAAACGCAAGTAAGTCTGGCCGAACGAGCTTCTCTATAACCAGTCATTTCTTCCCCTATTCCGTCATGGGGACTCAGCGCGATTACTGGCACGGACGCTGTCAAGAGATGTGATTGGGGCGCTGGACCATTCAAACGCTTTGTAAAGAATTTAGAAACTACCATCGAGACCAACGAGACCAAGATTCAAACGGATGCACAACACCTGAACCCGTTTTCAATCGGAGATATAGTGGTCAAAATAAACTCATTTCAAGTTGGGAAGATGACAGTAAAAATAGTTGTTCGGGTTGGTTCGCCTAATGAAAAAGAAGACGAACCGTATCCGTGGCGTACGTTCTTTTTAGGAGGATACTTGCAAGCTCATTAACACAGATAAGCCGAAGGCGTGATAGTTCACTCGCGATGGCTCAAGCTTTCCAATCCCTAAAATGTTGTACTTTCTCAGCCACTCTCCCTTTAGTATTTCCTTCAAACAGTTTCTCTTGATATTTGTATTTCCCCGAGATGAGTACACCATTTGTATTCTTCTCCGGATCATTTTCATTCAAAAAAAAAACAAAAAACACATACATTTCTTTCCGAATGGGTTTTCCAAATCTCAGAGAAATACATCAAACTAACCCAAATCATTGAGAAACTATTAACCATCATATCACAACCAGAAACCCAAAACCATGTCAGAAATACCTTATTGGCGAAACCCTAACTTCGCCACGAATATAAAGAAGGTAAAGTTGAGTATACAAAAACATCAGAACGACTACGCAACAAACAGAGAAAAGGGAGAAGCTAGTCATCGAAAGATGGAACACGAGTCGCCTTGGTCAGGGCTATTTTCAAGCACTTTCCCCAACAATCTCTCTCAGAAAGATTCCATTCGACAAAGATCGCATCGCCAGTAGCAACCTCAACATCCCATCTTGAAGCAACCTCACAGAGAACAACGCCCATCTCTTTCCCAACACCTGTTTCAACAATCGTCCAAAGATATGCCACCACGACCCCCTAATGTCGCCGAAAACATTTCCCGACGCCAACTCCGAAGGGCCGCCGGTCCCATCAAACGCAGCGTTTTCCTCAAAGGTTTTCTCAGCGACCTTTCGAGGAGGATTTCCTAATTCATCCGTATCAGAATCGAGAATTATGACGCCGTCCTGAACGAAGAAGTTACGTTGGCTTTCCTCTAAAGGTTCCACAGACTCAGTTTTCCGTCGTTTCAACCTGGAAGCAGTACGATCCGCCCTAACACTGGACTGACAAGAAGTTTTACTGCATTGAAGCCACTCTATGCACCAGGGCTCTTCATCACCTTCCCATTCCTCCCCCATGTTCACCGAGCCCAAGAAAGTCCGAACACGCGCCCGCACTTCACCAAGATAGATAAAAGGAAGGTCTGGATAATTCCGCTGACTTCATGGAACAAGATTCGATTCTACCTAATGCCTCCTCATGAGAAGAAAACGGTTTTCGGGAGTCCAAGGTTTTTCTCCGAAGAATTAGAGGTACGGCTGCCTCTGGAAGATCCCATTATACACTACAAAAAAACAGAGAGAATGAGCAAGTTTTCACCTTATCTATACCAACAACATACGTAAAAAAGAAGATAAAATGGAAATCGGGAGAAAAACACGAGATGATACCTGTGAAGAGAACGAGCACGATTTTCGGGGCCGAATCGTATGAATAGAGAATTCAAGATCATCTCTTATGTTCAGCAGGACGATGCAGTCCCAAAAAAAAGGGGGAAAGCTTTCCTACTAGCCGTGAATTAAGGCGTGACATCCGATCCTAATTAAACCTCTTTCTACCAGCCAATATAAGGGAAAGCCTCATGCCTGGCTATGCGAAATAGCTAGGGTTTGGTGAAAGAACGTAGAAGAACGTGTTTAAGACACACTCGCTCGTGTTTTGCTTTTCCGCCGCCAGCGCTGAGATTCGGAAGCAAAACCGGTAACGTAACCTGAGAAGGAGGAGTAACGCCCCTTGTGGGCATAACACTCTCGAGTTTTGAAGAGAAAATAAAATTCCTATTTGAGCCAAGTAAGGAAAAGAGGCAACTGGGACCGCGAAGACAAATCACCAAGCTGTCCGTGCACGCCTCGCCTTGGCCCCACCACGCCGAACCGTCCGTGCACGCCTCGCCTCGCCAAACCGCACCTTGCCATGGCCGCACCATGCCAAGTCGCCTACTCCATCGCCGCGACCCCCATCATGCCAAGCCGAACCATGCCATGACTTGCCGCGCTTACACCAACTCGCCAAGCCAGGGTCATGATGTTCCCTAACCCATCCAAGATGATGAGTAGCCAAACTAAGCCGATGCCTCTCACCTCACCATTTCACGGTTTACACAGCAAATAAAAGTTATGCAAGGCCGCCAAACATGAGATCATGAACTCTCCTTACCTCTCGAATAAGGTTAGTCGGATTTTCCTGACTATCTTGCATGTCCTACGTTTCGATTCTGTCCTCGTCTGTCACCATCATATGCTTACCTCGCAACAAGGCACCTGTTCTGAGCTAAGCAGGGGACTTAATGTTGATGGTGGATTTTAACTTAGGGGTAAATTCGTAAAACCCTAGTCAGACAGTGACGTCACAGAACTTGAGTAATAATGTCCAAACCAAGCACATTTATTTGAACCCTTTACTTTGTCTGCGAGAAAATTACCAGGGTACCTTTTTTTTTATGCTAATTAGGGTTTCGACAAGCCAAAACCCTAATTCTCACACCGCACGTGCCAATGGCTCATCATGCCAGCCACATCCTACCGCACAAAGGCATGCCAACCATGCTAGCCACACCCTTGTGCCAATAGCAAACCGTGCCAGCCACACCCACCACGCCAAGGCATGCCAACCATGCTAGCCGCACCCTTGTGCCAATGGCAAACCATGCCAGCCACACCCACCGCGCCAAGGCATGCCAACTAAGCTAGCCGCACCCCTGTGCCAATGACAAACCATGCCAGCCACACCTATCGCGCCAAGGCATACCAACCATGCCCGACGCACCTACCAAACCCTTGGCCCCACATGCCAAGCCAAACCGCACCTTGCCTTGGCCCTAGCCATGCTAGCCGCGCCATGTGCCAACAGCATGCCAAACCCTTGGCCCCATCATGCCAAGCCAAACCGCACCTTGCCTTGGCCCTAGCCATGCTAGCCGCACCTACCAAACCCTTGGCCCCACATGCCAAGCCAAACCGCACCTTGCCTTGGCCCTAGCCATGCTAGCCACGCCATGTGCCAACGCATGCCAAACCCTTGGCCCCACATGCCAAGCCAAACCGCACCTTGCCTTGGCCCTAGCCATGCTATCCGCGCCATGTGCCACCGCATGCCAAACCCTTTTGCCCCACCATGGCAAGCCAAACCGCACCTTGCCTTGGCCCTAGCCATGCTAGCCGCACCTACCAAACCCTTGGCCCCACCATGGCAAGCCAAACCGCACCTTGCCTTGGCCCTAGCCATGCTAGCCGCACCTACCAAACCCTTGGCCCCACATGCCAAGCTAAACCGCACCTTACCTTGGCCCTAGCCATGCTAGCCGCAAGAATGTGCCAACGCATGCCAAACCCTTGGCCCCACTCCGCCAAGCCAAACCGCACCTTGCCTTGGCCCTAACCATGCTTTGGCGTACCTACCAAACCCTTATTTACATGCCAAGCCAAACCACACCTTGCCTTGGCCCTAGCCATGCTAGCTGCGCCATGTGCCAATGGCATGCCAAACCCTTGGCCCCACCATGCCAAGCCAAACCGCACCTTGCTTTGGCCTTAGCCATGCTAGCCGCACCTACCAAACCCTTGGCCCCACATGCCAAGCCAAACCGCACCTTACCTTGGCCCTAGCCATGCTAGCCGCGCCATGTGCCAACGGCATTCCCAACCCTTGGCCCCACCATGCCAAGCCAAACCGCACCTTGCCTTGGCCCTAGCCATGCTAGCCGCACCATGTGCCTGGGGCATGCTAAGTCCTTGGCCCCACCATGCCAAACGCATCTAGCCACGCCACCATGCTGGCTTTCCCTACACGGCTACCAAAACAAAGGCGTGCGACAATCAACGGTCGCTCTTCAATCCCAGGAGCAAATCCTAGCCATCCAAGGTTACCAGACAACGCATGGTAACTTTTGGCCCGAAAACCTAAGTTTGGCCACGCCAAACCGTGCCATGCCAACGGCATGCCAACCTAGCCATGCCACCATGCTGGCCTTCCCTACATGGCTACCAAAACGAAGGCGTGCAACAATCAATCGGCCGCCCTTCAATCCCGTGAGCAAATCCTAGCCGGTCCAAGGTTACCCAGACAAATACATGGTAACCTTTGACCCAAAACCCTAGTTTGGCCACGCCAAACCGCGCCAAGGCACGCCATGCCAACGGCATGCCAACTTTGCCGCGCCACATGCTGGCCTTCCCTATACGGTCGTCGGATGCAAAATCTCGACCGTCGGAGGTCACCAAGCTAGCAAGTCTCCCAAGCATGACTTTCCAGGCAACAACAATGTGCTACATGTTTTCCACAAAAACTTTCGAGACATCAACACATATCACAAACTTGGGGATCCTCTTTGGGTATTGGTTTGGCGGTTTACAGCGTGCGGCGTACACTACGCCCGTCATAAGGAAGTGTCATAAGGATGAGACGGTTAGTAAATATAGGAAGTAATGGTGAAACGTTCTTTTTATGGAACATCAATTCCATGCGTTAACGGTTTTATAGAACATCAATTCCATGCGTTAACGTTACCACCTCCTCCCATTTACTCACCCATTTTTCCATTCCTTAATGAGACCAGAGTACGTTTCACTTCGACTTGCATAAATAGGTCTTACCTATTTCCATCGAACAACAGGTTCATGGGGGAATATACAACACTCAGAAAATACTTGCTAGATTACCATTTGTTAGCCTTCCCACTTTTCTGATACAAATCACGGTAACACAACTACTCTTCCAGAATCAACTATTCTGGTCTCATCACTTTCCTTGCTTCCCTCCCCAAAACCAACCCATTCTCCTTCACTTTGTGACCGAAGCAAGTCCGGAACGACCATTTCTTGGTTTAGGCCGAACTTGTACAGATTGATCTCTCGAATCTAAAGTACTCCCTTGCAGTACATTGCTTAGGGTTTAAATTTGTTCCTCACTCGCACACCCGAAATTACCAAAATCAGCAGAAACTATTTTCACCCTCAAACACTAGTATGTATCAGAACATTAAACGAACCGAATTCCAACAAGAACAAGTTTTGTAATATATATTTCAAGATACGAATTCTCAAGAACTAGTCTTGTCGGTTCAATACAATTTTAGTTAAAAAATTTCTAGGTTGTTTATTGAATCACTTGCTTTTACTTTAATTATATCAAACACAAATATAACGTGGAAGTAAAAAGTTAAGCAAGACACAGAAATTTTGTTCACGAGGAAAACTGCACTTGCAGAATAACCTCGGGACCTCGTCCACGCTAAACTGTATTAAGCCGCTACAACACTAGTACACTATCAGAACTTCAGACTGGAACGTAGTTGAGATCGAATCCACCATCCATGCGATTCAGTTACAGTCATGCTCCTTACATCTCCTGAAACTCACAAGGCTCTATGCAATTGATTCCCTTAGCAGATGTCCTTTACAGCCTAAGAGTTGATTCCCTTTGCAATTGATTCCCTTAGAGGCATATTTTTGATACCAGTTTGCCTCTAACAAATAATCATATATAATTTTCTTTTAGATCGTGAGATCACGGTGAGGAAATCTGTTTGCAATATACAAAGCTAGCAAACCTCAAAATGCGGTACTTATGACTCCCGAAAAGCATCCTAGATTATTATCCACCTCTCAAGAACAATCTTAGACGAGTTGAATTAAAAATTGTTATCAATATATTTTCCTTGCGGAATCACAAAGTCTGAGACGAAGAAACTTCGCGATTACTATCTATCTTGCCTGAAAGAGATTACGAAAACCTCGATAATAGAAAAGTAAGATATGGATACACAAACTATCAAGGTAAATGATAGTCAGACCTAGTGGTGATGGGTGAAAACGATTTGCTGGTTTTTGAGGAAAAATGGAGGGTTGTGCAACAGGTAGAACCTCAATTTAGCAAATTGCCTAAACCTTTAACAAATACAATGCACGCGAGTGCTTTGAGTTCGAAAGATCAATCTGTATGACTCTGTAATGAACCAAGAAAATGGTTGCTCCAGAGTCAATTCAGTCACAAAGAGGGAAGCTAAGAATATTGTGAGATCAATGATGATTGAAGGATTGTGGATGTGTTGAAAAATTCTACAAGTTTGATGAAATTTCAGTGAATTTTGATCTGATTTATTGAGTTATGTTAAGTAGTTCAACTAAGATCCATTGAATTGATTTAAGTTGTGTTTACATAAGTTTAGTTATCATAGGTTGATGAACCTATTTATATTGCAGAAGTAGTTAACACATTGAAATTTAGTAAGTATAAAGGTTGCAGAGCAGTGGAAGAATGGGGAAGTGGAAAGGTGGTTTAACTAGTTCCACATGTGTGGGAAACTTGGTTAATTGTCCATCCACTACTTTGCTAACTCCCTCAACTGCTTGCATGACTTACTCACATTTCTCATCGTGGATGTATTATTATGTCTCACGTGTTGTAGACTGCTAGACAAAACCCTAATGAACATCCCTACATATGACATGATTGATATCTCATGAATGTGGAGTCTATAAAGTGTACGTGTATTTATTAGTCAACTGTTGACTTGGCTAGATCATGACTCTTAGCCTTTATGAGCCGAGCATAATGGATGAATTTGATATGCTCTGTGACTCATGAATTGAGGTGTCTGATGGAAAAGTAATAATGCAAAGACGTTGAGTCTGATGAATGGTGATAGACCTGTTCTATGTCTGAGTATTTGATAGGAAATCATATATTGTTGAGTTATATAGAGTACTCGTTGATCTACTATGTCATGAATTTTCGAATGACAAAGTAGGAATTGGAGTATTAATAAACATTAGATGATCGATGGTTGTTCAACTAAATTTTGGAGGGTCGACCAAGTGGATGGCCGTCCAATATCATGTTGTTTCTCGGACAATCGAGCAATAAAAATGTTAGTAAAAGCACTTAACATTAAATATTAGATAAAATATTAATAGCTGGATCAATATGAAAATTATTGATATTTATCAGTATTATCATAAATCTGAAACCCTAATTTTGGAGAACCCTGGATCCAGGAGATGGAGAGATGTCCAATGTATGTGGAGATATATTGACCAACCAATGAGTATGAGGATCGGCCATTGGGGGTGGAGAGACCGGCTGAGCGATATGGAGAATTGTCCAACTGATGGAAAAGGATTCTCCAAAATATGGAGAAATATTCAAGATATGGAGGATTATCCAAAGTGGAGGATTATCCAAAATAATTAAGGAATGCGATACCGACCGGCCATGATGACCAAGTGAACCAGCCAGATCTGACCATGGTGATGCACGGGTCACCATGTCGACGCGCGTCCATTCTTGAGAACTTTTGGTATTTTCGTTCAACGTTTGTGCAATATTTTGCATTTTCAGATTAGTTTGATTTTGACTGGAATTCTCAATTTTTACATGAATGAGCAAGTAAGGTTTTTTTGCTCACACGTCTTATATTTTAGATTATTAAAATAATGATATTTCAATATTTATTAGTTAAAAAGACCTAATAATCATTGGACTAGGCTTTTTGGAGAACTGAGCAATATTTGAAGAAATATGAAAAACTAAGAGTTTGTTATACTTGGTACGTGTACCATAAGCCAATTCACGAACTCAGATTGTTTTGGTATGCATACTGGGTACATGTACCATGAGCTGTTACCGAACTAGAGGTACTCTGATACGCGTACAACGTATGCGTACCACTTATCTGAAACTAATACAGTCACGCCCGTACATGTACGTGTACTGTGTCTGTATCCAGATTCTTAGTAGTTATATTACTCTCTTCTAATCAATTCGAAACATTCTCAAATGACATCAATGATGAATATCATAATTTGGGTTATTTTTAAATTATTAACTTGAGTCATAACTGATGTAGTTTTACAAGTGGTAAGTATAGGGATTCGATTCTCGGACTTGGGAAGTTGTTGATTTTAGACTTAATTAAAGAAAATACTAAAACTAGCAAAAATATGTAAAAGAAGGTAACATGAGTAAGAGTTACTGGGACTCAGGATTTCACTGTTTCTCATATTCATGTGGTTCGAAATTAATCCTAGGATATTTATGGCTCAAATAATAAAATTTATTGACTCTTAATATTTGCCAAGATAGATTTTTGAAAGCAATGACTGTAAATCTAAAGCATGGGACATCAAATCATTTAAGCTAAGCATGATCCATCAATTGAAATAACAATCACTCAATAAAAATCATAAAACAATTATAAACAGTGCAAGAAGTAAATAAGAATTAATTCAAGTTACCACATAGATGATATCCAGCTTCCTCCTTTGTCCCAGTGATGGGGTTTAGCTCATCATGGTAGAAACATGCTCAAACGAATTTTTCATTGCTCAAAAGGGTGTTTTTATTGAAAAAAATATGAGAAAAAGAATAAAAGAAGCTCAACTACAACGTTTGTAGTTGTTGCAGATTGAGTGTTACAGAGATAATAAGACTGCTGGATTGCGACGGTTTCTTTTGCTGTTGATATGCGACTGTTGATATGCGACTGTTGTATGCGACGGACTTTGACAGGCCTTTGTTCTTCGTCTTCTTCTTCCCTGCTGATAGACGCATTTATGTGTCTAGTTTGTCCTCAATGTTTCGTATTGTTAGTACTCGATTTTGTCCTTATTATGGTGTTTTGTGTGTTTGTAGGTATTTTTTTGGAAATAAAGATTGTTGGAAAATTCGCTCGAAAAGTTGCTCGGAACACCCCGGAGGACATTTGCTATTCGGACTCCCACTTTGGATAAGGGGTAACCCAATTACTAAGGGGCACCCAACTGATATTCGCACCTCTAGCTGTTGGATAAGGGGTATGGACGTGATATGCCCAAACAATGCTGGTATGGGTGTTCGAATGGGTTTAGTTGGGCTGGATAATCGTCGGGAATAAAATAGGGAAAGCATGTGGAAGATATTCAATGATGCGAATTGAAGAAGATATTCTGGCAAGAGTTTTGATTATTTGGAAGATACGTGAGCTGTAAAAGAAGATATTCTCCAATATATTTCATTGATTAAGAAATATTCTTGATAACCCAAAGATTGCATGAGAAGCTAAATCAGGAAAAAAAATATTCCCATAATATTTTATTTAATGCCCGAGTTCAATAAAGAATAATTGAGAATTATGGAGTGATTAATGAAGATTATATGGAGTTATTATCGAGTATTTTCGATTCTGAAGAGTATATAAAGGGTTCTAAGTGTTTTGAGAAGGGACGGAAAGTTTTGGAGAGAAAAGAAAATCATTGCTTTAATTATTTTATCACATTTTTCATCATTTGTAAACACTTTGAGCAATAAAAATAATTTTTGAGCGTGTTTCCAACATGATGATGAGCTAATTCTCCCACAACCAAGGCAATGAGGAAGCTACTTACGCATGAATAATTGGTAATAATTTATTTTCTCTAATTTATAATTTATGATTCACTCAATCACTGCTTTTGCAGAGTTTTTAATTGTTTGCATAATTTCCTTCATTAGTTGTGATTCAATTAGATAGGTTATGCTTTGTATTAAGATAATCTATGCTTAGGGGATACAATTAATTTTTGAGAATTTGTTTGATTATATGTGAATTAAGAAATAAGAGACTTAAAAGATAATTAGAGTTTTGGCTTATTTACCATAATTTATTCATGTGTAATAGTGGAATCAGTGTCTTGGTTATTCCTAATATTTTGTGACAATATTTTGTATATATTTTTCTTTATCTTTAGTATTTTCTTTTATTAAAACTTAAAATCAATCCATCAAGTCCGAGTGAACGACAACCTTACTACCACTTTCTACAACATTATTGAGTCATATCACCTGCACCAGCAGAGAACTTTCTCTGCACTTCTTCTTCTCGGCTCTGTAGCCTCTGCTAACTACCCCCAACTCCCGACCCCCTTTGGCCGAACTCTTATGACTCGTATTTATACACAAAGAGTCCATATCACTCGATTAAAATCCCGAAAATCTTCTTTTTTCTCTCGTTTATGACCCTTTTTTATTCTTCCCTGTTTCCTTCTTTACGCGTTGTATGAGCTGGAAACTCTCTTAAGGATAGCATCAAATCTTCATAAGATATTCTCTTAAGTTTATTTGCACGTCACTTCCAAAAATATACCAAACACAATCCGATATTAACTTACTTCCTTGTTTTGATGGAAGTCTGGTGAACTTCTTTTTTTATCGAATCCAACTTCGTTACCTTCCCGTATCATTGTGAACAAATAATCCGAACCCAAATCCATGAAAAACACCAATAGAATCTCACCCAAACTCCCGAAGCTTTCTCCTTCTCTGTTTACGTGAGATAAATATAAAAACTTGATTTTCTTCAATTACAATCCACATACTAACCCTGTTTGGTCTCCACAACTTGACACCAGTCCATATCCATGTAAAAGTCCGACAAAATCTTCATCATTTTCTCGCTTTGAAATTCTCGTGAATATCTATCTTCCTGTTTGCTCCAACATGATTCTCGCAGCCAACTCGATCAATCCAAAGACATATACCAGCCCCGTTATGCTCTAACAGCCTCCGTCCCGACAAGATTCTCGTTATTTAATCTCTCCAAAACTCCCACAAAATTGAAACCCTAATCTGCCTCGCGTCTACAACAGTTTCCCGCCAATTCTGAAATTTTGAATTTGTGAAGAAGGTGCCCCTTATCCTGAGCAGGGGTGCGAATAGTCATGGGGTGTAAATAGCAGTGAGGTTGCCCCTTAGTAATTGAAGTGCCCCTTATCCAAACTGAGAGTCCGAATAGTAATTTTCTCCCACGAGCGCAAATACCACTTTTCGAGCCAATTTTCCCGCGAAAGCTTATTTCTCCAAAAACACCTACAAAAACATGAAATAATCAAATAAGTATAAAATCGAGCACTAACAATACACATAATTGAGATTAAAATAGACACATAAATGCGTCTATCAAATACCCCCAAACTTATTATTTGCTAGTCCCGAGCAAATCAAATCTACAAAATAAAATCCTAACTCACTGTCGCAGGCATCGTCGGTTGCATTTAGCGTATGCAACAAGCCTTTAAACCCCTAGGTGGCCCTAGTGGCCGAGTTATAGTCTCGGGAGGGCTTACAAGAGATATACCCACAAAACCTTTACTCTGCACCTAACTATCTACGCAGAACCTTGGAAGGCACTAAAGAATCTCCTTGGTTGGCATACTTTTTGACTACAGGAGGAAGTACCCTGATGCGAAATTCCAATTGTTGTACACGAGTTTGCACTCAAGCATACTAAAATTCATATATAAGTGACAAGAGCTCTACTCGTATAGTCGCACTATGGACATCAATATCCTGAGTCAACAAATCACATGGATAGATTAAGAGATGGATATAGAAAAACATAGATAGTTTTGATGTTGACTAAGTGAACGATGTTTCTCATATCTCGTCTCAAGGCCACCGCAAAATGAACCTATCCTAATGGACCGAGATACTGTCCACTAATATCAACACAACTGGAATATACAAGGGAACCAGTGGTCGATAATCCTAATTTCTAGATCAACTCGTCTGGCATATACAAGGGAACCTGCGGTCGATTTATTCACTGAACAATTAACTTTTTTTTTTTTTTAAACAACATGATTAGATCTTGCGAATCCAAGCGCATGCTTCTTGTCATCATATTACATGGTAATTCCCGTGGATCCTCCGTTCCACGCTTGTTTAAGCGACGAAGACAGGGAGAACACACACATATTGTTATCCAAGTGTTAATTTTTATTTATTTTTGAGAATTATTCCATTTGTTCTGATTGGTCCGTCTCTTTTTTTCTTTTTCTTTTCTTAGTAACTCAATCACTCTATTTCATCCTAGCAGTGGTAACAACTTGAATCGTGAGCTCCACCTAATCACTTAGAGAAACATATTTTAAAAAGAAAACAAAATAAAAACCGAAGTGAAAAGGACTCAACGAGATATGGCGAAACTACCATGTTATTTCTAACACCTGAGCTCTGTGCTTTTATGAATAGACTCATTAGATGTTTCCATCTAATCATATTGGTTCCTCAAATCCTACAACCAAAATGCTTCCATCCACTTAGATTGGTTAGTGCCATCCTTAATAAACATAAATTTCTAGGCTCTGGAGTTTAACAATGCAACTAAAAAGTTTCTCCCACACCCCCAAACTTAAATCTAACATTGTCCTCAATGTTCTAAAGATGAAATTAAAAGCATGAACAAGGAAAATCTGTTACCACTTGAATCAAAAGAGTTAAGGAAAGATATTACCGTGTTGCATGAGCATGGGTTACCTCCAAAGAAGTGCTAAATTTAAAGTCTTCAGCCAGACGCCAAATACCCATAAATGGATAATTACCTTTTCAAATCATATATCAATAGTCGAAACAACTGTGGATCAACAAAACCAAATAAAACTGCCACAATTATAAGATAAATGCATCGGATTAGATAAATAAGCAGATATATCACAACCTGATTTAAAACTTCTTCCAAGACAACTGGGTTTATCTGTGGCGCCCACTTGGGCTTTATATGAGTGTCTTGAAAAATACATCCATTCGAACTACAGGTCTCTAATAGCTGGATTTCCTTCTGGACAATATCAGGAGGATCAGGTTGTGGAGTCGGAAAAGATTCAAGTAATAGCTCAGGTTCACTAGGCTCGAGTCCCAAGTTATGGACCTCTAATGGGGATACTTGAACATCACTACCCCAAAACTTAGGGTAGTCAGTATTCTCGGACAAACCTCTAACTATTGCTTGAATTTCTGGATCCTCGGAGTCTTTAAAATACTCAAGAGCTTCTTCTAGATCATTACCCCCAAACTTAGGGTCAACATTACTCTCCGTAAGGCCTAGCACTATGGCTTGAATTTCAAGGTTTGTAGAGTCTTTAAAGTACTCGAGAGGTTCTTCTAGTGCAAAAGTTTGGTCACCTAACTGACTTAAGAGAATTGTCTCATTAAATTCATCTAAGGAATCACCAAATAAAGTGTCGTCCCAATTATCCTGAATTAGATCCTGAACTAAAGTGCTAATCATATTCACTTCCTCCAAGTCATCAGAAGGTTGTCTATTAACATTAAAGATATTTAGTTCAGTGGTCATATTACCAAAGGATATGTTCATAAGCCCGGTCATACAGTTGATGATAGCATTAGATGTGGCTAAAAATGGGCGACCTAAAATCACCGGTATTTGAGCACTAGGATCCCGAATGGTTGAGTGTCTAGAACAACAAAATCCACCGGATAAATAAATTTATCAACCTCAATCGCACATCCTCTATGACACCACGAGGTACTTTGACAGATCCATCGCCTAACTCGTAGGGTCATTTTAGTCGGTTTCAACTTACCAAGACCTAGATGGGTGTACACATGGTACGGAGTAGGTTAACACTGGCTCCTAAGTCAAGTAATGCTTTATCAACCATGTGATTACCAATCGTACAAGATATGGTGGGGCATCCAGGGTCTTTATACTTATGGGTTGTTTGGTTCAGAGGGATTGAACTTACCTGAACAGCTAAAAAGGCTTTCTTATGGACATTAATCTTACGCTTTTGTGTAAAAAGATCCTTAAGAAACTTTGCATAAGCAGGCATTTTCCTAATTTCTTCTAATAAAGGAATATTTATGTTTACCTGCTTAAAAATCTCCATTATTTCGTTGAAAGTCGACTCTCTCTTAGTTGGAACTAACAGTTTTGGATATGGGGCTCTGGGCATAAAATGAGATCTATCGGGAACCACATGGGCATCACTAGAAATTTTATCAGTCTCTTCAGCTAGTGTCTCCTTCTGGGGCTCATATTGGGAACTAGAATGGGAACTAGAAGGTGGATCTACAGTATGTCCACTATTAGGCATGGCTACCTTATTGTCTACCGTTTTACCACTCCTAAGGGTTGTTACAGAGTGGACATGATTGAACTCTTTCTCTCTAGAGGATACTTCATGAATTGCTCTAGTGTTAGGTAGTGGTTGATTGGGGGACTTTCCTTTTCTCTTTCGCTCAAAAATTCTGCAATTATACTAACCTGATTTGTTAGCTCTGAAATAGCCTGAGAGTTTTCATGTAAACCTTTCTCAACCGTTTGCTTAAACTATGCAGTTTTATGAGATAAGATGGTTAGATACTCTTTTAAACTCATTATTTTTTTATCCGACAGTGTTCTGATCACCGTCTGGCCTTAAATGGTTCTTAGTATACCCAAAACCCGGGAGAGTCTGAGAAATACTAGACTGACCTTGACTCTGGCCCTTAGACCAAGAGAAATTCGGGTGGTTTCTCCAACCAGGGTTATATATATCGGAATATGGATCAAATATCTGACGGTTTTCAAACCTAGAGTTGTTATAAAGAGCATTGGCTTGCTCTTCGTATCTAGTATAGTGTGACCCTTGATTCATTTCTAAGGATTCTAGACGCCTAAGAATATCTGACCCATAATCAACTCTATCGATCCAATGGATAGGATTTCTAGGTATTTCTGGTTCTCTCATTGAAGCCCATTGACAAGTTTTCTCAGCTAACTCGATGAACTCGTCAAAACATTCATCTGGGTCTTGATGTGTAAATTCTCCACCACTAATTGTTTCTATCTGCATACGGGTTTCACTACCAAGGCCCTCATATAAAATTTGGGCCATGTGGGCTTTTTCAAAGTCGTGATGTGGACACTGGTATAACAATTCACTAAACCTTTCTACATAATCATGAAGTTTTTCACCTAATTTCGCTAAGGTTTGGATAGACCGCAATGAACATTGCAGTCTTATGGTGTGGGTAGAATTTCTTAACAAATGCCTCTATAAGACCATCCCAGGTGGTAATTATTTTAGAAGGAATAAAATGATACCAATCTTTGGCTTTCTCATAGGGAGAGAAGTGAAACAAACGTAACCTAATCACATCTTTGGAGACATTCGGATAGGTCATTGTGTCACAAATCATTTCAAAGTCTCTTATGTGGGTATACGGGTTCTCATTCTCTAATACCCTAAACTTACGAAGCATGCCAATAGTCTCAGGTCTAATATCAAATTGGACCGTAGAAGCCAACTACACTGGTCACGCACTACCCTAGACGGGTTTAAACGATCCCTAAGGGTTTTTATCGGGACCTCATCATCCTTTTCCTCAACCATTTTGGCAAAAATAGAAGTATTAAGGATATTTTCCTCACCGTGAGAAGAACGTCCAAAAATAGGACTTTCTAGATTAAGGTAGTCAAGATTCTTGTTTCCTAAAATATCACTTCTAGGTTTTTCACGCATAAACCGTCCTGTAGCGTCTCCCTTACGTTCTGGCATACAAGAATTCAACAAAATGTGCACATGCAAATGCTGGGCTAACTAATTTAGGTAAGCTTGGGTTACCTACAGCGAAATATACCCAAAGGTACGAGGCTAAGGTTTGTGGACTTTCAGCTGGTAACTCCCATAAGGCCCAAGGCACGGGTTCAGCTTACTAATCCACCAGTTTTCCTAAACTCGGTAGTCTGACGAAGATGCAATTGGTGTGTGTAGTGTTTTTTTTTTTAATAAATAAAGTACTAAATTAAAACACAAACAAATAAAAGAAAATTACAAGTCCAAAAATAAATAAAGAAACTACTAAAAATAAGATGAAAGTCTAAAAATATAATCTTCAGTTTCTCCCTTTTTGTAAGGCAAGTTCAACTTTCCACGTTTCGCTTCAAGCAAATCCTGCACAGCAAAAACAAAAATTCCAAAGAAGTAAAATAGAACAAAAAATAATCTAAAAAAAAAAGAAAAATAAATAAATAAAATATATACAAAACCTAAAAAAAATGCAAAACCTAAAACCTAAACCTAAATACAAGTCCGCGTCGGCGGCGCCAAAAACTGATGTAGTTTTACAAGTGGTAAGTATAGGGATTCGATTCTCGGACTTGGGAAGTTGTTGATTTTAGACTTAATTAAAGAAAATACTAAAACTAGCAAAAATATGTAAAAGAAGGTAACAAGAGTAAGAGTTATTGGGACTCATGATTTCACTGTTTCTCATATTCATGTGGTTCAGAAATTAATCCTAGGATATTTATGGCTCAAATAATAAAATTTATTGACTCTTAATATTTGCCAAGATAGATTTTTGAAAGCAATGACTATAAATCTAAAGCATGGGACATCAAATCATTTAAGCTAAGCATGACCCATCAATTGAAATAACAATCACTCAATAAAAATCATAAAACAATTATAAACATTGCAAGAAGTAAATAAGAATTAATTCAAGTTACCACATAGATGATATCCAGCTTCCTCCTTCGTCCCAGTGATGGGGTTTAGCTCATCATGGTAGAAACATGCTCAAAAGAATTTTTCATTGCTCAAAAGGGTGTTTTTATTGAAAAAAATATGAGAAAAAGAATAAAAGCAACTCAACTACAACGTTTATAGTTGTTGCAGATTGAGTGTTGCGGAGATAATAAGACTGCTGGATTATGACAGTTTCTTTTGCTGTTGATATGCGACTGTTGTATGCGACGGACTTTGACATGCCTTTGTTCTTCGTCTTCTTCTTCCCTGCACCAGCAGAGAACTTTCTCTGCACTTCTTCTTCTCGGCTATGTAGCCTCTGCTAACTACCCCCAACTCCCGACCCCCCTTGCTGGAACTCTTATGACTCGTATTTATACACAAGTAGTCCATATCACTCGATTAAAATCCCGAAAATCTTCTTTTTCTCTCAAAAGTTATGACCCTTTTTTATTCTTCCCGTTTCCTTCTTTACGCGTTGTATGAGCTGGAAACTCTCTTAAGGATAGCATCAAATCTTCATAAGATATTCTCTTCAGTTTATTTGCACGTCACTTCCAAAAATATACCAAACATAATCCGATATTAACTTATTTCCCTCGTTTTGATGGAAGTCTGGTGAACTTCTTTTTTTATCGAATCCAACTTTGTTACCTTCCCTGTATCATTGTGAACAGCGAATCCGAACCCAAATCCATGAAAAACACCAATAGAATCTCACCCAAACTCCCGAAGCTTTCTCATTCTCTGTTTACGTGAGATAAATATGGAAACTTGATTTTCTTCAATTACAATCCACATACTAACCCTG
Source organism: Papaver armeniacum (assembly GCA_023531295.1). Classification (NCBI taxonomy): domain Eukaryota; kingdom Viridiplantae; phylum Streptophyta; class Magnoliopsida; order Ranunculales; family Papaveraceae; genus Papaver; species Papaver armeniacum. The sequence continues at coordinate 221,647 of JAJJWW010011295.1, read as the reverse complement.
TTTGGTCTCCACAACTTGACACCAGTCCATATCCATGTAAAAGTCCGACAAAATCTTCATCATTTTCTCGCCTGAAATTCTCGTGAATATCTATGTTCTTGTTTTGCTCCAACATGATTCTGCAGTCAACTCTGAATGATCCAAAGACATATACCAGCCCTGTTATGCTCTAACAGTTCCGTCCCGACAAGATTCTGCTATTTAATCTCTCCAAAACTCCCACAAAATTCAAACCCTAATCTGCCTCGCGTCTACAACAGTTTCCCGCCAATTCTGAAACTTTGAATTTGTGAAGAAGGTGCCCCTTATCCTGAGCAGGGGTGCAAATAGTCATGGGGTGTAAATAACAGTGAGGTTGCCCCTTAGTAATTGAAGTGCCCCTTATCCAAACTGAGAGTCCGAATAGTAACTTTCTCCCACGAGCGCAAATACCACTTTTCGAGCCAATTTTCCCACGAAAGCTTATTTCTCCAAAAACACCTACAAAAACATAAAATAATCAAATAAGTATAAAATCGAGCACTAACAATACACATAATTGAGATTAAAATAGACACATAAATGCTTCTATCAATAACTTAGTTCATAAACAATAAATTATTTTTAACTAAATTCATCAAGTATATGAATGACTATTGATTTGAAGTTTGAATCATATTTCGAGATATTTAACAAGACAAGATTGACCCGAAACTTCTTATATGCAATGTTTAAAGTCCACGTAGTCATACGACTTAGTCTCAAAGATAGAAAGGTGAATATTTGAGTAATAAGTTGGTTCAGTCTTCACATACCTTTTGCTGACGGTTGTCCATTAATAAGTGATCCAGTGATGTATGATACTCCCTCCGTACCACATATATAGGCGGAGGGGTCAATTCTCTTAGATTAAGAAAATTACCTTGAATTCATCAATTTTCATGTTTTTTCTTATTTTACCCTTTGTCCTATTAGTAACACAATTTTCTATGTACAATAAATAAGGGTATTTGTGAGAAATTTCATCTTGAAAATAGGACTCTGCCTATTTAGTGGGACAAAGAAAATTCAAAATTCGGCCTATATAATAGGTACGGAGGGAGTACTCAACTAGACATTTCTAATCCTAGTCTGAGACCTGACTAATATGTAGACTAGAAATCAAGATATATTTTTATGCAACTAAATTTGACAACAAACTCGAGATAGACTGACGTGATAACCAACTACACCACGAAAGCATGAGGTGGCCAAGATGTGTAGTGTGTAGACTTATTCACTAACTGGATATCGTTTTGAACACATTTAACCTCCATTTATTAGGCCACGAGACGAATAATTGTACACGAGACCCTTTTGGGATGACTAATTTCACTATGCAAAGTCCGGGTAATAGTTTGACTTTCTGTCACAGTTTACAAGCAAAGTTTTGGGTTCCGATATGTTTTGGTTTTGCTCACAAGGCAATTTTGGGATGCAAGAAAAAAATTGGGGTCACCGGGTGCTTGTACCCAAAATTACTTCTAGGCACTAAACACGATGATTTGATGATGATTATTGAAAATTAGGGTTAAAAATCGAATTGAAAAATAAATAGAGAAGACAAAGATTTAACGTGGGAGAGTATTATATTGATATGAGATTACAATAGTTGTATGGTTAGCTAACCTAGGATTTAATATCCTCTTAGGGTTTAGGATACATGTATTTATAATGTTTATGTAACCCTAATTTTGATATAAACTTGTGCAAGCAACTTGGGAAACAAGACTTCTGGAAACTTCGGAATCTTCTTCCACGGGCTAGATTAATGGGCCTTCCATGTATTTTATACAAGGTACAAATATCTCCCCCTCTTAACCTCCAACTTGTTGGGGGTTAAGAAGTTTGTTTTTCCTTCTGCATCGATCACCGATCACGTAACTCGGCCCCTAGAGTTTGTAGAGAAATTACAAAGACGCCCCCAACTTTGATTACCTGCAATGACATTTTCTCACGTTCTATGCGAGACTTTTTGCCACATGGTGGACTTGTGATGCTCGAGAGCTATTCGAGTCTTAAGGAGAATGTAGTGTGCTTGCGGCTGGGGCAAGACTTTTTGCTCGTAACGTAACAAGTCTGAAGCGCTCGCTGCTCGGGCAGGCTGGATGTTGCTTGTGTTGAGTACGAGTCTTTGGACCAACATCGGGCGTTGAGCTCGTGGTCGAGACGAGACTTTATACTTGCCAAGGTGCAAGTCTTTTCATACTCGTGTGCAAGACGAGATTTTATGCTTGCGATAAGATAAAGACTTATGTGCTCACGTGCAAGATGAGGCTTTAGGTGCTTGCGATGTAATGCAAGGCTAAATATTGAAGGGTCTATGCAATCCTCATCTCGAACTCGATCATGTCGCCATCCACGAACCTCGAACTCGATCATGTTGCTGCTCCAAGTGCATAAAATTTCTCAAACAATGGAAATTTTGCTTCCAAGTTGTAGGGAATTAAAAGACGATTCGAACGAGCCAAAAATCATTCAATTCAGACTTAAAACGAAGAAGTTATCAACGAAATAATATTTTGACGATGCGCGCGTGTTGTTGAATACGTGGCAGTTGCTGACTGGACTGAGTTGATGACATGGCAGAAGACTGGATGCTGATGTGGCAACAATTGCACGGTCAAATGGTCGCTGATTCGATACTGCTGACGAGGCGTTGCTGACTGGACCAATGTTGCTGATGTGGTAGAACACTAGCGCTGACGTGGTATATGCTGACTATACATACGTTGCTGATGTGTCATTTGCTGATTGGTTCCCTGGTTCTAACATGGTAACTGGCAACGGCACGTGTCTTTTGTTGATTAGGTGCACCTGGTTGAACCGGATCATAGATCTGACGGACGAGATTGGCTAGATCTGAATATGTACGTGAGGCTGGATGAAACAAAACCTTTGGCAAAGGTTGGTGCAATCCTTATCGCCACGCTTGCTTCAACTGTTTCGCAACAGTTTCTTCATCTTCGCAACGGTTTATTCAACTGCTCGTAACATTTTCTCCATCTACTTCGCAACAGTTTCTTCAACCTCGCAAAGGTTTCTTCAATCTTGTAACGGTTCTTCAACTTCGCAACGGTTTCTTCAATCTTGTAACGGTTACGTAAGAACCCAAAAAAAATATTTCTTTGCTGATTTTTGCATGAAATCCGTGCATGATTTCTTCCGCGCTTTTTTCAATGGTAAAACACGATTGTTTTCACGAATCCCCTTAGTCGGCGCCAATGTTTGTACGCAAAATTACTTTTAGGCACTAAACACGATGATTTTATGATGATTATTGAAATTAGGACTAGAAAACGATAAATAAATGAGACAAAGAATTAACGTGGTTCGGCAAGTTATGCCTACATCCACGGAGGAATCCCGTAGGGAGATATTGTATTGATATGAGGTTTACAGTAATTGTGGTTAACTAACCTAGGATTCCATACCCTTTTAGGGTTTAGGATACATGTATTTATATAGTTTATGTAACCCTAATTCTGATACAAACTATATGTGCAAGCAACTTGGGCAACAAGACTTCTGGAATCTTCCTTCACGGGCTAACGGGCTTTGACTAGCGGGCTTCCCGTCAATTTTATTGACGGTACAAACATCACCCCCTCTTAACCTCCAACTTGTTGAGGGTTAAGAAATTTGTCTTTCCTTATGCGTCGGTCGTTGATGATGTAACTCGCCCCCAAGCATTTGTAGAGACATTACGAAGACGCCCCCAACTGTAATTACCTTCAAAAAAATTGCTCACGTGTTAGGCGAGAATTTTTGCCACGTGGTGGACTTGATGCTCGAGAGCTAGTCGGGTCTTGAGTGGATGTAGTGTGCTTGCGGCTGGGGAAATAATTTTTGCTCGCAACGTTACAAGGCCGAAGCGCACTCTTCTAGGGCAGGTTGGTTGTTGCTTGTGTTGAGTACGAGTCTTTGGACCAATATTTGGCATTGGGCTCGTGATCGAGACGAGACTTTGTGCTTGCTAAGGTGCAAGTCCTTGTACTCGCGTGTAAGGCGAGATTTTATGCTTGCGATAAAATCAAGACTGAAGTTCTCACGTGCAAGGTGAGGCTTTAGGTGCTTGCGATGTGATGCAAGGCTAAATATTGAAGGGTCTAAGCAATCCTCATCTCGAACTCGATCATGTCGCTATCCACGAAACTCGAACTCGATCATGTTGCTGCTCCAAGTGCACATCAAAGTTTCTCGAACACATGAATTTTTGCTTCCATGTTGTAGGGAATTGAAAGACGATCGCAACGAGCCAAAAATCACTCAATTCGGATATCAAACGAAGGAGGTATCGAGGAAACAAATTGAAGACCAAGCCCAAGCCCGAGCTATGTGGCAAGAACATCCAAATGCATCTTCAGGGGGGGCTGAAACATCCTGGATCAAAGGCTTGGCTCACGACTCGGCTTGGGTTCCTAAAACGGTTCGAACAGCTTGGCTTGGAACGGTTTGGCTCGAAGCGACGGCTTGGCTCATACAACTTAACTCATCTCGGAGCGGCTCGAACAGCTCCACTCGGCTTGGAGCTGCTTGGTTTGGGAGAAGGTGTTTTTGTCACGTCTGCAACACCTATTTCTGTTGCTTTCTGCTGCTGTTTTCGTAACAATTTCTTCAATATCATAACGTTTTCTTCAAACTTGTAACGGTTTCTTCAACCTTAACTTTTTTTTCTTTTGCTGATTTTTGCTGGAAATTTGTGCACAATTTTTTGCTCCACTTTACTCAATTGAAAGAACACGATTCTTTCACTCGGATCCCCTTAGTCGACGCCAATGTTTGTACCCAAAATTACTTCTAGGCACTAAACACGATGATTTGATGATGATTATTGAAAATTAGGGTTCAAAATCGAATTGAAGAATAAACAGAGAAGAAAAAGATTTAACGTGGTTCGGCCAGTGATGCCTACATCCACGGAGGAATCCCATAGGGAGAGTATTGTATTGATATGAGATTACAATAGTTGTATGGTTAGCTAACCTAGGATTCCATATCCTCTTAGGGTTTAGGATACATGTATTTATAATGTTTATGTAACCCTAATTTTGATATAAACTTGTGCAAGCAACTTGGGCAACAAGATTTCTGGAAACTTCTGTCACGGGCCGGCTAGACGGGCTTGATTACGGGCTTTTCGTCTATAAAATACACGGTACAAACACCGGGTTTGGGGCATGAGGTAGATTTTGAAAAAGAAAATAATGTTGCATCAATGACCATCCATTTCAGGTCACGGTGAAAACAATTTAAAAGCCACAAAGAGGTAAACTTTGAGCCACAAGGACATTATTTATCATGATGTAGATTTTGGGTGACAATGTTTAGGTCACAAGACAAAATTGGGGGCATTAGCTAATGGTAACTGTAGTACAAATCTTCCCAAATAATATTTCTTAGCTTTCTTGGAAAACCAACTAGTTCCATCACCACGGCGTGTAGTCAAAATTGCTCTCCAAGGCCGATTACTCGCCGAGTAATCGCTACAAGCTATGTGACCGAGACGATTTTCGATTCCAAGCCATTTCCGATTTTTAGCGATTAAGGCGGTCGATTTTGCCGATTTGGACCGATTATTGAGCAAAACGAGTTAACGATTTTTCCGAGTTGGCCCTATATGCAATAAATACGTTTGATATAACAACATTACACACTTAATTACATTATAGTATTAAAATATTAATTTTAACTAGGCACAAATCATAAGTTATGAACAACAATATATAAGTCTTTAATAAACATATTCCGAGTATTATACCGAGTTTTGGCGATTTCCAAGTCCGAACTAATTGCTCCTCGCTCCAAGCTCCCCAGCCGAGTAGGACCGAGGAACGATTTCGACTACTTTGCGTCAGACTCATCATCATTACCAGGGGCAATCCTTTCTTGCTTTTTCTTAACTTAAGGTCTCTCTTTTCCCCCCCTTTTGCTACTTCTTTTTTCTTAACTTCAGGTCCATTTTTTGCCACTTCCTTTTGCATAACTTGATGTCTCTTTTTTTCCCTTTTTGCAAGATAATGCGCAGCTGCATCCGTTTCCCATGAAAAGTTTACTAGTTTCTTGCCTCTAAGTTCCAGGACAAGTGGCGCCACGATCATCCTACTGCAACCGTCATACCCAGATAAAACATTCCGACACCTCTTGCAAATTTTGAAGGGATTAAGTGTGTTTCTGCATTCTTTATTTGAGCATAGAATAGCCTCCTTATAGAGAGCTGGAACTTTATATGAATTACACTGAACATGGAGATCAAAAAGTCCATGTTCCTCAGCAAGTCTGATGCCAGCATTTATTCCCTTGAATACTTGATAATAAAAAGATACTCCAATCTTTGAGAACCTGGATGAAGCAATTACTGGATTTACGAGCGCAGTGCGTAAAATGACTATGTATCCTCCATATCCTCCACAGTCTTTTCCTTTCTTTGCATAATAAGAAAAATATTAATCCTAGTACAATGTCGTCGTGGATTCAACTCTTCCGGTGAACCAACGCATTCATCCCGGTCTAGCCAACGACGAAACTGAACACAAGACACATGATGACCAACGCTGAGACTCTCCAAGTCAGAGAGAATTTTGTGGTTCAGAGACTCATCTTCTTTCTTCTCTTCTGTTGGTGTTGAACAGGCCATACCAACTTCTCCTTCATTGTTTTCCTTCGTTTCTGATGAGCATTTATTATTACTTACAGATTTTTGCCCGACTTGTCTGATGCTTTCAATTGTTGTTCCTTCTACTTCTCTGTCCTCATAATCTTCTTTTTTGTATTCACTTGAATCACTTGGATATTCTTCTTCAGTGTAATCATATTGTTGGAACCTAGATATTCACTATAGAGTTAGAACATGTAAAACATAAACAAATTCTAATTTTGTTTTAACCAATCAACCCACATAGTTTGAAACTAGAAGTTACTATATACTTAGAAGTAGTATTAATTATATCCAAAGTTATACAAGTGGCGCTAATATGCAGCAATTCTATGTTATACAAATTATGAATTTCAAATCAAATGCCTTGATTTTCCAAACTAGATCATATGACTTAAACTAAAGTTACTGCAAGAATACAAGGAACTGTATACATGAATTGATAGAGACAATAAGACAAATACCTGGTGAGCCTGATTAATTATCCTCTTGTAATTCTGATGACCCAATCTTAATATCAATTTCCACACTGTGAACACAAGAATTTAAAGTAGTGACATAATTCAAATAACCGAGGCGAGGATCGCTCTTTCCTTAAAACGAAATTCACCATGTATACTATGATGAACAATTAACGATGATGGTTTCCTAGGATACAACGGTTCCTTTCTAAGTAACACAGCACTTGAATACTTCGAAAGCAGCGAACACAAGATGAAGAACAAAATCTCAGACTCTTAAGAAGATAGTTTTTAACAATGAAAAATTTTCGGTGAAAGAAAATAGAAATGAGATGGGTTTTTATACAATTATTTGCGTCTCTTGGTTTTGGACCAAATCTCCTATCGTACGTGACGTTTGAAATGGCGCCCCTTCATAATAGTCACAAAGAAATGAGTGTCTTTAGTCGTTAGATTCAAACCCTTTGGGAGACACACGACCCAACCAAAATGACCTTAGGCCATTGCTCGATCAAAACCCACAATTCTCATTCATATAACCAACAATCTCCCATATATGAATGAAAATTTCCTTACAGAGACGTATCAGGAAAAACAAAATAAAATTTTAATACAGACACTAGAGAGTTTCTATAAGAAAAATCACTGCTTTTGGAAAGATAGCTTTTGGCTTTGAAACTTCTATAGTGATTATCTACCGGGTGCACTAGTTGATTAGTGGATGCGATGTCTTGAACTATTCAACTGTATAGTGTACACCGATGCAATAGATATCACACAGTTTATTTTTCTTTCATCTTTTGTTCTCGGTTGCGTTCATTTCGGCCCTGAACAATCCCGGTTTTCATGAGTGCTCTAGAGTAACATAGCCTTATAGTTCTCACGGAAGCGGCCCCACTTCACACTCATATAGGTGATCTCCTATTAGAAGTATCCCGCCATACTTCACTTTAATTAATTCTAATCCATATGAATCATTAAAAGATATTCTTAACCTCTCTCTTGACAGGCAACACTGACTATTTCATCCTAGAAATGGGAGTAGATAAAATCTCTTTCAGTATTATCTGGCGAGTAATTCACAACTTAGTTGTCCCTTTTGAACCTAGAACTTGGGATCTCCAATCGCTAGGTTGGGTTACCGCTGCAACTTACTCTTTTATATAGGTATCAATCCCATTCCCCTTGATGAGGAAAATACTTGCTCTTTAGATAATCCTTTTGTAAACGGATCCGCTAGATTATCTTTTGATTGTATATAACTCACTGTTATAACTCCACTACAGAGCAATTGCCTTATGGTATCATGTCTACGACGAATGTGTATAGACTTAACATTATACATCTTACTCTGTGCCTTAGCAATCGCTGCTTGATTGTCACAATGTATGTTTATTGAATACACAGGTGTTTGTGGGTGAAAATGGTTTCTGCTGATTTCGGTAATTTCGGGTGTGTGTGGGTGAGAAATGAATTTAAACCCTAAACAATGTACTGCAAGGGAGTACTTTAGATTCGAGAGATCAATCTGTACAAGTCCGGCCTAAACCAAGAAATGGTCGTTCCAGACTTGCTACGGTCACAAAGTGGAGGAGAATGGGTTGGTTTTGGGGAGTGAAGCAAGGAAAGTGATGGGACCAGAATAGTTGATTCTGGAAGAGTAGTTGTGTTAGGACTTGTATCAGAAAGTGGGAAGCTAACTAATGAAAAGCTAGCAAACGTTTTCTGAGTGGTGTATGCTCCTGACGGAACTTGTTGTTCGGTGGAAATAGGTAAGACCTATTTATACAAGTCGAAGTGAAACGTACTCTGGTCCCATTAAGGAATGGAAAAATGGGTGAATAAATGGGAGGAGGTGGTAACGTTAACGCATGGAATTGATGTTCCATAAAACCGTTAACGCATGGAATTGTTGTTCCATAAAACCGTTAACGCATGGAATTGATGTTCCATAAAAAGAACGTTTCACCATTAACTCCCTGTATTTACTAACCGCCTCATCCTTATGACACTTCCTTATTACGGGCATAGTGTACGCCGCACGCTGTAAACCGCCAAACCAATACCCAAAGAGGATCCCCCAGTTTGTGAAATGTGTTGATGTCTCGAATGTTTTTGTGGAAAACATGTAGCATGTTGTTGTTTCCTGAAAAGTCGCACTGGGGAGACTTGCTAGCTTGGTGACCTTCGATGGTCGAGATTTTGCATCTCAAGAGGAAAGATAGTCGTTGATCGTCGCACGCTTTCGTTTTGGTAGCCGCGTAGGGAAGGCCAGCATGGTGACGCGGTTAGGTTGGCATGCCGTTGGCATGGCATGGTTTGGCATAGCCAAACTTAGGTTTTCGGGCCAAAGGTTACCATGCGTCGTCTGGTAACCTTGGATGGCTAGGATTTGCTCATGGGATTGAAGGGGGACCCTTGATTGTCGCACGCCTTCGTTTTTGGGTAGCCGCGTAGGGAAGGCCAGCATGGTGGCGTGACTAGGTTGGCATGCCATTGGCATGGCATGGTTTGGCATGGCCAAACTCAGGTTTACGGGCCAAAGGTTATCATGCGTCGTCTGGTAACCTTGGATGGCTACGATTTGCTCATGGGATTGAAGGGGGACCATTGATCGTCGCACGCCTTCATTTTTGGTAGCCGCATAGGGAAGGCCAGCATGGTGGCGCGGCTACGTTGGCATGCCGTTGACATGGCATGGTTTGGCGTGGCCAAACTTAGGTTTTCGGGCCAAAGGTTACCATGCATCGTCTAGTAACCTTGGATGGCTAGGATTTTCTCCTGGATTGAAGGGGGACCGTTGATTGTCGCACGCCTTCATTTTTGGTAGCCGCGTAGGGAAGGCCAGCATGGTGGAATGGCTAGGTTGGCATGCCGTTGGCATGGCATGGTTTGGCGTGGCCAAACTTAGGTTTTCGCGCCAAAGGTTACCATGCGTCCTCTCCAACCTTGGATGGCTAGGATTTTCTCCCAGGATTGAAGGGGGACCGTTGATCTTCGCACGCCTTCGTTTTTGGTAGCCGCGTAGGGAAGGCCAGCATGGTGGCGCGACTAGGTGTGTTTGGAATGTGGGGCCAAGGGCTTAGCATGCCGTTGGCACATGGTGCGGCTAGCATGGCTAGGTCCAAGGCAAGGTGCGTTTTGGCTTGGCATGGTGGGGCCAAGGGCTTAGCATGACGTTGGCACATGTTGCGGATAGTATGGATAGGGCCAAGGCAAGGTGCGGTTTGGCTTGGCATGGTGGGGCCAAGGGTTTAGCATGCCGTTGGCACTTGGTGCGGCTAGCATGGCTAGGGCTAAGGCAAGGTGCGGTTTGGCTTGGCATGGTGGGGCCAAGGGTTTGGCATGTCGTTGGCACATGGCGCGGTTAGCATTGCTATGGCCAAGGAAAGGTGCGGTTTGGCTTGGCATGTGGGGCCAAGGGTTTAGCATGCCGTTGGCACATGGTGCGGCTAGCATAGCTAGGGCTAAGGTAAGGTGCGGTTTGGCTTGGCATGGTGGGGCCATGGGTTTGGCATGCCGTTGGCACATGGCGCGGCTAGCATGGCTAGGGCCAAGGCAAGGTGCGGTTTGGCTTGGCATGTGGGGCCAAGGGTTTGGCGTGAATGGTTTGGCTTGGCTTGGCATGCCATGGGCGCATGGTGCGGCTAGCATGGCTAGGGCCAAGGCAAGGTGCGGTTTGGCTTGTCATGGTGGGGCCAAGGGCTTAGCATGCCGTTGGCACATGGTGCGGCTAGTATGGCTAGGGCCAAGGCAAGGTGCGGTTTGGCTTGGCATGGTGAGGCCAAGGGTTTAGCATGCCGTTGGCACATGGTGCGGTTAGCATGGCTAGGGCCAAGGCAAGGTGCGGTTTGGCTTGGCATATGGGGCCAAGGGTTTGGCGTGCCGTTGGCACATGGTGCGGCTAGCATGGCTAGGGCTAAGGCAAGGTGCGGTTTGGCTTGGCATGGTGGGGCCAAGGGTTTGGCATACCGTTGGCACATGGCGCGGCTAGCATGGATAGGGCCAAGGCAAGGTGCGGTTTTGCTTGGCATGTGGGGTCAAGGTTTTGGCGTGAATGGTTTGGCTTGACATGGCGGGACCAAGGGCTTGGCATGCCATGGGCGCATGGTGCGGCTAGCGTGGTTGGCATGCCTTGGCGCGGTAGGTGTGGCTGGTATGGTTTTCCATTGGCACAGGGGTGCGTCAAGCATGGTTGGCATGCCTTGGTGCGGTAGGTGTGGCTGGCATGATTTTCCATTGGCACAGAGGTACGGCTAGCATGGTTGGCATGCCTTGGCGCGGTAGGATGTGGCTGGAATGATGATCCATTGGCAAAGGGGTGCGGCTAGCATGGTTGGCATGCCTTGTCGCGGTAGGATGTGGCTGGCATGATGAGCCATTGACACGTGCGGTGTGAGAATTAGGGTTTTGGCTTGTCGAAACCCTAATTAACATTTAAAAAAAAAAAAAAAAAAGGTACCCTGGTAATTTTCTCGCAGACAAATTAAAGGGTTCAATAAACATGTTTGGTTTGGACATTATTACTCAAGTTATGTGACGTCACTGTCTGACTTGGGTTTTACGAATTTACCCCTAAGTTAAAAACCACCATCAACATTAAGTCCCCTGCTTAGCTCGGAATAGGTGCCTTGTTGCGAGGTAAGCATATGATGTTGACAGACAAGGACAGAATCGAAACGTATGACATGCAAGATGGTCAGGAGAGTCCGACTAACCTTATTCGAGAGGTAAGGAGATTTCATGATCCCGTGTTTGGAGGCCTTGCATATCTTTTATTTACTGTTTAGACCGTGAAATGGTGAGGTGAGAAGCGTCGGCTTAGTTTGGTTGCTCATCATCTTGGATGGGTTAGGGAATATCACGACGATGGCTTGGCGAGTTGGTGTCGGCGCGACAAGTCATGGCATGGACGGCTTAGCCTGATGGGGGCCATGGCAATGGGGCGGACGGCTTGGCATGGTACGACTATGGCAAGGCGCGGTTTGGTGAGGCGAGGCATGTACGGACGGCTTGGTGATTTGTCTTCGCGGGCCCGGTTTCCTCTTTTCCTTGCTCGACTCAAATGGGAAGTCTTTTCCTCTTTCAAACGTTAAAGTATCACACCCTCCTATCTCGCCTAGTTTTCATTAGGGTTTTGACGAGGGGCTTCGTTTAAGGCTGATTTCCCGGTCGTGATGCCATCATGTTCCGCCTATTCAGTATGTGTTTCTCTTTTCTCCTTTAGTGTTTCCACAGTATTTACGCCTATGAAGTTACATCGTCTTCCCAGTTTTACAACAAAGATTTCCTCTCGTTGAGTCCACCTTTCTTCATTATGTCGATCAGAAGTGAATCATCCTCGAGCCAACTAAGTTCTCCAGTCAAACGCGCGAGGCCTGACTCTTGTAACAATTCTCCCATCCGGGTCATTCGGGTCAAGAAGATCATACCGGTATGTTCTTATGGATCAACATGTGTTTTATTATTTGCTGATGAATGACAAAAATTTTCTTATGTGTAGAGATATCCCATTGGAGCGTGTGTTACCATTATTGATGAAGATGATTTGGCTACCCCTTTTTCTTCGAGTCCGATCCTACCAACCGCTGCATACCTGGAGAACGCTGACTTAGGAATTTCTTTCCATGAGTATCCCAATGCAGGTTTGTCGTTCGGAACCCGCATGAGGTGTCTTTCCTCTAACTACCGAAACGTTGGTGGGTTTCTGGTGCGGAAAGAATTCGAGACTCTTTACACAAAGATATGGAGGGTATATGGCCATATTGCCACCAGAAGCATGGTGCAATATTGTTCATCCACTTTAGTTTCCATAGTAAATTGTCTCTTGTCGATGGTTATTGAAATTGAGAGTATGTCTATCTGTGCTGTCGCAGAAGCAATCATTCAAAAGTGGGAGAACATGGTGTCTACCTGTGAATCTCTAAAGTTCAACGTAAGTTGGTTGCGACATCGTCTTGACATCGTGAAAGTCGACAGAGCCGGTATTCTTGCTGGCGTGGTCCCTGCTACGAAAGCTATTCTGGAAGAGGAGAAAGCTCTAGCCATGGAATCACAGAAGGTGGAAGAGTCAATCCGGAACTTGAAGAGTAGGACTGAAAGGTATATAAGCCGGTTAAAGATGATGCTTTCGAGGGATTACAATCTGTTGGATGGGCTTTTCTGAGGTACGTAGTTGTGAGATGTTTGGTTTCTTTCCGGGTTTTAAGCGTGTTTGTTCTCTCTCTTTTTTTTTTGTATTTTTTTGTATTTTTGAAAGAATAAGAGAATTTTATTGATTTACTTCAATCAAGCAAAGAAAAGAGACTTGATATTTGAGATGTGGAAGAAAAGTGGAAAGATGCCTGGCTATCCGTGTTTGTGATATGGCGAGGCGCGAGGTGATGGTCAGGCGTAGTATGCCTTAAGCCATTTTCCGTTGGTGACTGCTTCCAGTTTTCCTCCGTCTTCTTTGATGACTTTGTAGTACCCACCGTTGTATGCTTTCGTGACTATATAAGGCCCTTCCCACTTTGTGGATAATTTTGGTGCGACGCGTCTTGCCGAATGTGCTTGGCGCCTTCGCACCAAATCTCCCACTCGAAAAACCCGAGGCTTCACGGTTTTGTTATATGCTCTGGAAACCCTATTTCGTATGCTTGTGCGTGCTCTTCCGCCTGGATCTTCTGAAATCTACGGTGTCTAATTCTGCAACTCTGGCGTTCAACGCTTGGCTTCATCCCATCGAACTCCGCTTGCTTCGGCAATCCTAGCCGATGGAATTTTGAATTCCGCTGGGAGGATGGCGTCTGCGCCGTAAATAACAGAGTAGGGAGAGGCTCCGATGGAACTTCTTGGTGACGTTCGGTATGCCCAGAGTGCCATTGGCAATTTCTCATGCCATGTCCGAGGATTATCATGCACCGTCCGACTGAGGATTCGGATCAGAGTTTTGTTGGTGCTTTCAGATTGTCCATTCCCTTGAGGGTAGTACACGGTGGAGAAGACTTGCTTAATTCCGTATTCTTCGAGTAACTCCCGTACTTGGTTGTTTGCGAAAGGAGTGTCATTGTCGGTGATGATATGTTTAGGCACGCCAAATCGGAAGATAATGTACTCTTTAATGAATGTTGCGATTGTGATTCCATTCGTCCCTCGTAAAGGTATGGCTTCAACCCATTTGGTGAAATATTCGGTTGCTGTTATTACGTACTCGTGATGCTTTGAGGACGGCGGATTGATCTTTCCAATGATGTCGAGTCCCCAGCTGTGAAAGGGCCACAGACTGCTTATTGAATGTAGGGGAGTCGACGGTACATGGATAAGGTTTCCGTGAATTTGACATTTTTTGCACCTCTGAACGAAAACAGTTGCATCATCTTCCATGGTTGGCCAGTAGTATTTCTCGTGTATCTGAAGAAATAATTTTCGTTTTCCTTGATGTTTGCCTTCGTGCATCTCCTTCAGCATGATCGAGATTTCTGTTTCGTTTAAACATCGTAGAAAACTTCCTCCAAAGCTTTTACGATATAAGATTCCTTCATGGAATACGAATCTATCGGACCTTTGTTTTATCTTGGCTGCATCCTTCTTATTGGTGGGGAGTATGTCGTCGCGAAGGTAACCGATGTATGGCTTCTTCCAGTCCCCAGCGTGACCAATATTGAAAACTTCTAATTGATGTGGCGGCGCTTGACAGTTGGAACAGGTTCTTTGAAGTAACCGAGATTGAGCTTCCATTTCTGGCCAGTAGTATCCAAGGCGTTGCAAACGACGATTGAGTGTTACCACTAATGTTTGCCCGCATATATCATTGTGGACGCGGTTGAGTTATTGTTGTGCTTCTCCCTCTCCAAGACATCTTGACAAGGAACCGTCTGGATTCCGATGATATAGCACCCCTCGGAGCATGAAGAAATTTTGTAAGGTTTTGAGACTGACCTTTCCCTGGAAAAGCGAGCTGTTAAGTTCTAGGATAATTGGTGTTCTCCAGTCATCAGCTTCATCCTCTTCGGCTTTTGAAAGCCATGTTGAAGCTACGGTTCGCCTCTTTACTGTCATGGTTTCCTCAAAACCTTCAAATTGCAGTTTTGATGCTAGCGTGGCTAGGCAATCAGCGTGTTGGTTGCCGCTGCGCCCAATATGTGTTATGGTCGCATCGGCGAAGTAGTTAAGCAGTTTTGTGCCTCGGTATCGGGGCCAAGGTTACTTCTCTCATTGCGTATACCCGTTCACCCGTTGACAAGTAATTTAGAGTCCCCTCTTATTTCCGGACGTGTGGCTCCAACTCGTTTAGCCAAGGACACCCGATGAGAAAGGCTTCATATTCTCGCTGAATTGTTGGTACAGGGAAGTCTAGCTTGAAGGAGTGAGAGAATACTTCACCAAATGGGATACTAGAACCACACCTGCTCCTCCAAGATCACCGTTGTTAGGAGTAGCGGAGCCACAAAGAATAGTAGCCATGTTTCTTCTTGGATGAAAGAGATTTCCGGAAAGTCTCCAGGGAGGTCCTCGTGTAGTGCCATGGTATTCTCTCCCGGAAACGCCGATAGCAAATCCGCAACTGCTTGCCCTTTGATGGATCTCGGGGACGCGCAAGTTATATCGAACTCTGACATTTGGAGGAGCCATTTGGCCGGTCTCCCTATCAGGGCCGGTTTTGAGAGGAGGAACTTCACCGGATCGGATTTAGATATCAGCACCACTTTATTGGACAATAGGTAATGCCTGAATTTCTGGATGGAGTGGATCAAAGCTAAGCACGCCTTTTCCTCTTTAGGATATCTGAGTTCAGCATCTCTTAATGTTCGACTGAAGTAGTATATGGGATGCTCAATCCCTTCGTCATCTTCTTGGGCGAGGAGAGCTCCGACAGCAGCGTCGATAAATGCAGTGTTAATGTAGTTTTAACAGTGGTAAGAAAGGATTCGTTGATCGGACTATTTCCTAAAGATTTGGTTTTAAGATTAATTAAGAAAAATACTAAAGGCAAACTTGCTAAGATGATCAATGGGAGAAAAACCTAGGGTTTGGGATTCCACCAAATCAATTGTGTAAAATAATCATTCCTCTCTACAAAATATTCGTGATATAACTCGAGACGTCTTCGAACCCAATCTCATGTCTCGGAAAATATTATGAAGCTAAATATTAAAATAAATAACAACTTATGTTGTAAACCAAAACGGTATAACATCCTTCGCTTATAAAATATCGATAGCCGAAGACTATCCAAAACAATTATTATGAAGCTAAATATGAAGATAGATTAATTAAAACATTTAAGATCCAAAAGAATATTTATTCAAAAAGTACTAGAATTTCTTACACGATTTAATGGCTTCCTCCTTAACCCAGTGGAGAGAAGTAGCTTTCCATTACAAAATTGAAAACAAAAGAAACGGTCTAAAGATACGGTGTTGGCTCCCCCTCTTCTCCAACTCTCCCCACAACCGAACCGGCTCATCTCTACTTATAGTGGACACCTTCCTCTCTTTCCAGGAATGTAAAAATCCAAGCTTTCCATTCTCCTCCATGATTTGATACACATTTTATCCTATTATTAAAATTCCACTCTTTCATATGGTAATAAATATATATGCCAAATTAAAGTGGCTCCGAGAGTTGATATAATGGTGTTGATCCACAAAGGGGCACGTGAACTACATTGCAAGTCTTGTATTGTGCACATGGGAGAATACCGGGACTTTAGGTAAGCACGGCTATGCTTATGCACTACTCATATATGTCAAGGCTTCTTTTATGCATGTACCTTTTGCGCATGGTCCCTCTTTCATTTGCTCCAGTATTCCTCAAGTATTACTGCAACCAAATATTTTATTAACTTAATTAACAATGGCTTTTGAACTTCCCATAATTTGGACTCACAATGAAATGTGATGATACAGTTGCTTTGAATATATGACGACATATGGCATGAGGTGACTTCCCATTTTAGACTTGATTTTGATCCAACAGTTGTGGCCATAGGCTTGTCTTCGGTTCTGTAAGTAACGGTGAGTCCGATTATACTGACTATGCTGCCACAGTCCATGTACTATGTATGTCCGTCCCTCGATAGCCAAAGGAGCAATTGGAGATAGCCGCTGAATATGCCATGAATTCACATATTAGTCCTTCTAGCTTTATTTTGTTTTTAAAATCTGAAAACTAAACAAAAACCATTGAATATATACAAAATAAATAACTAAGAAAATGTAGTTCGAGTGGTAAATATGTAAGATTTAAGCACTCATCAAGTGTAAAGGTGTAACGGTCTTCCTTGTATGGGTGATTTCATGACGGCTGGAGAAGATAATATTTGCTGAATTTTCCGGAACGCTTCCTGTTGTAGTGTGGTCCAGACAAAGCTTGCTCCTTTCTTGATGAGGGGGTAAACGAAGCAACAAGTTGAGCCAATCCTGGTATGAAGCGGCGAATGTAGTTTATTTTACCCATGAAACTCTGGAAGTCTTTCACGGTTCGCGGTGGTGGCATCGTGAGGATGGCTTGTGTTTTGACTGGGTCAACTTTAATTTCCTCGGCAGTCACCTGGAAACCTAGGAACTTTCCCGAAGAAGCACCAAAAACACATTTCAATGGATTCATCTTCAGTTTGTACTCGCGACATCTTTCGAATACCTGTCGCAGAATTCCTGCATGGGCTGCCCGAGTTCTTGACTTGACCACTATGTCATCTACATAATCTTCGACTTGCTTGTGCATCATATCGTGAAAATGGTGGTCATGGCGCGTTGGTATGTGGCGCCAGCGTTTTTCAAACCGAAGGGCATCACAGGATAGTAAAAATTTCCAAGAGGGGTTCGAAAAGCCGTCTTACTTGCGTCGTGTTCGTACATCTTTATTTGGTTGTAACCGCTGTATCCTTCCATGAAAGAGAACATACCATGTCCACTGGTGGCGTCTACCAGCATGTCAATGTTGGGGAGCGGAAAATCGTCTTTAGGTAAACACTTGTTCAAATCTCTAAAATCGACACAACACCTGATCTGACCATTCTTATTTTTTATCGGAACAACGTTGGCCAGCCAAGTAGGGTGGTGAATCGGTTTGATGAAACCAGCCGCTAGTAGTTTTTGAATCTCTACTTTAATCTGTTCTTCTACATCATGCCGGAATTGTCTCGGGGTTTGCTTGACTGGTTTGGATCCGGGTATCACGTGTAAATAATGAGTAACCAGTCTTTCGTCCAAGCCGGGCATTTCCTCGTATGTCCATGCGAATACGTCTTGATATTCCTTGAGGAGGTCTACCAGCTTTACACGTTCGTCTGCGCACAGAGTCGAGCTTATCGAGATGGGTCGTGGAGATTCTTCACTCCCGACATTAACAACCTCAAGTTCGTCCATAGTAGAGTTGATCCCGTCTTGTAGCTGTCGTGGTGCATCAGGTACTTCATCCTGCGGCTCGTTACTACATTTGTGTCGACCCATGGGGCGGAGAGACTTTGTGGTAGTCTCCCCTGTTAATTGCTAACAGCGGCGCTGATATACGGTTTTCCCATTTTCATCATGACCCATAATGAAAGCCCGTCCTCACTTGGTATGGGTGTAAGCCGGACCCTGGTTCGGCAGGCGGAGGCTGACGTGTCTCTCTTTCTAAGGGGTGACATGAGACCTGGTCTCTCCGTGAAGTTGTGCAAGACCATCATTTTCTTAAATGGACGTCCACTTTGGCAGTGGAGTGTGGTGAACCTTATTGGTTGTGGCCAGCGGGTCCTGTCTTGGTTCAAAAATATCCATGCCACAGATCGGCGCATAAGGAGATAATGATGCAACGATGCAAATGACTTCTCCGTTCAACATGGTTTTCAAGCACTGGTGATACGTCGAAGGAATGATTCTGTTGTCGTGGAGCCATGGTCTTCCCAGTATTATGTGGTAATCTGGCTCTTTCTCGATTACCTCGAACCTTACTTTTGACTTGACAGTTCCTACTGATAGATTCAGGTTGACGTACCCATACGTACTGGTTTGGTTGCCTTCGAAATCGGTCATTGTAGTGGACTATCGTACAACTTTGTTCGGCTGCACCCTGGCCGTTCGGAGCGTCCTGAGGGTAACAACGTTGGAGGATGATCCCGTGTCGATGAGAGCTCTTTTGAATTCCACGTCCTTGATACGGGCTGTGACATGTAGGGCACGGTTGTGGCCTTCCTCTGCCATCATGGTGTCGTCGGTAAACGTGATATTATTGACGGAAAAATCTGGCGTTCTTGACGTTTCCAAGCGTGAAGGAACCAAGGACACGCTTAATGTTATTCGATTGAAGGCAGTGAACGTCTCCATCCGCTGATCCTTTGAAAGATGTAAGAGTTCACATAAGTTTTCCACCAGTAAGGCCGCTTCCTGGCCTACGGGTTTCTGATTAGCAGTGAAGTTGTTGACTTGAGAGTGATCGTTCGGGATGTTAGTCCCCAGTTTTGGAGTCTCCAGGGCAAGTGAACCGTTCAATTATGCCGTTAGGTTGATGAGGAGTCTAGTATGGCGTTAATCGCATATCTCATCAGACCCGTCTTCTTGGTGTGGATCTCCTGAACCCGCACCAAGTCAGTCAGCCTAGGGATTCCTTCGTCGATTGCATCGTTGGGCGTTGCGTTGGGGAAGGAAATATTTCCGTTCGCCTGAGTGGAACTTGAGTGCACAGATTCAATCCTAAAACCAACCATTCTTCTGAGTTAGAGAAACGTATTCTGAAATTCATATTGGGACCGTAGATCAATATCCCACTGTGGTCGCCAATTGTTTGTGGGTGAAAATGGTTTCTGCTGATTTCGATAATTTCGGGTGTGTGTGGGTGAGAAACGAATTTAAAACCTAAACAATGTACTACAATGGAGTACTTTAGATTCGAGAGATCAATCTATACAAGTCCGGCCTAAACCAAGAAATGGCCGTTCCAGACTTGCTTTGGTCACAAAGTGGAGGAGAATGGGTTGTTTTTGGGGAGGGAAGCAAGGAAAGTGATGAGACCAGAATAGTTGATTCTGGAAGAGTAGTTGTGTTACGACTTGTATCATAAAGTGGGAAGCTAACTGATGAAAAGCTAGCAAACGTTTTCTGAGTGGTATATGCTCCTGACTGAACTTGTTGTTCGGTGGAATTAGGTAAGACCTATTTATACAAGTCGAAGTGAAACATACTCTGGTCCCATTAAGGAATGGAAAAATGGGTGAATAAATGGGAGGAGGTGGTAACGTTAACGCATGGAATTGATGTTCCATAAAACCGTTAACGCATGGAATTGTTGTTCCATAAAACCGTTAACGTATGGAATTGATGTTCCATAAAAAGAAAATTTCACCATTAACTCCCTGTATTTACTAATCGCCTCATCCTTATGACACTTCCATATTACGGGCATAGTGTACGCCGCACGCTGTAAACCGCCAAACCAATACCCAAAGAGGATCCCCCAGTTTGTGAAATGTGTTGATGTCTCGAATGTTTTTGTGGCAAACATGTAGCATGTTGTTGTTGCCTGGAAAGTCGCACTGGGGAGACTTGCTAGCTTGGTGACCTTCGATGGTCGAGATTTTGCATCTCAAGAGGAAAGATAGTCGTTGATCGCCGCACGCTTTCGTTTTGGTAGCCGCGCAGGGAAGGCCAGCATGGTGACGCGGTTAGGTTGGCATGCCGTTGGCATGGCATGGTTTGGCGTAGCCAAACTTAGGTTTTCGGGCCAAAGGTTACCATTCGTCGTCTGGTAACCTTGAATGGCTAGGATTTGCTCATGGGATTGAAGGGGGACCGTTGATCGTCGCACGCCTTCGTTTTTGGGTAGCCGCGTAGGGAAGGCCAGCATGGTGGCGCGTCTAGGTTGGCATGCCGTTGGCATGGAGTGGCCAAACTTAGGTTTACGGGCCAAAGGTTACCATGCGTCGTCTGGTAACCTTGGATGGCTAGGATTTGCACATGGGATTGAAGGGGGGCCGTTGATCGTCGCACGCCTTCGTTTTTGGTAGCCGCGTAGGGAAGGCCAGCATGGTGGCGTGGCTAGGTTGGCATGCCGTTGGCATGGCATGGTTTGGCGTGGCCAAACTTAGGTTTTCAGGCCAAAGGTTACCATGCGTCGTCTGGTAACCTTGGATGGCTAGGATTTGCTCCTGGGATTGAAGGGGAACCGTTGATCGTCGCACGCCTTCGTTTTTGGGTAGCCGCGTAGGGAAAGCTAGCATGGTGGCGTGGCTAAGTTGGCATGCCGTTGGCATGGCGTGGCCAAACTTAGGTTTACGGGCCAAAGGTTACCATGCGTCGTCTGGTAACCTTGGATGGCTAGGATTTGCACATGGGATTGAAGGGGGGCCGTTGATCGTCGCACGCCTTCGTTTTTGGTAGCCGCATAGGGAAGGCCAGCATGGTGGCGCGACTAGGTTGGCATGCCGTTGGCATGGCATGGTTTGGCATGGACAAACTTAGGTTTTCGGGCCAAAGGTTACCATGCGTCGTCTGGTAACCTTGGATGGCTAGGATTTGCTCCTGGTATTGAAGGGGGACCGTTGATCGTTGCACGCCTTCGTTTTTGGTAGCCGCGTAGGGAAGGCCAGCATGGTGGCGTGGCTAGGTTGTAATGTCGTTGGCATGGCATGGTTTGGCGTGGCCAAACTTAGGTTTTCGGGCCAAAGGTTACCATGCGTCGTCCTGGTAACCTTGATGGCTAGGATTTGCTCCTAGGATTGAAGGGGGACCGTTGATCGTCGCACGCCTTCGTTTTTGGTAGCCGCGTATGAAAGGCCAGCATGGTGGCGCGGCTAGGTGCGTTTGGCATGTGGGGCCAAGGGCTTAACATGCCGTTGGCACATGGTGCGGCTAGCATGGCTAGGGCCAAGGCAAGGTGCGGTTTGGCTTGGCATGGTGGGGCCAAGGGCTTAGCATGCCGTTGGCACATGGTGCAGCTAGTATGGCTAGGGCCAAGGCAAGGTGCGGTTTGGCTTGGCATGGTGGGGCCAAGGGTTTAGCATGCCGTTGGCACATGGTGCGGCTAGCATGGCTAGGGCGAAGGCAAGGTGCGGTTTGGCTTGGCATGATGGGGCCAAGAGTTTGGCATGCCGTTGGCACATGGCGTGGCTAGCATGGCTAGGGCCAAGGCAAGGTGCGGTTTGGCTTGGCATGTGGGGCCAAGGGTTTAGCATGCCGTTGGCACATGGTGCGGCTAGCATGGCTAGGGCTAAGGCAAGCTACGGTTTGGCTTGGCATGGTGGGGCCAAGGGTTTGGCATGACGTTGGCACATGGCGCGGCTAGCATGGCTAGGGCCAAGGCAAGGTGCGGTTTGGCTTGGCATGTGGGGCCAAGGATTTGGCGTGAATGGTTTGGCTTGGCATGGCGGGGCCAAGGGCTTAGCATGCCATGGGCGCATGGTGCGGCTAGCATGGCTAGGGCCAAGGCAAGGTGCGGTTTGGCTGCATGGTGGGGCCAAGGGCTTAGGATGCCATGGGCGCATGGTGCAGCTAGTATGGCTTGGGCCAAGGCAAGGTGCGGTTTGGCTTGACATGTGGGGCCAAGGGTTTGGCGTGCCGTTGGCACATGGTGCGGCTAGCATGGCTGTGGCTAAGGCAAGGTGCGGTTTGGCTTGGCATGGTGGGGCCAAGGGTTTGGCATACCGTTGGCACATGGCGCGGCTAGCATGGCTAGGGCCAAGGCAAGGTGCGGTTTGGCTTGGCATGTGGGGCCAAGGGTTTGGCGTGAATGGTTTGGCTTGACATGGCGGGGCCAAGGGCTTGGCATGCCATGGGCGCATGGTGCGGCTAGCATGGTTGGCATGCCTTGGCGCGGTAGGTGTGGTTTGCATGGTTTGCCATTGGCACAGGGGTGTGGCTAGCATGGTTGGCATGCCTTGGTGCGGTAGGTGTGGCTGGCATGATTTGCTAATGGCACAGGAGTGCGGCTAGCATGGTTGGCATACCTTGGCGCGGTAGGATGTGGCTGGTATGATGAGCCATTGGCACAGGGGTGCGTCTAGCATGGTTGGCATGCCTTGTCGCGATAGGATGTGGCTGGCATGATGAGCCATTGGCACAGGGGTGCGACTAGCATGGTTGGCATGCCTTGTCGCGGTAGGATGTGTCTGGCATGATGAGCCATTGGCACGTGTGGTGTGAGAATTAGGGTTTTGGCTTGTCAAAACCCTAATTAGCATTTTTTTTTTTTAAAAAAAGGAAAAAAGGTACCTTGGTAATTTTCTCGCAGACAAATTAAAGGGTTCAATAAATGTGCTTGGTTTGGACATTATTACTCAAGTTCTGTGACGTCACTGTCTGACTAGGGTTTTAGGAATTTACCCTTAAGTTAAAAACCACCATCAACAACAGGTTTAGGCAACGATATATCCTCTAGGAAATTCTGAAGCCACTATGCTTCTTCCATTGCTTTATCCAATGCAATGAATTCAGATTCCATTGTCGATCTAGCAATCAAAGTCTGTTTTGATGATTTCCATGATACCGCAGACCCACCCATAGTAAATACATAGCCGCTTGTCGACTTAGTATCATCAGAACCTGAGATACAGTTTGCATCAACATATCCTTCAAGCACCACTGGATAAGTTTTATAGTGCAAACCATAATCTTTCGTTTTCCTTAGATATCTCAGAACTCGTACTAGGGCTTTCCAGTGAGTATTATTCGGATTACTCGTAAATCTACTTAATATACTCACTACACATGCTATGTATGGTCTAGTACAATTCATTAGATACATTAGACTCCCAATGATTCTAGAGTATTCTAATTGACCTGTTGATTCACCTCTATTCTAAACAAGATGAGTAGTAGAATCTATAGGTGTACTAACAACTTTGTTGTCATTCTTATTGAATTTATTTAAAATTTTCTCAACATAATGTTCTTGAGATAATTTTATGCCGTTCAAAGTTCTTGTAACTTTAATTCCAAGAATGACATCTGCTTTGCCTAAATCTTTCATGCCAATTTTTTTAGACAACATTTTCTTTGTAAATTTTATAGCTTCTAGGTCATTACCCATTATTAGCATATCAGCTACATACAAACATAGAATTACACAACCTTTCGTTGTGGTTTTCGTGTGATAACATTATTTTATCAAAATTTTCATGTCATTGTTTAGGCGCCTGTTTTAACCCATAAAGGGACCTGACCAATTTACACACTTTCTTTTCTTTACCGGGCACCACAAATCCTTCCGGTTGTTCCATATATATTTCTTCCTCCAATTATCCATTTAAGAATGCAGTCTTTACATCCATTTGATGTATTTCCAAGTTATACAATATTGATATTGCTATAAGCATTCTAATGGAATTGATTCTAGTAACGGGAATAGGTATCGAAATAATCTAACCCTTCTTTTTGTTTAAAGCTTTTAGCAACTAACCTGGCCTTATACTTTTCTATAGTTCCATCGATTTTCATTTTCGTTTGAAAACCCATTTACAACCCAATGGTTTAAAACCATTAGGCAAGTCAACTAACTCCCATGTGTGGTTTTGCATGATGGAATCTATCTCATTGTTTGAAGCCTCTTTCCAGAATCGTGCTTCAGGAGTGGACATTGCTTCTGCTTATGTTTGAGGCTCGTCTATTAACATACACGTTACGAAGTCAGAGCCAAAAGTTCTAGCAACTCTAGCCCTCTTACTTCTATGTGGCTCTTCAACAGTTTCCTGTGAAGTGCTACCTTTTTCAACAATTGTTTTCCTTTTTAAGGGATTTACATTGTTGTCTCGTTTCCATGGGAACACATTTTCAAAGAATTCAACCTCCCTTGATTCCATAATTGGGTTTACATGAATATTTTCAATTTCAGATTTATAAACAAGAAATCTGTATGCATTACTATTTTCAACATACCCAATGAAGACACAATCAACCGTCTTTAGTCATATTTTAACTTTTGTAGGTAACGGTACTGTAACTTTTGCCAAGCACCCCCACACTTTAATGAATTTATACGAAGGTTTTCTACCTTTCCATAATTCTTAAGGGTTTTTTTTTTCTTTTTTCTTGTGAGGAAGCTTATTCAAAATGTAATTTGCAGTAAGCACAACCTCCCCACAAGTTGTCGGGTGCACCAGAATTTATTAAAAGAGCATTCATCATCTCTTTCAATGTACGGTTCTTGTGTTCCACAATACCGTTTGACTGCGGCGAATAGGGAGGAGTAGTTTGATGAATGATCCCACTTTGTGCACAAATCTCATCTAAATTAGATTTATACTCCGTCCCCCTATCGCTCTTAAGAATTTTGATCTTCTTGTTCAATTGATTTTCAACTTCATTTTTAAAAAGTTGAAATTTCTCAACAGCTTCATCTTTACTTCTTAATAAGTAAACATGACAGTACCTAGTACTATCATCGATGAATGTGATAAAATAATTTTTACCACCTCTACTTTGAACCATTTTCAAATCACACAAATCTGTGTGAATTAAGTCTAATGGTTTTGTGTTTCTTTCAACAACAGAAAATGGGGGTTTTCTGAATTTAGATTCAACACAAACTTCACATTTTTGTGATGTATCTATATCAAATTTAGGCAAGTGCACCATATTCATCAATTTTCTTACAAAATTATAATGCACATGGCCTAACCTCTCATGTCAAACAGAGCAAGAGTCGACAATGTACGCATAAGGATAAACTATATTAACTGAAGGCGTAATAGTCACTACATTAGCCTTAAACATACCCCCGTCTAAATACCAATTTCCCACATACATTTCATTCTTTGATATTACAAAGCTATTTGCTTCAAATACTAGTTTGAAACCATGTTTCACAAGCAAACTGCCAGAAATCAGAAATCAAGTTTTTACGGATGTCAGGAACATGCAGCACTTCTATCAAAGTAATTTTCTTACCCGATGTAAGCTCGAGCACTATGTTTCCCTTTCCTTGCACTACCGAAGTCGCGGCATTACCCATGTATACATTTTCACCATTTTCAATGGTTTCATAGGTAGAAAACATAGAGCGATCGAAACAAACATGTCGGGTTGCTCCAGTATCAACCCACCATTCACGTGGATTACTCACCATATTAACTTCTGATACAACCGAAATTATAGGTTATCCACTAGAGCAATCAGAGAACAACATCACGGTTGACCGATACACAAACTTTACGGCAACAAAAGTATCACAGGAATAAGGATACTACTATACAATAACACGATAAATCAAAAAAATAATAATAATTGCGTTTTAAGATTGTTGGAACCTAGATATTCACTGTAGAGTTAGAACTTGTAAAACATAAACAAATTCTAATTTTGTTTCAACCAATCAACCACACAGTTTGAAACTAGAAGTTATTGTATACTTAGAAGTAGTATTATATCCAAAGTTATGCAAGTGGCGCTAATATGCAGCAATTCTATGTTATAGAGATTATGATTTTCAACAATCAAATGCCTTGATTTTCCAAACTAGATCATATGACTTAAACTAAAGTTACTGCAAGAATACAAGGAACTGTATACATGAATTGATAGAGACAATAAGACAAAGAAATACCGGTGAGCCCGATTAATTATCCTCTTGTAATTCTGATGACCCAATCTTAGTATCAATTTCCATACTGTGAACACAAGAATTTAAAGTAGCGACATAATTCAAATAACCGAGGCGAGGATCGCTCTTTCCTTAAAACGCAATTCACCATGTATACTATGCTGAACAGTTAACGGTGATGGTTTCCCAGGATACAACGGTTCCTTTATAAGTAACACATCACTTGAATACTTCGAAAGCAGCGAACGCAAGATGAAGAGCAAACTCTCAGACTCTTAAGAAGATTGTTTTTAACAATGAAAAATTTTCGGTGAAAGAAAACAGAAAAGAGATGGGTTTTTATACAGTTATTTGCGTCTCTTGGTTTTGGACCAAATCTCCTTTTGGTACGTGACGTTTGAAGTAGCGCCCCTTCACAATAGTCACAAAGATTCAAACCCCTGGGGAGAGACACGACCCAACCAAAATGACCCCGGGCCATTGCTCGATCAAAACCCACAATTCTCATTCATATAACCAACAAAAACACATAATTCTTGGGCTCTTGGGCCTGGCTTCCCTTGACTGTAGTTCCGCCGATGGCCCCTGCTAAAGTTTTAAGTTTCTTAATAGAAGCAAGTCAACTGTTAACAACGAGTTGTTTGATAGTATCACACCTGGGTTGCACAGACGCGGACGCGTAGACGCGGACACGACACGACGCTGACACTACAAAATTTTCAAAAAATTAGGACGCGACACGTATATACATATTTTATTTTTATATTATTTTTATATATAATAATGTATTTATACAACAAAGTCAAATATTTCGACCTAAAAATTAGAAAATGATGTTACATATGTATAAATTTCAAAAGAAAAGAAGATATCGTTTATTTATACACGCCGAATGTCAAATAATCAGTCAATATTAAAAACATAGCACAATCAAAATGCATTCTTAGATCAACACATGTCCAACTAAGTGTATACGTGATGTCATTTCTAATTACAAAATCCTAATAAAGACCTAAATTATTGATCTAAATGTTTGTCTTTCTTCATTTGGTTAATAATAGTAAAAATAAAGGAAAAAGTTTGTATGAAAATGAAGAAAAAAAATGCGTCGGGCACGCGTCACTCGGTGCGTCAAACCGTCACGCAGCAGACGCGCAAATTGGTGCGTCGGACACGCGCCATGTCAGTGTCCCACGCGCGTCCCGTGTCCGCCGCGAGTCGGACGCGGACACGGCTCAAGAAATAGAGCGTCCGTGCAACCCAGTATCACACAATTCTTTTCCAATGCAAGGCAGAAAGAGACGTAGAGCAAAATTCTTACAAACCACGGGAAAACCAATCTCTCTGTGTTGTTGAATGGCCGTTCGAACTCTCTGTATGACTGGATCGACGCACATGAGTTTCAACCTCGGACTAAACATTATGTACGTACCAAAGTCTATGCTATTAGCTATATAGCCATCCATTTTGCCAAGTTATGCCGATTTGTATACGCAATATCCAAAAGACCTTTTATAAAGGTGGAGCTATTTTGTAAACAACAAGTCTAATATGAATAATCCAATCACATACACACAAAAAAAAAAAAAAACAAGATTGTGATAAACAACGACATATGATTGTGATAAGCAACTGCCGTCCATTGTGATAAGCAACTGATGAAGAGCCTTTTCCTTGGTGGATTTTTGGGTTCAAATTTCTTCTTTAGGCTTAGTCCTATGGGCTAGATATTTAGCCGCTAGATTGGCCATCCACGTCAGCCTGGGCAACCTCCTAAGTCCTATGGGCTAGATATCTAGCCGCTAGTTTGGCCATCCACATCATCTGTGAGCGCCGAACGGTTCGGCGTTTTGGTTACTTTTTGTGAACGCCGAACGGTTCGGCGTTTTGGTTACTTTTTGAGCGCCGAACGGTTCGGCGTTTCAATCTCAGCCGTTGGATTTTGTGATTTTTTCTGAGCGCCGAACGGTTCGGCGTTGAGACAACTTTTTGAGCGCCGCACCATTCAATAAGTTTCAATCTCGCCTTGGATAGTGAGATCACATGAGCAAGTGCTAGGCAAGAGAAGTAGCCAGATTTAGTGTTAACTTTTTTCCCACACTTATTTCATGATTTGCAACACTTTTTG
The DNA here is from genome assembly GCA_023531295.1 of Papaver armeniacum. Taxonomy (NCBI): domain Eukaryota; kingdom Viridiplantae; phylum Streptophyta; class Magnoliopsida; order Ranunculales; family Papaveraceae; genus Papaver; species Papaver armeniacum. Next base: position 192,891 of record JAJJWW010011295.1, on the reverse strand, counting down.
GCCAATCTAGCACTCCAATCTAGCCCATAGGACTTAGCCTAAAGTGGATGTCTAGTGTCCTTCGCTATCATCTAGTGATGACAAGAATACTTTGCATGGGACAATAGGCGACTAAATCGTCTATAGATGATAGTCGATTGGTGCAAATAGTCAAGAATAAAATCCAGTTTATTGTTTATACATAACTTGTAACCAGTTGGTGTTTAAGATATGGCATGCTTCTTACTTTGCTATACTTTACGATTTAGTCTCTCTCAGACATTCAATAATTGATTGAAATCTTAGTTGTGATTTATCTCAGAAATTTATAACCCGATTATCAAATTCAATCTAACACGACCATGATTGTTGATTTAACCGATTTAGATGTTAAATATTAGTGTCATCATACACTAGAGTACATCATCGGCATGTATTTTTGAGCCGTCCGATTCATAACGGGAGAAACAAAATATATGTTAACTGAGTTGTTATGTCTTCGAGTACGTGATAGCAGAACTCGTTATAAATATAAGCTGGACACCGACTTATGTACATATTTCACATTACTTTTTAATCATTGTTAATTAAACAAAAAAGGGGATGAATGTGCATTATATGTGGAGCATTTACTTTAAGCTCCAAAAATCATCCCTATCAAGAGCATCCCTATCTCTTCATTCATGACATAATGAGAAATGGGTATTATATTTTAATTGATCATTACCATCTTCCTACAAAGTGTTATCATTGTTAATCCTTATTTGTTGGTTTAATTTAATCACTTTTTTCTTTCTCATGTTATGGTGAAGTTAGATGTCATGGTTACATTTTGCTGTGACTTTTGGGGGAACATTTCACACTAAAGTAGGCCCAATAAAGAAAACAAACAAAACAAGCATATCTAAGATCAAAACGACACCTTTGAAGAAGATTATCCAACCACAACACTAATGCATAAACTCCCACTATATATATACTACTCCACCACCATATAATACTGTGTATGCAACTTTGATTAATGGGGTTGTGGTACATCTAATTGTTCTATCATTACCCACCTCAGGTTTTGTAGAAGGAATTTTTTTTTTGGTTGCCCTTTGATTATTCATTCTGTCTTAATCTAGAATATTAGTAACTCAAATTGGGAGGACAAAAACCTAATGGAATTTTAAGAGGAAAAATTAATACTGACTAGTAAGGACACATGTGCGATGCACATGCTTGAATTTTTACTCATCCAACAATACTAAAATTGGAAGTCATGAATATTTTTTCCTAAAACAAAAATTTATTATTCTTATTTGTACTCGTTATGTAGATAATTGAAAGAGCTTTTCAAATATATAAATTTATAAAAATCCGGTGTATATTTTGAAAGATATTAAGTTTTTATAAATTTTGATATATTTTTAAAATAATGATATTTATGTAAATATGTAAAAAATGGGGACAACTAAGTAATTTAGGGGGTCTCCTACCAAAAAGAGCTCTTTTCTTTATATTAGTAAGATTTAGAGAGGGAATATGAGTTAAAGTGTAAAGATCTTAATTTGTGCATGAATTTTTTGTAGTTTAGCATGTAATTTTTAAGCTACAAATTAGTGTATGATTAGAATATGATTCTTAAGTTGGTTGGTGGTTGTTAAGTAGGATTACTTTGACTTTGCTTTCCCTTATTATTACTGCTGCTATCGTTTTCTTTATGGTCAGTCTTAATCTTGTATGATGAAGAGGCTTAGAGGGCATCATTAAGTCATCAAGTAATTAGTTGCACTAGCACCCATTTAATTCCTAGATGGCTGGATCACTTTTTGGTAGTCAAAAAGAGAAAATGAGAGGTGATAAGCCACTTTGGCACCAAGTAGTAGCAGCAGCGAAAGCGACATGAAACGAAATATTGGCATTTGTAGTGTGAATGATCTATATGGGTCGGCCAAATTTAAATCTTTCGCCCCATTACCTACTTGTAGTACACGCCAGTACTCTTTCCCTTCTTCAGTATATCTTAGGACCTAAGTCATTAAATGGTATTTCTAAAACTATTCTTTTAATTAATTATCGTTATTATAAGAAATATGTATAATTTGATAGTTATGTTTATATTCGTTACGTAGGTGTTTTAAAATGTTTTTCAACGATATAAAGTTTACGAAAAACCGTAATATAGTTTAAGAGATAAATCATTTCTAAGTTTTACACGTTATTATCCATAAGAGCATACTTGTAAAAAATACATAAACTTTTTTTTTTATCAGACAGCTGAAAAAAAAAAAGAAAAAAAAAAAACTCATTTTCTTCTTGCCTTAATAATTGTGGAAACTACAAATGGCTCAACTAATTTGGGATGGAGGGAGTACAATTTAATGTCGAACTTTATCTACATTTTGAATTTTTACTACCATAGCGTTTCCCCAATATAATACTATCTATTCTAATATATAAAACAAACACCCCTTACTGTTCATGAACAGTAAAATGAAGCTGTAAAAATTGATATTTCGAAATTGCCCCCATATTATGTGCATAAATAATATCTTACAAATAAAAAATGAGGGTATAATGGTAATTTAAGCTACAACAATTGAAATTCCGAAATTGCCCCCATATTATGTGCACCTAAATGATGTGATATGAATAAATAGGAGGGTATAATGGTAATTTAACTATTTAAATTAAATAAAGGAGGGTATAATGGTATTTTAAGTATTCAAATTAAATAAATAAAAATAATAGGTCCCATGACCTGCGAAGCTGCAATTTCCATTTTCCGTTTTTGCCCTAGCTTTATTTCATTTTAAAGACATAAAATAAATATATATAGGGGTATTAATGTAATTTGATTATTTTTTCTTTGACACATTAAAAAAAAAATTGAATCTTTGAATTGTTCCACGGCTAAAGATGGGCTCTATAGCACGTGCGGCTGATCTTACATCAAAAAAGCCTCATTTGATTGGGGGCCAAAAATATTAATAGGGGGCCTTGACATTTTATTTGCACCCCAAATTTTTCAGGGGCGTATTAATCCGATTATGAAAGTACTATTATACCCTTCACTAAAAATAAATCTTAAAAACCTATTAACCCTTAATCCTAAGCCCCAATTCATTTCTAGTTCTAAACAAAAAGATCACTCCCTCCCCTCTCACCCTCTCGACTCTTCTCTTCTCCTCCATTAACGACTCCAAGAAAAAAAAAATTCTTCACCCGAAAATTTCGATTCTACAGTAAAGGGGGTCGTCAATTAAACAAGCCTAAACCCTAACGATTTTTCATATGCATATAGAGACCATAAAAAATCGTTAGGGTATATGATGATCAAGATAACGACCCTATTCTTTTGGTTTTCATATTTTTTACCCTAGATTAGAGTCGTTAACATAATATAGAAACCTATGACGATCCTCTATGGACGACCCTTTTTAAAGGTCAACGACCCTAGGTGAAAAACAAACATTCTCTGTCCCAAATTTTTTCAGAGTCGTCTTGGTATAGACACACAAAATAACGACTCTTTGTGACCCAAGCTAAGAGTCGTCGGGGTATATCATATTACCACGACGATTTTCATAACCCGTAAAAGTTGCGGGTTTGAGTCGCCGGGGTATATCATATTACCCTGACGATTTTTCATAACCTGAAAAGTTGCAGAGTTTGAGTCGTCATTTTTGGTGTCAATACATTGACGACTTTATAGAGTCGTTAGGGTATACATTCCTCGACATTGACGACTCTTTCTCTGTGTTGTGACATATATCCAATCCATGGGAGAATTTAAGATAATCTTACCATCAACACAATCATCTTTGTTACTTGAACCTTCTCCAACATCATTTCCCCTACTTGAATTACTCATTTCTAAAAACCTCAAGTTTTCCTCTAAAACCTCCTCTTCTTCTTCTCAAAAAAAAAAAATAAAAAAAATAAAAAAAATAAAAAAAATCTGTTTTTTATCTAACATAATCTAACCACGCTAATTAAATTAATTAACTTTATTAAGTTTTAATACTAATCATTCAGGGGTAGTTTAGGTATTTAGAAAAAAATTTGTTAAGGGGTGACCCAAATTAGGTTTGGGTGATCTTTTTTGTCCTCTAGTGGAGGCCCCCAATTAATATCTTTGGCCCGATCAAATTAGGCAAAAAAGCAAACCATAGTGACAAAAAATGAATTCCTTGTAAACATATTATCGTACTCTTTCACTTGAATAAAAAGTTGCAAAACCATCAAGTTTTACTTTGGCTGAGATTGTACCGTCTTGGATGGTTCCCTGCTGTAAAATCACGTGAATCTCGATTCTCTGGGTCATCATGCGCAACACTATTGAACTAAATCTTTGATGCGCCTCGGCTCTCAAGTGCGTTACACTTCACCAACCCTACACGAGATTTTGTTGATTGATTTTGGAAACGATTTCATATATGCACTCAATAGAAATTAGAACAGGCCATATATATTGACCCGGTCTCTGCTGGCGGTTGCTGTGATTGACACGATCCATATATGCACAATTGTATATGTTCCAATCCATGTACAAATACTTCTCTACCACTAGCAAAATATAATAAATGTTGATAGATTCATGGGGTGGTTTCGGAAGTTGGAGTTGAGCTGCTCCATAGTCCACAGTGAGACCACGCCTATGATTTTTAAGCTTTAGGCTTTCCCAAATCCCATGGGACCACATTCCACAAGATTTTAGAGCCACACGTCCGCAATCTGAACCAAGTCTTATTTTTCATTTCCGGTCGGCAAAACTCATTAATACGACCGACTCTACCACTCCCCACCCACCTGCACTAGGGAATACTCTTCTGACTCCTCTCATCAGGGATTCAGGATTGGTTATTCTGATATCTTTCTCTTGAACTGCGGAGCTACTGCCCCCACAGCATTTAATCACCCACAGGTCTATGTCGCAACATAGATAGACCCACAACTGTTTTTGAATATTCCCGCCCCTAAAATAGCAGCAACACCATTTTTTAACCCTGCGACATCGCATTTTTGATGTCACAACGGAACAGCAATTTAAGGAAAATAAATTCTGGTAAGAGAAAAAGCTACCTAACAGGCTAACTCAACTTACTCAAGTACAACAAAATGGGTTTCTCTGTGAAGTTGTAATACTCTGTTTCGTGCCAGCAATAACTGCTATTCCTATTCCCACTTCGTCATCATCATCACTTCCATCACACTACATAACTTCAGTTACACATCCCTCTCTTGTCTCTCTACTACAACATCTTTCTTTCTTTTTCTTAGTGGGTTTTTTTTTTGTTATAAGTTTCTATCATACTTGTCAAGTACAACTGAAGAAATTTACAAGTATCTTAATTGTTAAGGTTTGTACAATTGTACTCTTGATTTTGGAATTTGGGTTCTGGTTTTGGTGATGTAAAATGAAAAGTGAAGAGGAATCTAGTATGTCTCAACTTCATCATCAAAGTTCTAGTACTAGTACTACTGCAGCAACAAGCCAGAAGGTACTTACTTTACTGGGGGTGCATCATTAAGTAAAAATGAAACCCCCAAAATTTTAAAAAAGGCAATTTTTTTGGTTTTTTATGAAATAATTCGTGTTCATAGTATGAAGAAAGTTTCTGTTTCTGGGTTCTCTAATTTGGGTTTTCCATGAAATTTTGATTATAATCTTTATTGATTATGCAGGATGATAATTCAAGTGGGATAACAGAAGAAGCCCCATCTGCTCCACACTGGAGACGCCCAAATCTATTTCTAGAAATACCAGAAAGGACAATAGATGAACCGCCTGAAGAATTTGTGAGAATAAACATGCCTCCAACCCCAATTTCTACTCCAACAAGAGCTAGATTACCTCCTCCATCACCCAGCCCTTCCTCGAGAAGAAATAATACTACTTCCCCTTACCCTTCATCTAGAGGTAAATCTATGAAGAATTTCTTACCAAAGATAAGCTTCAAAAACAAGGATTCAAATTCAGATACCGAGAAAGCTTGTATGCTAGCTATAGGAACTCCGGTGGCAGGTCCACAGGAGAAAACTTCTATCATCAGGTCAGTGTCTCTAACTAAGTTGTTTACGCCGAGGATAAAGAGGACATCGTCGTTACCTGTTACGCCGATTGCACACTCGAACCCGAATTCTGTGCGTGGAGGGAGCGTTGTGGACACGCCAAATTCGACTGTGAGTAAGAGTGATTTTATGTTCTGTGTAGACATTGAGCATGATCAAGTGGTCAATGAAGTTGCAGTGCATTTTGATACATGTTTTTTAGTTACTTTTTTCATTGTTTTGTTGCAGAAAAATGTGTTCCAGCATCACATGGCTCGTTCTCTTTCAGTGCCAGACAAAGCAAGAACCATAAGGAGAATGGATTCTCTAGGTGGTGTCTTTCGTGTGATTCCCACGACGCCGCGAGTGACAGAAAGCAGTTGTACTACGTCAAACATGCCACCGACACCACACACAGGTATCCTTCTGTTAATCCCCTTATAGGGGCCTAAATAAGACATTTCGTTGAAAAATCTTCTTAAGTTGATTATAGCAGGAGAGATACCTATGAATATTTAGACGCTTGAGCGAATTGGGTATTATCACCGAGTACTCAACAGTAGGTGTCAGGTTCAGCAAGGTAATTTGCTGCAGGGATTGGTTTCTCTAAACGTGTGATAGACCTGAAGGAAGTCAAGGGCTTCTTTCAACCTGCAAAGCTTGGCACATAATCCCCATGTAAACCATTGAGGCTCTGAGTGGCACTTAGCATGACTAAGGTTCTCAGCAACTACCTGAGAAGCAGCCTTCAGAATAACACACACCATGAGTCAGGGCCATATGAAACACAGCAAAACTCCATGTAGCTCATGACAAGTGATTTATAGCTGAAAGTGTACTTAGATGTGCTTAAGGGATTCACTGATTCTTGTTAGCTGGTTTACTTGAATGTTGGGATCTTATCACCTGCATTGTCTGTTCTTCTCCAATTTTATACTCGATTTACTGCATTTTCCGTTACCAACTTATGTCTTATCTTAGTATCTTGGTTCAGAGATCAATGATGCTGATGGTGGTGAAGACATTGCCGAGGAAGAGGCTGTTTGTAGAATATGTTTTATCGAACTTGCTGAAGGAGGTGACACCCTCAAGATGGAATGCAGTTGCAAGGGAGAACTTGCTCTGGCCCACCAAGAGTGCGCTATAAAATGGTTTAGTATTAAAGGCAACAAAAAATGCGAAATATGTCAGCAAGAGGTTCAGAACCTTCCTGTCACCCTTCTTCGAATCCAAAGTGTTCAGATCCGCAATCCAAACAGAGGTCAGCAAAGAGTGGTTCAAAGATACAGGCAAGTGAAATATGACACAATGATTACAGGAATTTATTTTTTCTTGAGCACATCTTTTAGTTTCAAAATTCTTCAATAAATCTGCAATATATTGCTAGTTTGATCCAAATCTTGATGACATAGCGACTAAACCATTCTACTACAACTCTTATCAGGGTTTGGCAGGATGTTCCTATTCTTGTCATTGTCAGCATGCTGGGATACTTTTGTTTTCTCGAGCAGCTTTTGGTAAGACTAACATCAGCTTATGGTTGTACTATGTGTTTTAAATATCTTCCCTAGAGCACTTTTCCTTAGCTATTCCTCTTTGACAGGTTGGAAAAATGGGAACTAGTGCAATTGCTATTTCACTGCCATTTGCTTGCATTTTGGGTCTTCTTGCATCTATGACATCATCAACCATGGGTAAATCAGTTTACTGCCCCTTGAAAGTTTAATAGTTTGTAATTGTTTTCTATACATAATTCTCATCAATACAGTTTAGATTAGATTTGCTAACTGTTTGTGTGGTGTAACTGTTGCATCCAGTGGAGAGAAAGTATATCTGGGTCTATGCGTCGGTGCAGTTTGTGATGGTGGTTTTCTTTGCTCACATTTTCTACTCATTGGTAAGTCAGATGTTGTTTTCTTCGTTACAGGAATCCTGTTTTTTTCGAAGTACAATTAGAATCACACCTAGTTGCTTAGGTCCCAACTGGATTGATATCCTTTTGATAGGTGTTACCAAACAATGAGACTAAAACATAGATCATTTGTCAAGTCAATTACTTCCACGAAGCCATTTGCTTTTTGCGTATGTGACCAAACCAAGCCAAATCCATTGAATGCATCTATGTTTTTAGGCATAACCAAAACAAAATTTACAAGTAAATGACATTTTCTCTAACATGTTTTGTTTGCTTTTTCTAATCTTGAATGGGGATTTGACAGCTTCATGTGCAATCTATCTTGTCAATCCTACTTTCCACATTCACGGGGTTTGGCCTTGCCATGAGTGGTAGTTCCATATTTGTGGAATTCCTGAGATGTAGAAGAAGGTGGCTTGTTTGGTCAATTAATCGTCGCCAAACCCAACAAGGCACAACAACCGGATCAGATCAGCAGCCAGAACAAGAGCAACCAACTCAGAGAACTTATTCTAACAACCACAATGAAGCTGGAACTGCAAATACAGTCAATGTTTGATGAAGCTGATGTACAGAAATTGTGTAATACCTATCTCTCTCTTACTGTTTAGTCTATGCAGACATTTCATCAATAATTCGGATTTTGATCACCTGAGTGAAATGTTGTATGCAAAATTAGTGTCGCTGCTGTTCGCAGTTATATACAAATCTTACTTTTCCTACAAAAATTTATAAAATGCATAATGTGATATACCTGAACCTGGGTAAAATAAGGATGCAATGCACATGAAGATGCAGAGTGAACCATTGTGACGCATATTATGTGGCGAGTTTAACCAGACGCGGGAACTTGTTTATGGAAAGCATGAAACCTAAGCGCGTTTGTATTTGGAAGCCTTTCCTAATATGATTTCCCTCTTTCGGCTTCTATATTCAGGACCCTGGACGCCTATATATATCAATTAGGTTATTGATATTCTTTGCATCTTAAGTTTGATAGCTAGGTTGGGTCTGAGTTGAAGAAGCACAAAAGTCTGTCTGTGATTTTGATTTTGAGAGAAGATGGATCATGAGTATGATGAATCGTTACGCATGGATGAGGAGATTGATGAATGGTTAAACTTTGATGATGGTGATTACTATGATGATCCGAATAGGTTTATTACAAGGTTTGATTTCCCGGAATTTCATGGAGATAGTTGGAATACAGATGTGGTTTTTGATTGGGTGGAGAAAGTAGATGCTGTATTTGATAAAAAGGATGTCATAGAAGATCCACTAAAAGTTACACTAGCAGTTTCTTGCTTCCAATCTTCTGCATTGGCATGGTGGAACAATCTTCAACTTCTTCGAGCACAAAAAGGATTCCCAGAAATCACCACTTGGTCAGATTTGATTCGTGAGATGTACAAAAAGTTTGTGCCGCTTCCTGTTTATAAGCGCTATAGAAAGAAGCGTCTGATTGATGATGCCGGTATTGATTATTTGGACATGAGGAGGAGGAACAAGAAGAAGAAGAATCATTAAGAATTTGCTTAATTTTATTAGATAGTGTGTTTTCTTTTCTTTCTTTTTTCGAGCTTGTATGTAAAAACTGGAATTTCAGAATTTATGGATTGTAGAGTTCAATAATATTTTTGTAGATGTAGAAAATCCTACCACTACATCCAAAGGTAACTAAACACATGCACAAGAAAGCAAAACGAACAAAGGAAGTAGAAGAACACAAGGTATACGTGGTTCGGCATGATTACCTACGTCCACGGGGTGTAAAAGAAGATCTTATTACTCGACTCAAGATTACAAGGTGGATTTATCTCTCTCAAGGCCTTAGTATGCTCTCTTTCCTTACTTCTTGCTTGAGTTTTTTCTCTCTACATGGTCTCTATTTATAGTTACAAGTGATGATACATCCAAAGACTACGGTGTTAGGCTTGGTGTAGCTTCTTCGATGTTCCTCCCGAGCGATCGGTCGATGCCCCGTAGGATTGTTCTTGTTTGTTCGAGTCACTACGCCGAGCCGAATGATGTCCGCTTCGTTAACCCGTCGCTCGATGTCGCCTGCTCGATGGGAATAATCGATGTCGCCCTTGGGATCCTTGGCCGAGCCTTCCTTGACCGAGTCCTCCTTATCTCTTCACCAACCTTGTCAGTGCATTTATGGCTCCAATGCCCGATGTCCATCGCATCACAGCTTTTTCTCTTTTCCTTCGACTTTCGGCTCCTCTTTCCTCACGCCCAGATTTGGAGAGGCGATCCGGTACTCCAGATGCATGCCTGCTCCGGTACGCCATGGCTTAGGATCGTTCCACCTGTCCCTGTGGATTATTTACACCTACATTTATGCCCCTTCTTTCACTCGTGTGGCCAACACGTGGGGAAGAATAACCGCCTCGTCTTCCCACGTCCTCGGTCATGCCGGTTTTCACGCATGCTGTTCCCCACTCGCTTCAGTTACTCCAACCGGTTCACCTTCTCTGCCGGTTACCACGGGGTGGGTTTATAAATCCAGCGCTCGAATCTAGTTTCCCTCTTATTTCTTTCTCTGCAACTTCATCCCCCCTTTTTTTTTTTTATCTTCTCTGCGTCTCCATCTCCTTTGTATCTTCATCTTTCCTCCACCCCCTTTTCGTTGTTGCAGGCTAACTCCTTAACAAACTTCTTCCCTTCCTCCTCCGTTATCCATCGTCTTCTCCGTCTCCGTCGCCGCTGCAATCTCTGGTTCCGGTCGTGTTTTTGCTTCCCCTGCTGTGTTTCTTATCGATTTGCATGGCCTCTTCAACTCCCCAAATGACGGAAAGAAGGTGTGTGAGTTATGTGTTTTCCGATGACGACGGCGTATCGCTCGATTCTCTGTTCGTCGTGGAGAGTCCTTCCAAGTACGATTACCGCGCTCTTGATTCTATCTTTCCTGATAACTCATCTTCGTTTTCTTGTAGGGCTGACAAGAGGGCTCCTAAGGATCTGTCGGATGAGCAGTATGTTCATCAGTTAAAGAGCGAGTTCGATCTTCATGGATATGACGTCAGGCTCTTGTCAGGCCAGAAGGGTGTCTTGAGAAAAGATGATGTTCTGAGGTTTCCCCATTCGGCCGAGGCGACCATTGTTACCAGGGGCCAGCTGGAGCTCGGGCTGCGTTTCCCCCTGTATGATCCTAGTCGTCCATTTTGGTACGAGGCTCTCTCCAAGATTCGCCCGTGTCGCGCTTTGGCTCAGTGGAATGGCAATACTTTCCGCATCTTGTCCGAGTGGGAGAGGCGCAGCCGGGGCGAGTGTTCTCCTACTGCTTGGTCCACTTACGATCCTTCCCAGGCGAGTGACTATACTCCCGCAAGCTTCGCCGACAATTATCGGAGCGGAACCACTACTAACGGCGATCTCGCCGGATTTGCTGCCAGCCCTCACCGTCATAAGACCCTTCCCGAGGGAGTCAGGAGGCTTCTCTTGGATGAGGACCCCGAGGGGTCTCGTTCCAACAAGCACGCCCGTCATACCAATGATGCGGCTTGGGACCGGGTTCCGCTGGCCATTTCCGGCCCTCTTTTGAGTGGCAAGCTTCCTCCTCCTCACCGAAGTTTATCCTTTCTGGGTAGTCAACGTTGATCGGGTCGGTGCATTTCTTTGTTTCTCTAGTTTGATTGATCGGATCAGGAGGCTTACAGGGTAGTATTTTGTTTTGGTGGTGTTTTTCAGACTAAGTCCCATGGTACTCCTTCCGAGGTTTTTCGTTCATCGGAAGAGGGATAGGATTGGCGGAGCCGAGGAGGATACAGGAAGGTAACAAATATACTCATTGTTTTTTATTTAACGTACATGTACGTGCCCCTATTTGTTGCCTTGCATGGATCGACGTCGGGTGATACGCGTGTTGAAAGTTGACAAGGTTGCTGGTACCTCGGCGAAGGATGGTGAGGATCCCGATGATCGACTACCTTTGTCGCATTTCCTGGGGAGGTCGCCCCTTAAATCATCTGATGATTCATCTGCCTTTGTAGGTGGGAAGCCTAAGGGTAGGAGTAAAGAACCTAAGGGGATGTGCCTTTTGGAGAAGGATGTGCCCGGGAAGTGGCCGGTGAAGGGATTGTGCTTGCCGATGGCACTTGTGTATGTTGTGTCCGATGGTGATGATGAGGAAGATCTTTTGATGACGAGGACGATGCTGCCGATAAGGGGGAGATGGGTCAAGCGGAAAAATCGGGTGGCGGTGGGGGCGATTTGAGTGACCGTGATATGGAGAGTGTTGATGGCCAACCGTCAAGGCTTTTCCTACCGTGGTTCCTAATCCCGATAGCGTACCTCCTTTACTATCTCGGGCCCCATATGTAACTCGCTTGGGCGCTCATTTCTCCCGATTTCGCCTCCTTGTCCGATGAGGAGAAGGTCAATGCCGTCGCATTGTATGAGGCTGGCCTAAAAGTACCTTCGACCTCCCGGTGAGTTGAGCTGCTCTCGGTGTCGCGTTTTTGTACTAGTTTAGAGCCGACTATGTTGGCATTGTTTTTAGGATGTCAACCGCCGCTATTGAGTGCTGCCATTCAACGTCGGGATGCCATCGAGAGGGAGAATCTTCGTCACTTGCTGCAGCAGGAGCGTGAACGGTCTCGAGGGCTGGAGAGGGAGTTGGCCAAAACCCAAGGTATGCATTTTTCCTTCCGCAGCATAGTTGTGATTGATCTCATAGTGCCAATATCCTCGAGTTTAGTACTCCCGCTAGCCGATCGTCATTGCGAGGCCGAGGCTGCCACCGGATGTCGTTTGTCGAAGAGGAAGCTAACATAGAACGAGATCATGTCTCGAACTTACAACAGAGAATAGTCAATAAGGATGCTAAAATTGACCGTCCTGGAAGCCGATATTGAAGATCTTCAATCCAAATCGTATCGGTATGAGACGTTTGAGTATGTTCCCGAGGAGATAGATAATTTGAGGGCGGACTTATCACACTTCCAGGTATAGCGGCGAGAAAACATTATTAGCCGACAACTTAGAAGTACAATGTGGCGGCTAAGACTTGAGTCCGAGATCCGCATGCGGATCGCCTTCGGATCTTGGGGAGAGGGACGCTGCGAGAACCGTAGCCAAGATGCCCTCGAGAAGCTTAAGGATTTTAGAAAGGTTTCTGAGGAGTTGGATTGGGTGCGTGCTCAATTGTCGGGCTTGCAGGCTGCCCACTCTCGACAGAGGGAGGAATGGAGTGATCATAAGAAGTATTGCCCCACTAATGAGTTTAATGAACAAATGATACCTAGAACTTTCTTCGAAGGTGTCGGCCCTCGAGTGTAGCCTATCTGAGTCCGAGGAGTCGGTTAGAATAATTGCCCCTTTGTTAGAAGGTGGTGTGTTTTGTGTCGTGCCTTGCGTGTTGTTATTTTGTTGTTTGTTGTTGTGTGACTGACCGTTCTTGTTATCTTGGCAAAAGAGCGGAAGAAAGTGGCCTCGTTGGAGGAGGAGAATATTCGTCCGAAGGGGAAGGAGGCTCATCTCGCTGATCGTGTGGCCACTGCCGAGGCGGCGTCGGGCAGCTAACGCGGATCTTGCTGCCGAGAAGGCGAAGTTCGATGGGAACTCGTCTTACAGTCAAAGGCGGTGTGAAGGCGTGCTCGATAAGAAGCGAGCCGATCTTTGCCGCCAAGAAGGCTGTCCCGGGTTCTTCTTCATCCAAAGAGTGATCCTTTCTTTTTTGTAGCGTTGCGTCATTTGTCTTGCCCTTTTCCTCGGGTTGTAATTCGTTTGAACACTTTGGTAACTTCTTGCATGACTTGTTACGGGTCTTTGCGTCGGCTTAGGTTTATTTGCTGTTCTTGCTACTGATGTTGTTACACTACTGACGTTATTATTCTTATTTATGTTGGGTTGCCCGTATGTGGCTTTCTTGTCGTAGCCTCGTTGTTGTCTTTTCTTATGCCTGCATAGATAAACAGGTTAGTCACACATGCCGTTTCTGCTTCTAACGCACTCGGCAAGGAGGGTCATCGGGCCCGATGCCATGTCTGGACCGAGGCATCTCATCACCGTCTTTCAAGATCTGGTGGAAGGGAGTTGGTCTTGCCTAGTTTCTATGGGATCGATACCCCAAGAAGTTATCGATTAATCTTCTTGGGCAAGTGATTCGGCCACTTGCGAGGAGAGCAATGTTGTCCGCTCGATTTGTCGAGTACTCATGCCCGACAATCGGCCATTGGTTTCCAACCACCAGGCCCCCGAACTACCTCGGCACTTGCACAATGCCATCGCCCGAGTTCGAATAGTCCGCGTTAGTGTAAGTCGCCCGGCACTTGCACAATGCCATCGCCTCCAGGTTCGAAACGACCATTCGACGCACTTGTCATATTTCCAACCCCACGCGGCCTTTCACGGAAATAGATGACAAGATATCTTACCCGAGTTCATGGATGGTAGAGCTTTAGTCGCGTTGCGTTCCATGGTCGTGGCTCTAAGTTTTCCGTCCGGTTTCAGTATCTTGTATGCCCCTTCTCCGACCTTCTCAACTATTGTGTAAGGTCCTCCCATATTGGTGCAAGTTTGCCGCCTTTCTTGTCACGTTCATAGCTAGGTAAGTGTTTTAGTACCAAACTGCCCTGGTAGGAACTCTCTTGGTCGGACCCGTTTGTTGTATTCTCGTTGGATTCTCCGTTGGTAATTTTCCATCTTTTGCGGGGCCATCTCCCTCGTCTCTTCTAGATCGTCAAGTTTAGCCGGATAAGATCCGCCGAGATGTTTCGCCTCCACGCTTCGGTCCTTGTGGTCGGTATCATCGCCTCTCGTCGGCGGGGATGGCTTCAGTCCCATATGTTAACATGAAGGGCGACAATCCGGTTGCCTCCTGCAAGAGTTGTCCTATACGCCCACAAGACGTTATAAAGCTCTTCACACCATTCCCCATATTCCCCGTCGAGTTTCTTCTTCATGTTATCGGCGATGGTCTTGTTTGTGATCTCGGCCTGTCCATTGCTTTGGGGGTATAGTGGCGTGGACTTGCTTTTCCGGATGTTGTAAGTGTTAAACAGCAGGTCTATGTTTTTGCCCCTGCAATTGTTTGCCGTTGTCAGAGACAATTGCTTTGCCGGAACCCGAAAGCGGCATATGATGTGTTCCCAGATGAACCGGAAAACATCCTTATCCCGTATGTGCCTTAGCGGTGCGGCCTCAACCCACTTGGTGAAATAGTCGGTGGCTACAATTAAGTACTTCCTTTGTCCTGACCCGACGTGTAGAGGTCCTACGATGTCGATTCCCCATTTAGCGAAAGGCCAAGGGACGATGACGGAGTTCAACGCCACGGCGGCGCGTGTATCTTTTCCCGAATTTCTGGCACTCGTCGCAAACCGTGGCCATATGTTTTGCGTCCTCATTCATGTATGGCCAAGTATCCCATGGTTTTTGCTCGTGCCGCCAAAGCTACGCCCGAGCTATGGTTTCCGCTGCCCCATAGTGCAGCTCGTTAAGGATTGTATGCCCCTCCTCTTTACTTAGGCACCTCAACAAGGGTCCTAGGTACGATTTCCTGTAGAGAATTCCGTCTCGAATTTCGTACGCGGCTGCTTTGCTTTTGATCTTGTTGACCTCAGGTCGCCCTTTGGGCAATTTCCCTGTTTCGAGATATTCATGAATCGGCTTCCTCCAATCGTCGGCCTGGTATCGGTCGGTAGTGACAGCTGCAGTATGTGCGTCGACGTTCTCGATCTCGGGTACTGATGGCATGAAGACCCTCATAACTCTGATGCCTTCAATGCTTGAGTCCGTCAACATGGAAGCAATGTAAGCCAGGGCATCCGAATGCCTATTGTCTTTTCTGCAGATGTGTCGGAATTTAATGCTCGGTATTTGCCCGATGTAAATTGGGCGAGTTCCCGCATTTACGTAACAAGGGGTCATGTATGGCGTACTGCCGTTGATCTGTCGGACAACTAGGCGAGAGTCGCTCGTGAGTCGTACCTCCTGGATGCCCATCTCCACTATCGACGTAAGGCATGTATTCGCCTCGTGATACGTGACATTGTTGGTTGCCTTAAACTCAAGCCTAAAGGAGTGGACCATTTTCTTGCCCTTTGGTGTCGTGAAGACCAGCCCTAAACCCGACCCGTCCTTATTGGATGACCCATCGACGAAAAACCTCCCATCGTGTCGGGCCGCATGTCTCGAGTAAGTCGGGTGAATCGTCTCGGTCTTCTTCCATTCCTCGGGATGTCTTCTACTTCGTCCTCATCACCGAGGGGGAAGTCGCCAAAAATCGGAATCGCCGTGCCTTCACGGCCGTCCTCATCTCGTAAAAGACATCGAATCGCTTTATTTGCGCTCCACTTAGAGATCCGTCCCGACTGGCTGCGTTGTCGAGTACTGACTCTATGGAGGACTTGGTAAGCACCCGAATCTTGTGGGTTTGGAAATACGTTCGAAGCTTTTGTGTTGCAAATACTAACGCTAGTATGAGTCGCTCGATCTGGTGTAGTTCTTTCTGCTAGGGTTCATGGTCTTGCTTATGAAATATACCGGCTTTTCTTCCGCTCCTCGTTTTTGACCAACACGGCGATGGCATGACTGGTTGCCCCGAGATACTGGCGTTAATATGTCCTCGGGCTCGGGCCTTTGTAACACTGGTAAGCTCGCCGTGTTGCTTGATTCTCTGGAATGCTTCCTCACACTCCTCGGTCCATCTGAACTTCTCTCCTTCCTTAACGTCCCGAAGAATTCCCCGCACTTGTCGATCGAGAGATGAATCGTCCTAGAGCCGCCAAGTTTCGTTCGGCCGTTGCACGTCCTTTCTTATTATGTGCGAAGGCATTTCGGTCCATCGCTTTGATTTTATCTCGGGTGCCGCCGATTCCCTTATCCGTGATTATGTATCCCAGGAACTTGCTCGAGGTGACCCAAAAGGTGCACTTGGACGGATTTGCCCTCATCTTGTACCTCCTCATAGTCTGGAAGATGTCTCGAGGTCGTCGATGTGTGTATCGGCTACCTTACTTTTGACTAGCATATCGTCCCACGTATACTTCGATGGTGTCGTGTATTTTGTCCTCAAACATGTCCTCTACCAGCCTCGATATGTAGCGCCCGCATTTTCAACCCGAATGGCATTTTGGTGTAACAACATAGTCCTCTTGGTGTGAAAAAGATGTATGCTCCCGATCTTCGGGGCCGGGGGATCTGGTTATATCCCGAGTACCCATCCATGAGCGTGATCGCCCGATACCCGACAATGGATTCCACCGGTTGGTCAATCTTTGGAGAGGGAAGTCATCCTTTGGGCATGCCTTGTTCAAATCACTATAGTCGACGCAAACTCGGACGCCCCCGTTCTCTTGGGGACTATCACCATATTAGATATCCATTGTGGGTCTTTGGGACTTTCGGATGATTCCTGCCGCGTACAGTTTCTTCAGTTCGGCCTCCACTGCCGGTTGTAGCTCGGGTGCAATTCTTCTCATTTTCTGTCTGATCGGTCTGAACTTGGGGTCTATCCTCAGATGGTGCGAGCAAACTTCTGGGTCGATGCCTTCCATGTCGTGCATCTGCCAGGCGAATACATCCACGTGCTCTTTCAGGAGGGCTATCAGTTGCTGGGACTGCTCGTTCGTTAAGCGTGACCCTATTCTCACTAATCTCGGCTCCTCCTCGGTGCCCAGGTTGACTTGCCGGGTCGATTCTATGGCCGAGAAGTTTTGTTTTGGCTCGCCGACGGTTTGCCGGCTCTGTGATTGCTATAAGACTTCTGTCTCTCCTGCTTCGTAGGTGGCGATGGCTTGTGACATCACCTTTTCCAATTCCACTCCTGCTTCCATCTCCTTAGACTTCTTCTTTTCTT
Source organism: Papaver armeniacum (assembly GCA_023531295.1). Classification (NCBI taxonomy): domain Eukaryota; kingdom Viridiplantae; phylum Streptophyta; class Magnoliopsida; order Ranunculales; family Papaveraceae; genus Papaver; species Papaver armeniacum. The sequence goes on along the minus strand of JAJJWW010011295.1, from coordinate 175,153 downwards.
GGCGTTTCCTCGATCGTCTTTCCTCGTTCTGTTGGATGTCTATCTGCACACATTGTCTCGCCGCTTGGGGGTCGCCTAGTACTTCTACTACTCCACGATAAGAAGGGAAGCGCAGTTTCTGATGGTAGGCCGAGGCGACTCCCTTGATCCCTGCGATCCAAGGTCGTCCCAGGATTGCCTCATATGGTGAAGCGACGTCGACTACGCAAAAGGTGGTCAATGTGTCAAGGAACCCTTCCCCATCCGAGACTCTGAGGGTGACTTCTCCCTTTGGCACTGTCCACCGCATCCGTTGAAGCCGTAAATTCGATAAGTCGATGGGATCGAGGATGTCATCGACAATTCCATCCTCTTGAAGGTGTCATAGAACAAAACTTCTCGACCGAGCTACCACCTGTCCATTAATATTCTCATGGACGCCCCATTCTTCAATCATCGGGGTTATTACTAAGGGATCTCCATGTGCTTGTCCGTTCAACGGGACATCTTTCGCCGAAACGTAATCGGTTGCATCATCCACGGCTCCATAGGGAGGGTCTTGGCCACGCTGAAGATTTCTCTGCCCGATCTGTCCCTCTTGTGTATTCTCGAGGTGATACTGGGTTCCTAGGTCGTATCCTTGTGTTGCTGAGTGTGATATGGTGTTACAGGTGAACTGAGCACCGCGATTGATTCTTATTTGATGCACTGGGACCTCGGGCTGGGCCGGTGTCGATGGTGTTTTGACGAAATGCCGCAGATACCCATCGCGGATCAGGTGCTGGACGATATCCTTCACTTCTCTGCAATCATTGGTTGAGTGGCCGCGGAACTGATGATAATGGCAGAACTCCGGGTGGTTCCTTGTCCCATCGAATTGGATTCCCCGAGTCTTGGGGTAACGGATATCGTTCCTCTTTTCCACCTCCTTGAACACTTCTTCCAAGGGTGCATTGAGCAGAGTGTACGATTTCGGCTCATGGCGAGGTTTCTTTCCTCTCTCTCACCCGCACCTTCTTGTTCTCTCTCCTGGGACCGGGTACGGGCCTTTTCTCGGATCGTTTCGTGGCTTCTCTCGGGATAGCCTCTTCTGTGGTGCTCGCCTCTTGTATTCCCCTGTCTTGCGCTCCTTCCTGGATTTCTTCCAAGGCTATATAGTGCTCCTGCATCTTCCGGGATCCCCTTAGCGTCTTGGGCTTTTCCGTGTACATCGCCACCCAGATGGGGTCCGACTTTCTTAGCGAGTTCTCGAAGCCGAATATTTGCTGGTCGACCGGTGCCTTCCCTATATCCGTGCACAACTTCCTCCATCTATCCGTCAAGGATCGCAGAGGTTCTCTCAGCCTTCGTGCCAGGGTAAATAATTTGTCGACTCTGGGCCGAGCTATGCTGTTGTGCATGTATGTCTCGAGGAAAGTTTCCACCAAAACCGCATAGCTCCCAACGGATTTGTCGGGTAGGGTGTAGAACCAACTCTTCGCTTCTCCATCTAGACTAGCAGGGAAGAACTTGCACATGACCACATCGTGATTCTTCCACTGTAGTAAGGACATGCCGTACATCTTGATGTGTTCTCCTGCATCGCCTGTGCCATCAAACCTAGATGGGAAGATTGGCGTGTGCACTTTGGTGGAAATGGTGTTCGGTCCAGTTCCCTGGTGAACGGTGTCTTCTGGGCCTCGTTGATCACTTCTGCTAACTTATCATCCTCGCTATCTCCAGTCAGTTTCTTAACCATCCGCTCAAGCCGTTCAATCTTTTGTTTGGTGGACGCGTCCGTACTTTCGTTGGTTACTTCCTCATCGGCCGAAGAATCCTCGGAAGGCCCATACCCTTCTCTTGGCCGATTAGGGTCGGGTGCTCGTCCTCGGCTTGGTGAAGGGGTGGGTCGTTCTTGGTGGAGTGTGATTGCTAGAGGCGCCTTGGCTTGATGATCCCCTCGACCCCGTCCTCCTCCCGTTGCGAGTCGGTGGTTCTCGTACTCTAGCGCCAAGTTTCTCCTTTGCAATTCTCTCATCGATCCTCCTGTCTTCTTTGACTTGCCGCATGGCGAGTAACATCGGGTCGGTGCTCTCGTGACTAGAATGACCGTTCATTTGGTGCCCTGTCGCGTTGAGGGGTGCGGTTGGGGGTCCGGCGGTGAGAGCAATGGGAGGGACGATCGGGGCCGTAGGGCGATCGAACACTACTGGGGGAACAGCCGAAGCTGGGAGAGGGTTGGCCGTTACTGGGGGGACGTCACGATTGGGGTTCCCTCCTGCCAAGTGTATTTGCCTAAGCCTTTCTGCCTCTCGTTCCAGATCTCTTTGATGTTCCGTAGGTCGTCTTTCTCTTCTCTGTTCTTCGTGTATCGTTTGGACTTCTTCCTCCTCCGTATCCGATGCAGTCCTCCCGTCTTCCATGCTGCCCTCGTTTCTCGGCCCCATCTGGCTTGGGTTAATCCTCAATCTCTCGGGTGGGAAGTCGTCATCTCGGCTCAGATCGATCTCCTCGTCGACCGTAGTCATGCCTTTGATCAACGCCGAGTCTCGCCTCGGTCGTTGGGTCGACGATCTCCGTGATGGGAGTCCGTGAGTCCCTCTTGCCCGCTGGATCCCGCCGTGACTCGGTTCCTCAGGATCCCGCCCGTCCTGGAGGTACTTGCCATTGCCTTTGCTATCGTCCTCGTTCCTCGGCTCGCCTACCCGTTTGTTCCTACGTCGAGAAAGTGACACTTACTTTGAACCTTTCGAAAAGGTTAAGGGTGGAGTACAGCAGTTCAGTGCAGGATGGAAAAGGTCCTTTATGGTACGATTCCCTTTATGCTAGCGTGTCGATCTCAGCAGTCAAATTGTTTTTGCCGCAAACGGACAAATTTTGAAAAAAGTCGTTGTCTTGACACATCGCTTTCGGTACTCTCCTACGCATTAATCATTATTTGTCCTAACATTCCCAGCGCTTAAATCATTAATCATTCATGCGTTGAACCGTAAGATCTCCTTCACGGCGGTGATGGGCGGCAACGACGACCCTTATCAATCGCCGCAAGATTTCTTTCACGGCGATGATACTGTGAGGCTTCCAGCGTGGGATTACGATGAGACTCAGGTCGTTCATCATAATCCCGCCGATCATGGTTTTAGAGGTCTAGACTCAACGGTTCGAGCTAGCCTGTTTCCACCGTTACCACGTTTTGTTTATCTTGCTAAGGTGAAGACATGTGTGAAATGGAGATAGATGCGACAACATCTCTCCCTAGGAGATAGTCCTAGTAACCCATGCGTTGCGCCGTTGGAGTTTTTCGTTTAGCATCAACTATCCTCACTGGATGTCGATAGGAGCCGTCGAATCTCTCTTGCAACGGGGTTGGAAACCACGCATCATAATCATCGAGATGGGATCCCCTTCTAGTCGCTACCCACATCAAAAGATGCTATTTAGGGAGCTCTCGGGTCATCTCATGACTCTCCGAGGTGTTTCGAAAGGTACACGTAAAACGACTTTATTTAAGCGGAAAACTTGAAAAATGGAGACTTCTCGGTTTAAAGCACAAAACGACCTCATATCGGCTCGACACGAAGATAACAAAACGAAGGTAACTAGTAAGAACGCAAGGCTAACTTCATCAATTTTAACAAGATGTTGCTACTACCGAAGCAAGAACACAAAGTTAACCTCTATCAACTCAACAAGACGTTACTAAAAGAAAACAAGGTGCTACTGAAAGAAAACAGAGATAGCAGACGAAAGGGTTCTCTCCTTTAGCGTCAACCAGCACACAAAGTGGCTTAGGAGCTCGGAGTTTCCCCTTTTAGCGTCCGATTTCAAGGTATCCGGAGATGTTATACGGTCCCCTTAGTCGGCGCCAGAATGTAGATGTAGAAAATCCTACCACTACATCCAAAGGTAACTAAACACATGCACAAGAAAGCAAAACGAACAAAGGAAGTAGAAGAACACAAGGTATACGTGGTTCGGCATGATTACCTACGTCCACGGGGTGTAAAAGAAGATCTTATTACTCGACTCAAGATTACAAGGTGGATTTATCTCTCTCAAGGCCTTAGTATGCTCTCTTTCCTTACTTCTTGCTTGAGTTTTTTCTCTCTACATGGTCTCTATTTATAGTTACAAGTGATGATACATCCAAAGACTACGGTGTTAGGCTTGGTGTAGCTTCCTCGATGTTCCTCCCGAGCGATCGATCGATGCCCTAGCCGATTGTTCTTGTTTGTTCGAGTCACTACGCCGAGCCGAATGATGTCTCGCTTACGTTAACCCGTCGCTCGATGTCGCCCGTTCGATGGGAATAATCGATGTCGCCCTTGGGATCCTTGGCGAGAGCCTTCCTTGACCGAGTCCTCCTTATCTCTTCACCAACCTTGTCGGTGCATTTATGGCTCCAATGCCCGATGTCCATCGCATCACAGCTTTTTTTTCTTTTCCTTCGACTTTCGGCTCCTCTTTCCTCACGCCCGTATTTGGAGAGGCGATCCGTACTCCGGATGCATGCTCGCCTCCGTACGCCATGGCTTAGGATCGTTCCACCTGTCCCTGTGGATTATTTACACCTACAATTTTTATAGTAACAATTTTATTGATGAACAAAATATTGTTTTTCTTTTCAGTTTAACTTCGTTACAAACAACAGGAATGAATGGAATGCCAAATAAGAACCTATGCTGCGTATTAATACGAAACTGCAGGTTTAAGTGTTTGCAAAATCTAAAATAGGAATCAGGATTATAACCCCGCAAAGCGCTGTAAAGGCTCAGGTTCCACACAAAAAAGAAATGCCGCGCCAGGTAGGGGTCGAACCTACGACTTTCTGCTTAGGAAACAGACGCTCTATCCACTGAGCTACAGGCGCTGGTGTTTGTTAGAGTAGTCATTCGCCAAAACTTGTAGGAGCTGATTGTAGAAGGGAGATTAGCAAACAAGTGAATGCAATGAAGAAAACCAGGAAATAACGAATAAAATTCATTTATTGACATTGCGTACTCATGGAACGAAGTTACTAAAATTCCAAAGCAAACATCTCAGATACCTACGAAATCAAAAGATGTTCGGGCTCTAGAAGAACTACAGTGATTAGTAAGCCTAATCATCAGATTCGCTATCATCTTCACGATTATCATTCTCTTTTGCGGAATCTTTTTCAAGTTCTTCAGAACCATATTCAGAACTTTCTTCAAGAACCTCTTCCAGATGGTCTTCAGGGTCATCATAAGTTGCGTCCAAATAGTCTTCTTCTTCACATTCGGCTTGGAAATCGGTTTTGGACAATCGTTCAGCCCTCATACCAGGTGGATATGGTTCAACTCTACGTCCAACAGGCTCCAAGATAGGTTCTTCATCTGCCTCTGAGTCAAAATCTACACCGTCAGCATGAGGTCTAACTTCATCCGCAGCTCCTAGTCTCGCTCACCGAAGCCGACGCCGTTTCTGTTGATAAGCTGCGAGTTTTTCATCATCAACCCTTTTCTTCTGTGATATTTGATCACGTCTCTGCTTTTCTTCCGCATTTACTAAGGCCAAGAAAGCATAGATTTTAGCATGAACTACTCTCAGATGATTGAGGGGCATACCGCGTATCGTTGAAAAGTCGATCCACTTTGGCATGAACATCTGCAAAAGTTCTCATCTTTGGTTTGGTACTTCTGGAGTGTTTCTCAAAAGAGTCAGAGATGTGGTTATAGCCATGAATCACCATTATTTGTGGCGAAAAGCATGGAGTCATGGATACGTCAATAACAAACACATAACAAATCCAAAAACGGTAACAATCCAAACTCTTACATGTTTACAGTTTCACTAGAAATTAGTGATTATAGCACAAGGGTTAATATTTTAAGGGCTTGCTCGTTTCTTCATTAAAAAAAAAGTTTCTTTTTTTACCTGGTCGGTGTCGGAATCTGGCCGGAAAATCGCCGGTGGCGGAAAATAATAATTTTTTTTGGTCGTACGTGAGACATGAGGAAATGCTTGGATATGGGAAGAAATTAAATAATAAAAAAATGGATCTCTCATCCCTTTTATATTAATTTTATTTCCTAAACCTAATTAGACAATGATTTTCTTTCTTGGGTTGCGGGCCCACATGTGATAAACCCATCAAATTGGATATTCCATAACCCAAATTAGCGGTGCTTCATCAATTCACTTTCACCGGACGACGCTCTATCATGCTGTCAGGATCTTCATTCAAACTATTGCTCGTATGTGACATCATTGGAGCAAATCAAGAATTCTGGTAACATCTCTTACGACTAAGTTCAATTACATATTTCGTTTATAATTAGGAAAATCACCATCCAGTGCTTACTGCGGAACATAACTGTCCCTCACTAAGTAGGGACTTAGATGGTGGATTTTTGACAAATGCTAAAATTGTAAAATCATAATTTTGCATATTTCTGACCTAGCTTCAAACGAGTATGTGAAATTCATATTTTAGAATTTAAACATGAAAGCTCATGTCACGATAATCTCTGACTGGCATAAATATGCAATCATTAAAGCTGGCCTTTCAGCTGATCTTTCAATATTATGCATATTTCATCACCTATACTGAGCAATTCCAGTATTCACTTTTGTATAGAATCGAATGATTGGATAGCTCCTAGATGGATTGACCGCTAGTATAGACCAATAACGTCTTCAGGATGTCGCAAATGTTCCCTGACTATGCAGAATAAACACTCAGAACGAGTATGATGTTTCTACCACCTCATACCTCGATTCTCGAATAAATATAATGCTTCTAGACATATTGCCTGCTAGTATAGAGCCATCAATTAATTAATTCTAGTGCAGTATTCATTAATTGAATTCCTAGAAAATATTCTATTTTTACTATAATATTTCATTACTTCAATTCACGGTTTTTCGTAGCAGAATTCCATGGATTAGTAATAAATATTCAACTTTCGGGCATATGGGCCACCACCTAGTAAGCCCGAGAAAATAATGTGCGAGTGTAATTAACAATAATGCACGAACGAGCACCCAGAAATATGGACGAATGAGGATATATGGATGTTAGAGCATAGCTCAATTTGAACCCACTTGGCGTTGGTATGCCAAGTTTGGTTGTCATATTTTAGTGAATCAAAACTCAATTAAAGAGTCGCTTGATTATATACTAGAGACAACTTCGTATAGGTTAGGCTAGAAAAATTAGGATAATGAGACATACAAGTATTACTCGAAGACTTGAAGAATGTGAAGAAGTAACAAGCTACATCGACGACATCATCCTTCCTCTTGAGGTTAGTAATATTTTGACTTGAACTGTTTCATTCCCAACGTATCTTTCAAGTCGTGCTATATTGAAAACATAACTGCGAAGCTGTGAATGATTATTCTCTAGTAGACATAACGCTTATCTTTTGAACTTCGTATATAAGACATCGACATAATTGTATGAATGCTATTGTGATTATGTGTATGGCTAAAGGTGAAGATTTCATCCTAGGAAACAATGTTTGCATTCGTTTAAAGGAAGTACATTCATGAACTTGTTTTATGAATCGAAAGGGAAATCGCTAGGCTAATTGGTATTGTTATTCATTGCATATCTTTGGATTACCAATATGCGTGAGTTAGTAGAACCGACCATAACTTGTTATGTATCTTGGTAAAACTAGTCACAATACCTGACTTATGTATTGGTATGACTTTTATTAGTGTAACCGATCCTAAGTAATCACCTTAGATGGTATGATCGATATTTGAAATTGGTGTAACCGATCCTAGTAATTGGTATGACCAATCACAAAAGAGTTGTAATCGATCCTTGTAATTGGCGTAACTGGTCCTGGTAATTGGTGTAACCGATCCTAGTGACTAGTGTAACTGATCACAAGTAATACCATGAGAATATGGTAACAGGTCCTGGTAATTGACGTAACCGATCCTGGTAACTGATGTAACCGGTCCCAGTAACCATATATATTAAGGTAGAACCGATCCTTGTGTTTGGTAGAACCGTAAACCCATGATTAGTGTATTGATATTTGATCAATCACATAGTTCTTGGAAATCATATGAACCAGTTCTAACTTGTTTGGAAGTGTGGTATAATCGGTTCCAAGATTGTAAATATGACAAAGGATTACAAAGAATAAGATGTCGACATACTTTAAACATGTTCAGTAACTCTTATCTTTTATGGTTCAAAGAAATTTCTTAATAACTAAAGGAGAATCCTGGATCGAAATATATTGAGAATCTTTTAATTAAGGTTTTTAGTTTTATATGCTTTTAATTTCCAGCAATTAAAATGCATATCTTTAGAAAATAAAAAATGGCAATGTGCATTTACTAATTGGAGATTTTCTAGTGAGATTTCGGTTAATATTGGACAGAGAATTTCCAGGAATTATGAAAACCGATTTGGAAATATATTGCATATCTTAAGAATATTTCGGTTTTGGAAATTCCTTGGTGTCCAAACTTCCTTGGTCTATAAATACCCAAGTTTGCATTTCATGCAAACTATCCTAAGAGCCAGCAAAACTACCTTGTTGTGTTGTTACTGGTGGAGCCGTCTATTTGGAGAGAAAATTACCCTAATTAGGCGAAATCTCTTACGACCGCTCGTTTAAAGACTTCTGTGGGATCAAGAAGCTCTACGAGTATCGTTGGTGGGAAACTAGATAATTGCAGTATTATTAGTTTTTGATTTGATTTGATTGACTAATGGTTGTTGAACTTTGATTGCACCTAGTTTGTTTATTCTTGAGAATCTTCTCTTCTGATATAAGATTCACTCAAACTAGATCGAAGTGTCGACGGGATCTTTAGAACTGTTTGTAGATCTAAAGACGTTTTTAGAACTGTTAACAGACTCCGTTCTGTGTGTGATTGATCACAAAAGATCCAAGTTGTGGTGTGCAGGTGTTTATTGAAGATTTAAGAAGATTTGAAGACAAAAAATATTTCTGGTTTGGGTTCATAATCTTTGGTGTGCACAAAACTTGATCTGTTGGGATCCAACTATAATCGGTTTATCTTTGATAGATTTGATTGATTAGTTGCGTAGATCGGCATCATTATATAGTATCTTGATCTTACTTTTGATTGCAAAATCTAAACTCGGCTACTTTGGTAGTTGTTGGATAGATAAATCTAAACCCGACAAAGGAGTTTATTAGATTAAACAGAAGAGCCTTTGTCAAACTCATATCATTGTGATTGAATAGAATTGTTACCGAACAGATTTGTTGTTCCTTTACTGTTTGGAATACGACCCAAAGGAATTGTTCCAGTGCGTGCACTTATTGAATGTCAGAAGCGCATGGATACTGAAGAAAGTAGGTGAACTATAGGTTTTAGTTGCTTGGTCTTAACTATACGAAATTGGTTTGATTTTGTATAACGGCTTAATTCTGAGAGTATTCAATTCTGGACTAGATCCCGGGGTTTTTCTGCATTTGCGGTTTCCTCGTTAACAAAATCTTGATGTGTCATTTACTTTTGTTTTCCGCAATTATAATTGTTGTTATTATAATTTAAAGTAAATTACACAAACGTTAACTCCGTATTTCTTGATAGTGATCCTATATAGTTTGGTTAAGTCCGAACCTATTATCAAGTAATCACACTTTGATTGTTGTATTGTCTCGATCTTGTATCCATAGACGATGACACAAAGTGTGAATACCAATTCGTTGTATTGTCTCGACTCAGTCCATAGACAATCACTTTCGGTAAAAGGACTTATAGGTGGAAAAGTTTAAGATTGTGGTATATTTGGGTACCCTCGTCTTTTCAATGGAGACCTATGCAAAATAGGAAAAAAAAAAAAAAAAAAAAAGACGCGGGAACCGGGCCCACCAGCCAGCCATGTCGCGGCTGGTCCCACACCTCTCATTTTTCCTTATTTTATTATTATTATTTGTTCTATATCTCTTGAAACTCCTTCATTCGTGCAAACTCTTAGTTTTCCATATTTCTCCAAATATTGCTCAACTTTCCAAAAAAAACCTAGTCCCATGACTATTTAGTCTTTTTACCAATAATCTAAACTAACGTTATTTCAATATCCTAAATATTAGACGTGCGAGCAAAAACCCTAATTGCTCATTCAAGCAAAATTAAGAATTTCAATCAATATAAAACTCTAATATGAAAATCCAAATATTGCACAAATGTCCAACAAAATACATAAAACTTTCAGGAACGGACGCGCGATGGACATGGTGGCCCATGCACCACCATGGCCAGACTGGACGGTCCCTTGGCCATCATGGCCGGCCGGTTATGCGCCTCTTCATTATTATTTTAAATAATCACTCATATTTTTAATAATTCTCCATCCTTTTTGATGGACGCTCTTCTTCACGCTCGGACGTCCATCCATCACCAATGGTCGACTCTCATGCCCACTGGTTGGTCGATATTCCTTGACCCACATTAGACAACTCTCCATCTTCAGGATTCAGGTTTTTCCAAAATTAGGGTTTCAAATTTACGATAATTCGATAAACGTCGATAACTTTTATATTAATCTAGCTATCAATATTTTAACTAATATTTAATTTTCGTTCTTGCTACCAACATTTTTTCTCGACTGAGCAACATGATTTGGACGACCATCCAATATTTTATTGGACGACCATCCGAGTCCAATACTTACAGATACTCTAATTTTTACTTTGTCATTCGACCATTCATGACATATTAGATCAGGAATGGGCACTCTACATAATGCAGCAATATCTGATTTCCTGTCAAATACTCGACATATCAGAATAGGTCCATGATCGAGCAATCTCATTGGACGCTCGTCGATCCAAATTATCAAAACATCATTATTGCCTTAACTGGTAAAATGATACATCTGTCTCAGAGTATACCACATTCGTCCATTATGCTCGACTCATCAAGGCCAAGAGTCATAGTCTATCCAAGTCAACAATTGACTAATTAAATACACACTTGCCTTGTAGACTCCGCACTCATGAGACATCAATCATGTCACGTGGGGGATATTCATTAGGGTTTGGGCTGGCGGCCTACAACACATGTGTACATCCAAGATGAGAAATGTGAGTAAGTCGTGCAAGCAGTTGAAGGAGTTAGCAAAGTGGTGGATGGACAATCAACCAATTCTCCACGCATGTGGAACCGGTTTAACCACGATTTCCCACCTCCCACTCTTTCACTCCTATTCAACTGTCACACTTACTAGAGATCAGTGTGTTTATTATTTCTGCAATATAAATAGGTTCATCAATTCATCATTGAACAATCAACTCAATCAATCATGACTTATATTATTTGAACTCAACAGTTCACAAAACTTGCAGAAATCTCCAACACATCCAAAATCCTTCAATACTCATTGATCCCACACAATTCTCAGCTTCCCTCCTACAGATCGACCCTCATCCCTCTTTGTGACCAAATTAACTCTGGAATGACCATTGTCTTGGTTTAGGCCGGAGTCCTACAGATTGATCTCTCGAACTCAAAGCACTCCTATGCATTGCATCTGTTAAAGGTTTAGGCAATTTTATCAATCGAGGAATCGCACATCTCTCCACTTTTCCTCAAAAACTAGCAAATCGTTTTCACCCATCAACACACCAATTTATACCGAACAAATGAACTCCTAATGAAGCCCTTCTTCTGGAAGGTAAGGAACAAGAGCGTCTACTTAGAATCAGCTTGTTGTAGCACCGTAGTGGAATCATTACCACAAGCCAAACGAATGCCTCAGTGTGAAGACACGGTCTAAGCCTTATTATGTCGAAACCTTAATGTGAAGCTAGGAACCCTCCTCAATTCTTCATATACCTTGGATCTTTAGGAAGATCTAATGACAGTGTTTCGTTCCTTGGTTCATAAAAGATTTGTCACGGGTTATAGGTCAAAGGAATCTATCGTGTCGATGATTCGAGAAGGCTACCTCTTTTGATGCGGTCACTTTGTTAAGAAATTGGGAAAAAAAACGAACTATTGATCATAGTCCTTCTATCAAGAGTTGAACACATTGATTCCTCTTCACGTTTGGGAGATCTTCCTATCTTCGATACGTCTTGATTTTATCTAACACATATCGAGATAATACCGAACCAGTCCTTAGATTTATTTAAAGCCATCGAGGAGTCGTATGAGGCACTCGAATTACAGGAAGCTACACATATTAGTACAGCAATCAGAATCAGACCAATAGAGAGTTCATAAGAGACCATTTGAGCTGCATATCGCAAACCTAATCCTAAGTGAACATTTCATATTGAGTTCTCAATTTACAAAAAGATCCAAGCCATCTAAGCTTAGGCGCATCTATCGACTGCCAAGAAAACACCAATCGAGATCACTGTAGTAGATCCACTTATAATGGCTTGGAATGTAACTAAACTTAATCCGTTTCGTGCAGTATATCTTTTAGTTTTTATCTTTACACTCAGCAAAATTCGGTGCTCTTAAAAGCATACACTAGTAAGAGTATAAAAGTATAACACGGTTAGGATTTGAATACATTCTAACACTTCCTTCAGTCTGGCATGTCAAGAGTAGATCAAAATGAGACAAACAAAGGTTTAGTCGATGCAAGAGCGGAAACAATCAACTCAATCAATCATGACTTATATTATTTGAACTCAACGAGTTCACAAAACTTGCGAAATCTCCAACACATCCAAAATCCTTCAATACTCATTGATCCCACACAATTCTCGGCTTCCCTCCTACGAGATCGACCCTCATCCCTCTTTGTGACCAAATTGACTCGGAATGACCATTGTCTTGGTTTAGGCCGAGTCCTGCGGATTGATCTCTCGAACTCAAAGCACTCCTGTGCATTGCATCTCGTTAAAGGTTTAGGCAATTTTATCAATCGAGAATCGCACATCTCTCCACTTTTCCTCAAAAACTAGCAAATCGTTTTCACCCATCAACACACCAATTTATACCGAACAAATGAACTCCTAATGAAGCCCTTCTTCTGGAAGGTAAGGAACAAAAGCGTCTACTTAGAATCAGCTTGTTGTAGCACCGTAGTGGAATCATTACCACAAGCCAAACGAATGCCTCAGTGTGAAGACACAGTCTAAGCCTTATTATGTCGAAACCTTAATGTGAAGCTAGGAACCCTCCTCAATTCTTCATATACCTTGGATCTTTAGGAAGATCTAATGACAGTGTTTCGTTCCTTGGTTCATAAAAGATTTGTCACGGGTTATAGGTCAAAGGAATCTATCGTGTCGATTATTCGAGAAGGCTACCTCTTTTGGTGCGGTCACTTTGTTAAGAAATTGGGGAAAAAAACGAACTATTGATCATAGTCCTTCTATCAAGAGTTGAACACATTGATTCCTCTTCACGTTTGGGAGATCTTCCTATCTTCGATACGTCTTGATTTTATCTAACACATATCGAGATAATACCGAACCAGTCCTTAGATTTATTTAAAGCCATCGAGGAGCCGTATGAGGCACTCGATTACAGGAAGCTACACATATTAGTATAGTAATCAGAATCAGACCAATAGAGAGTTCATAAGAGACCATTTGAGCTGCAGATCGCAAACCTAATCCTAAGTGAACATTTCATATTGAGTTCTCAATTTACAAAAAGATCCAAGCCATCTAAGCTTAGGCGCATCTATCGACTGCCAAGAAAACACCAATCAGCATCTGCCTGTAGTATATCCACTTATAATGGCTTGGCATGTAACTAAACTCAATCCGTTTCGTGCAGTATATCTTTTAGTTTTTATCTTTACACTCAAGAAAATTCGGTGCTCTTAAAAGCATACACTAGTAAGAGTATAAAAGTATAACACGGTTAGGATTTGAATACATTCTAACACTTCCTTCGGGCCGGGCATGTCAAGAGTAGATCAAAATGAGACAGAACAAAGGTTTAGTCTGATGCAAGAGCGGAAACACATGTTGACTAACCACAAATTGTCGTAGCGACCCCCCCCTTCAAAGAATACCTCACCAAGTTAGGAAAAAATAAAAAATCAAGTTTAGTCCAACACGGTCATCGATTTAGTCCACCAAGCACAACAGTTTAGTCCACCAAGAAGAACATAGAAAAAATAAAGAGATGGAGAATTAGCTACTTAGGTGAAATTCAATGCAATGTTTGTTCTTAAGATCAACAATATATGAACTTTTCTTGTATACTTCTTATTATCATCCACAAGAGCAATACCTAATTAGTACTAATTTCACGATACTCAATTAGGTTTTACAGATTGAAACAACTTAGTGATGTGAACTAATTTTTATGGTTTGGTTCTTGTTTGGGTTTGATTTAGTTTTTTTATTTATTAATGAATTTATGGGTTTTTGTTAAAGTTGTTGCTAAATATTTGAGCTTATCGTAATGCAGATACTTACATGCATTCTACTAGTCGTGAAGGGCCTAAACAAGGATGAACTTATTCGAGAAACATATTTCAGACCTACAAATCCTGAAGTTCCAGTTTCAAGAACATATTTTAGACACATCAAGCCTAATTACTTGGCTAAAACCAGATGTTGATTGACCACACCTTGAAATTGTAGGGGTTTAAAGATTCACTTTGTTGATTTGAGGTTCAATTTCATTTTAATTCAGACTTGTGTGCATCTGTATTGTTGTACTATGAGCTGTAATGATATTCAAAAGTAGTTTGAGTTTCATGGGTACTGTTTGATAATTTTATAAATGGTTGAAGCTTGTGGTGAACTGGTAAGAGTTTTATGGTTATGGTTATTCCATAAGGATGAGAAATTTTTCCCACTAAATGTATAGCAAAAAATGAGACTAAGATTCATGATCTTTTTACCATTATTGTTGTAAGAGTAAGATTCACGATCTTTTACATTGCAGTAATACTCTTTCTTAAAAAACTTATAAGTTCTTTTTGTCTCTTCTTTTTAGCGGTAAAAAAGAACATTTGAGTTTTCTTGTGCGATTGAGGCAATTTTAGGCATAAGTATATCAAATGACTATCTCACTGTAAAATATAACATTTGAGTTTGTTATTTTTAATGCGACTACGGACATTTTAGGCTTAAGTATTCCAATTCACTATAAAAGTTCTGTTAGAGCATAACTCGGTTGAACCCACGAAGCGTTGGTATGTCAAGTTTGGTTGTCATATTTTAGTGAATCAAAACTCATTTAAAGAGTCGCTTGATTATTTACTAGAGTCAACTTCGTATAGGTTAGCTAGAAAGTTACTAGGATATGAGACTTACAAGTATTACTTGAAGACTTGAAGAATGTGAAGAAGTAAAGAGCTACAACGACGACATCATCCTTCCTCTTGAGGTTAGTAATATTTGACTTGAATTTTTTCATTCCTAACGTATCTTTCAAGTCGTGCATATTGAAAACATAAATGCGAAGCTGTGAATGATTATACTCTAGTTAGACATAGTATTAAGGAATTACAATACGAAGTATAACGTCTATCTTTTGAACTTCGTATATAAGACATCGACATAATCGTATGAATGTTATTGTGATTTTGTATGGGTATGGGTGAAGATTTCGTCCTAGGAAACAATGATTTATATTCGTTTAAAGGAACTACAATTCATAAACTTTTTTTATGAATCGAAAGGGAAATCACCAGGCTTATTGGTATTGTTATTCATTGCAAATCTTTGGATTACCAATATGTGTGTTTAGTATAACCGCTCATAACTTGTTTATGTATCTTGGTAAAACTATTCACAAGGACTGACTGATTTAAGATTTTTCTTAGTTTTCGTAGTAGTAATATAAGATTCGTTATCTCGGATGTTGTTAAGATTAAATTAAAAGGTTTAAATAAAAAGATAAATAAAAGAGAGTCACTGGGTCTTAGATTCCACCGAATTCACAACACGAGGTTCATTATTCATTCTCAACAATTATCGCTCAGTGAATAAATAAAACATCAACTCTTGTTTTGCCAAAGTAGATCTTCAAAACATTAATTGTATCCCCTAAGCATAGATTATCTTAATTCAAAGCATAACCTATCTAATTGAATCACAACTAATTTTATCAAATCATAATTCTATTATAAATTAGTGCAAAAGTCAAATAGAAAATAGAATAAATTCACCCATGTGCGAAAATCAGCTTCCTCCATTGACCCAGTGTAGGGGTTTAACTCCTCATATTGTAGACACGCTCAAAATGGATTTTTATTACTCAAATGTGCTTACAAATGATCAAATGGAGAGAAATCAAATAAAACCAGAAATTTGCAACGGTTAATGGCCGCTACAAACTACCGTTACAGCTTAGGCTTACATTACAGAACTACTATATTTGGAAATCTCAAGCTAATGAACGGTCGCTAAGATGTGAACTTGCGACCGTTGATAAACGACAGACCTCCTTAGTGGTCTGTGTTCTTCTTCTTCCTCTTCTCTGCAGCAGCAGAGAAGTTGCTCTGCTGCTCTCTGTTCTTCTCCCCCGACTCTCGATGATCTTCTCTGATTCACCAGTAACATATTTATACTCATAGAGACTCCAAATCTCTCGAGTAAATACAAAATATTTTTGATTATTCTTCCATGCAAGGCGCGGGTATTTTCTTCCTTTTTTATCTCCTTTACGTGTTATTCTTTGACTGAAACTCTCCAACACGCGCAAAACAAGTTCCGCGTAGACGTCAAACTCATTGCAATCACCAGCCAATACCAAAAATATCTCAAACAATCCCGTGAAAAACTCCACCTCCTCTGTTTTCTCCAATCCACGTAACCATCCCACTTTTCTTGATTCCAACTCATACACCAGCCCTGTTTTAGTCAAACAGGATATCCTAGACTGATTTCATCGATTTAATCTCCTTGTAAATTTCCAAATCCAAAACAGACCTCTCGGGTCTTCAAACTCCCCGATTTGCTTAGAAATCGAATATCCAACCCATTCTAATCGAAACCATCGACAATACCATCCCTGTTATGATTAAATGAACTTCTCAAACAATTTCGACCATTGAATCTCACCGAACACCTTGAAAATCCGAACCCTAATTCGGTTCGTGAAGAACAACTTTCCGCCAAAAATCTGTGTTGCTTCAAATCCATGATTCTAGCCAATTTTGATCCAATCAAGCGATCATACCAGGCTGTTTTAGGTTCAAGGAAGATTCATATTCAATTTCGGCGCTTTAGTCTCACTCGAACACCTCCATTCTCAAATCCTAATTCTGCACTTCTTTTCCCGCCAAAATTTGAAATTCAAACGAAGAAGATGACTGCCTCTTATCCAATCCGGGAGTGCGAATAGCAATTAGGGTGCCCCTTAGTAATTGGGTGCCCCTTAGTAATTGGGTGCCCCTTATCCAAAACTGAGAGTCCGAATAACATGTGTCCTTCGGGGTACAAAACCACTTTTCGAGCAACTTTCTCCATAAGAGCTTATTTGATAAAAACACCTACAAACAAGTTTATTAGTGATAAAATGAGGCCTAGCTAATGTATTTATGGGTGAAAATGCGTCGCACTTTCGTGCTCATCAAAATCCCCCACACTTACATTTTGCTAGTCCTCGAGCAAACAGAAAATTGACCCGCTACACAGCTGGTCATATAAAAAGATAGAGTTAGACCCGCTACACAGCTGGTCATGACAAATGCCATACATAAGACGCGACACATTTTTTTTTTTTTTTTTTTTTTTTTGAGACCCGCTACCACGACTTGTCATAAAATATAAGGAAAAACAAAAGACCCGCTACACAGCTGGTCATAACCCTAACAATAATATTTTTTTATAGACCCGCTCCACAGCTGATCATTTTTAGACCCGCTCCACAGCTGGTCATAAAGTGATAAGAAAACAAAAGAATAGACCAGCTCAGCACTGTCATAAGAAAATTAAAACAAAACAATATATTTTTTTTTTTTTTTTTTTTTTTTTTTTTAACCCGCTCAACAGCTGGTTCCTGAAAAAAGTAAAGTAAAAAGTTAACCACTCCCCCACACTTAAACATTACATTGTCCTCAATGTAATTGAGTCATCCAACGCAAAACTTAAGATGGGAAATTCAAATAAAATAAACAAAACTAAACAAACATAAATAAATAATTATACCTCTTTTAATCGTACAAAAACGGATCCCCATACACTAATAACTCAAAACTTGGGGATCGACCCAAAATACAATATATACACATGACAACTTCACAATTATTTTATGAAAAAATGGGGACACTTGAAACCGTCGAAAAACAAAATTTACCCCTAAACCAAGTTTTTACCGCACATGGAAGTGCGTAAAGAACAAAGTATGGGGATTACAGGAAAATTTCAACTGGCTCATGCATGGTATTAGAAATAGGCAAATCCTCCGGGTACTTAGATGCAAAGTAATCCAACAACACTTTAGAAGCACACAATTCTAACCCTAAATTAGGCAACTTTTGGAAGTCTAGTGGTTTAGAAACAACCTCTAAGTCGGGTGAATGATCTTGTGAGGTAGATTCATCTATGGAATTAGGCGAATCATCCACACAATCATCCACAGGGTCATCTATATGTTCTGTTTGGGACGGAGAGTCACTACTAGATTCATCATCATCAGCAAATAATCTTTCACATTCAAGAACTCTCAATCTTTGTTCCAAACTAGGCGGTGTGTGTTTGTAATACTTCTCATAAATAGTTTCATGTGATTCTTCACTTAGCTCATGTGGAGCAGAAACTCCATACCATTGCCTACGCATATATTCAGCAAGCGTCATCTCAGATGAGGTTGCCTGATAATTTGAATTTCTACGCATGTATTCCGCCAGCGTCATTGCAGGTGACGTCTCCTCAGAAGAAGTCATCATCCTCCAAAATTCCCTGAAAAGAAATATAAAAAGAAACGCATAAAAAGGAAAAAGAAAATTCTGTACAAAATAAAAAATAAATAAACCTAAAAATTAATCTAAAAACAAATCCATCCCGCATTGAGCGCCAAAATGATTTAAGATTTTTCTTAGTTTTCGTAGTAGTAATATAAGATTCGTTCTATCGGATGTTGTTAAGATTAAATTAAAAGGTTTAAATAAAAAGATAAATAAAAGAGAGTCACTGGGTCTTAGATTCCACCGAATTCACAACACGAGGTTCATTATTCATTCTCAACAATTATCGCTCAGTGAATAAATAAAACATCAACTCTTGTTTTGCCAAAGTAGATCTTCAAAACATTAATTGTATCCCCTAAGCATAGATTATCTTAATTCAAAGCATAACCTATCTAATTGAATCACAACTAATTTTATCAAATCATAATTCTATTATAAATTAGTGCAAAAGTCAAATAGAAAATAGAATAAATTCACCCATGTGCGAAAATCAGCTTCCTCCATTGACCCGGTGTAGGGGTTTAACTCCTCATATTGTAGACACGCTCAAAATGGATTTTTATTACTCAAATGTGCTTACAAATGATCAAATGGAGAGAAATCAAATAAAACCGAGAAATTTGCAACGGTTAATGGCCGCTACAAACTACCGTTACAGCTTAGGCTTCTCATTACGGAACTACTATATTTGGAAATCAAGTCGCAAATGAACGGTCGCTAAGATGTGAACTTGCGGCCGTTGATAAACGACAGAACCTCCTTAGTGGTCTGTGTTCTTCTTCTTCCTCTTCTCTGCGCAAGCGAGAGAAGTTGCTCTACTTTCTCTGTTCTTCTCCCCCGACTCTCGATGATCTTCTCTGATTCACCAGTAACATATTTATACTCATAGAGACTCCAAATCTCTCGAGTAAATACAAAATATTTTTGATTATTCTTCCATGCAAGGCGCGGGTATTTTCTTCCTTTTTTATCTCCTTTACGTGTTATTCTTTGACTGAAACTCTCCAACACGCGCAAAACAAGTTCCAGCAGACGTCAAACTCATTGCAATCACCACCAATACCGAAATATCTCAAACAATCCCGTGAAAAACTCCACCTCCTCTGTTTTCTCCAATCCACGTAACCATCCCACTTTTCTTGATTCCAACTCATACACCAGCCCTGTTTTAGTCAAACAGGATATCCTAGACTGATTTCATCGATTTAATCTCCTTGTAAATTTCCAAATCCAAAACAGCACCTCTCGGGTCTTCAAACTCCCTGATTTGCTTAGAACTGAATATCCAGCCCATTCTAATCGAAACCATCGACAATACCATCCCTGTTATGATTAAACAGAACTTCTCAAACAATTTCAGCCATTGAATCTCACTGGAACACCTTGAAAATCCGAACCCTAATTCCCGTTCGTGAAGAACAACTTTCCTTAAAACTGTGTTGCTTCAAATCCATGATTCTAGCCAATTTTGATCCAATCAAGCGATCATACCAGGCTGTTTTAGGTTCAAGGAAGATTCATATTCAATTTCCAACGCTTTAGTATCACTCGAACACCTCCAATTCTCAAATCCTAATTCTGCACTTCTTTTCCTTAAAATTTGAAATTCAAACGAAGAAGATGACTGCCCCTTATCCAATCCGGAGTGCGAATAGCAATTAGGGTGCCCTTAGTAATTGGGTGCCCCTTATCCAAAATCGAGAGTCCGAATAACATGTGTCCTTCGGGGTACAAACCACTTTTCGAGCAACTTTCTCCATAAGAGCTTATTTGATAAAAACACCTACAAACAAGTTTATTAGTGATAAAATGAGGCCTAGCTAATGTATTTATGGGTGAAAATGCGTCGCACTTTCGTGCTCATCACTGACTTTTGTATTGGTATGACTTTTATTAGTGAAACCGATATTAAGTAATCACCTGAGATGGTATGATCGATATGTTATAATTGGTATGACCAACTCTAGACATTGGGGAACCGATCCTAGTAACAGGTGCAACCGATCACAAGCATGGGGAATCGATCCTTGTAAGAGTTACAACAAGTCTTAGTAATTGGTAACCGATCCTATAACTTGCGCAACCGAATACAAGTTAGATATCATAAATATGTGGTAACCGATCCTAGTACCTAGTCAACCAATTTTTGGAAAGCTAGTGTGACTGATCCTTGTACCCACATGGAGGTAGAACCGAAACTTGTTTTGGTAGAACCGTGAAACCCATTAATGGTAATTTGATAGGCTAATCAATCACATAGTTCTTGGAAGTCAGATGAACCAATTATAAACTCGTTTGGAAGTGTGGAAAATCGGTTACAAGATTGTAAATATGAAAAAGGATTTACAAAGTAAAGATGTTGACATACTTTGAACATGTGCAATAATTCTTATCTTCTATTGTTCAAAGATATTCCTTAATAACTAAAGGAGAATCCTGGATCGAAATAAATTGAGAATCTTTTAATTAAGGTTTTTAGTTTTATATGCTTTTAATTTCCAGTAATTAAAATGCATATCTTTAGAAAATAAAAAATGGTAATGTGCATTTACTAATTGGAGATTTTCTACTGAGATTTCGGTCAATATTTGGACAGAGCATTTCCAGGAATTATGAAAACCGAATTTGGAAATATATTGCATATATCTTGAGAATATTTTCGGTTTTGGAAATTCCTTGGTGTCCAAACTTCCTTGGTCTATAAATATTGAAGTTTTGCATTTCGAGCAAACTAATCCTCAGAGCCAGCAAAACTACCTAGTCGTGTTTTTACTGGTGGAGCCGTCTATTCGGAGAGGAAAGTACCCTAATTAGGCGAAATCTCTTACGACCGCTTGTTTTAAAGACTTCTTTGGGATTGGGAAGCTCTACGAGTACCGTTGGTGGGAAACTAGATAATTGCAGTTTATTATTAGTTTTCAATTGATTTGATTGACTAACGGTTGTTGAACTTTGATTGCACCTAGTTTGTTTATGCTTGAGAATCTCTTCTGATATAAGATTCACTCAAACTAGATCGAAGTTTCGACGGGGATCTTTAGACTGTTGGTAGATCTAAAGACGTCTTGTGATAATCCATTATTAACATACTCTGTTCTGTGTGTGATTGATCACAAGAGACTCAAGTTGATTGTGTGCAGGTGTTTATTGAAGATCTAAGAAGATTTGAAAACGAAAAAGGTTTCTGATTTGGGTTCATAATCTTTGGTGTGCACAAAACTTGATCGGCTGGGGATCCAACTATAATCGGTTTATCTTTTTGATAGATTGGATTGATTAGTTGAGTAGATCAGCATCAATACAATTCTTTGTAATTCAAAGTATTGATTGCATAGTCTAAACAATTACTTTGGTAATTGTTGATAGATTGATCTAAGAACCCGACAAAGGAGTTTATTGGGATAAACGAAAGAGCCTTTGTCAAACTCATATCACGTTGTTTGAAAAGAGTTGTTACCGAACAGATTTATTGTTCCTTTACTGTTTGGAGTACGAACCAAAGAAATTGTTCCAAGTGCGTGACTTATTGCAAGTTGGAGGAGCGGGGATATAAACGGAACTATGTGAACTATAGGTTTAGTTGCTTGGTCTCAACTATACGAAGTTGGTTTAGATTTTGTATAGCGGCTTAATCTCGAGAGTATTCAATTACTGGACAAGGTCCCGGGGTTTTTCTCGCATTTGCGGTTTCCTCGTTAACAAAATCTTGTTGTGTCTTTTACTTTTCTATTTTCGCAATTATAATTTTTTTTATTATAATTAGAAGTAAAATACACAAACGTTAATTCCTATTTACTTGATAGCAATTCTATTATGTTTGGTTAAGTCCGAACCTATTATCAAGTAAACATACTTTATTGTTGTATTGTCTCGATCTTGTATCCATAGTCAATCACGCAAGTTATCTTGTTGTCGTATTGTCTCGATCTTGTATCCATAGACGATCACACGAAGTGTGAACCGTTTAGTTGTATTGTCTCGACTCAGTCCATAGACAATCACTTTCGGAGAAAGGACTTATAGGTGGAAAAGTTTTAGATTGAGGTATATTTGGGTACCCTTGTCTTTTCAAGTTCGTCTAACTTGAATAAGTATATATGTCAACAGAATAACATTTTTCTTCCCTTGATCATAGATAGCTAACAATCTATTCCCAGCAAAAGATCATGATAAGTACGCCAACTATAATTAGTATGTAAGATTAAGATATTGTCTCTCTATTCCCATGAAACCTAAGCGAGAGATATTGACTGCATGAACTTAAGGATGGAATAGTTCTTGTCCGACTGGCACACCTTTACAAGGTAAAATAAAGTTGCCTCATGGTTCTTGTTGTTTTACTAATGTTGGGAATAGAGATATTAATCTTCTTATGTTGGTTTCCTATATTTGCTAGAAATAGACACTGATTAAGGTGTGACTATTTTTCCCTTATTTTTATTAGATATTGTGTTTTTTTTTTTCTTCGAGACTTTACCCAATTGTATGTAAAAACTGAAATTTCAGAACTTATGGATTATAGAGTTCAATAATCTTTTTATAGTGACAGTTTTATTAATGAATGAAACAGTATTGCAATTTGGGTCCAACCAAAACCTATAAGGGAATTTTGACAAAATACACCCTGTGGGATTAGTATTTCCTAAAGTACACCCGTTATTTTGATAATTGCTAAAATACACCATTCATCCAAAATTCTGTTAAGGCCCACAATCACTCGATCTAACCGTCCATCTACTTTTTTCAATCAACGTTAAGATATCATTCTAAGTATCAAATTCCCAATTTATCCTTGGTATGATAAAAGTCTAAAAATGTTGTGAAGAAATTTATTTGTTCACCGTTCTCTTCTTCTTGCCTTTCTGCAAAACAACCATCATCCATGTATGCAACCACCCTCAGCTACCAACACCACCACCAGCACCTTCTTCTTCTTCTCAACAACCTTCTTTTCCTTGCTATTCTTCTTAGACTTATTTGATTTTGGTAATAAAATTTCAGAAATTTTAAAATCAGGGCTTTATGAGATTTAGAATTTTTGGGGATTTTTCTCCTTCTCAATCAGCAAATAGCCAGTTCTTGAGCCGTATATGAAGATGAAATCAATTTGAATTCAAGTGGTGGGTTTAATATTCTCAAACTGGTGTTTTGATACATATTTATTCTGGGGAAGAAGTTATAAATTGGGATTTGATGATACTTAATAATTTGTTGACAAATTGAATGTGGATTGAATTGGGTACAACCCATTTGCTAAAGAAGAATTCTGGATGTGCTGGGGTAATTGTGTGAACTGGTGGTAGTGTTGACAGCAACATCAACGGATTTCAAGGGTTTTCTTTTTCAAGCTGCAGTACACATCATAGCATACATCACGCTCCCAATTGCGTTGGAATAGGGTACCCGCGACATCCTGTCTTAGAAAAATAAATAAATAAAGAGACATCCATTACCACCTACGTAAACCTAACGCCCTAACATGAGACATGAAAACATCTCTTGGTATAGGTTTAGTAAGGGGATCAACTATCATCAATTCTGTAGGCATGTACTCCAAAACTATTTCTTTCTTCGCAAGAGCAGCTCTGATACCAATATCAGAGATTATACGATAGCGGGAGCGGGTATCGGTTCATACCTTGAACTTGAGCTCCGATTTGGAAAAACAAGGAACAACAGCAGCAACAACAACGATCCAACCCGACGATTAGTAGGTACTACAATCACTAATGATGAGCACAAGCTTGTTTCACAGGCTAAGAACTTAAAACCTTTTTCTCCTAATGGTAACTCTCTTTAGGGTTAGAGTTACCACTTTTATTATGGTAAACTTATGTGTGATATTGGTGGAATCACGTAACCCTTTCAAATATGTTAGAGATGTTTATATAGGTTCCAAACCCTAAGGAATATGGAACCCTACCGGGCTTGCCACATACAATATGGGCGACCATATTCGGATCCAACCCGAATATCTAACATCTCCCCACTCGCACATAGTGTGTGTGGATTGTACTGAAGAAAGAAAAGTTCATATTAGTAAATAGCACGTGCGACCGTCGAGGTACCTGCATTTTGGGAGCTCCAGACTAGAAGCTCAATATGATTCAGCATAGAGACATCAACCCTTTAAAAAAAATGTTTGTATCTCGTAGTATCCTAGGTCCATCAAAATCTCATTGGTCTAGACTACTCTGATCCCTCGTAGAGCTAGTCTAACCCTCACGCTGGCTTATTGTAAAAAACATTCACACTTGTGTTGCAACTCCAGCAAGGCAACCTAAGTCGTCGACTGTGAATATAAAACATTCATGAGTTTGATGACCTTCCTTTCGCCCTATTTCCATGAAGTTTCAGAATCAACTGCTTTCCCAGATATGTACCCTTTAAGCCGGATCATCCATGGCCACATGATACATACTAAAGTAGCAATCATCGAATCTTTACTTAATAACAAAGTCAAAAGTCGTAAGGTTACACATGTATAATCTAATTATCATACGGACTCACATGGTGAGAAAAGCGGGAACGATTTTCGCACCTCCGTAGTGGTCGCAAGCACGCATAATATGAAAATGCGCTAGAGTGGAGTTTTACTTGACTAAACAAGTATATGTCACTAACTCTTACACTCTACAAATCTTGACTTAGTCGCAACTCTTGCGCCTAATCCGAAATTTCTAACTGCTCGCTTTCAACAAGCGCCGTGGAAGAGATTTCTTATTTGGTTATTCTTTAAGGTATGATGAACAGTAGGTACATTCATCATCGATCTTCACTATATAGATCTCATCTTGGTATTGCCAAGGCGATGCATCATCTCATCTTTGCTCGCTCTCCTTAGCGCCAAAAGGTGACTGCTTATGTGAGTAAGCCAGTCCATACCAGGTGACATATTAATCAAGTTTTGACATAATGCATTCTCTATGCACCAATGTCAGCGTGTATATCCATGCCCATAAGTAAATAATCAATCATGACAATGAACCATTATCAAATTGTATTGATTATTAATAAATATCCATAAAACATATGCATCTACGATCATCATGTCTTAGAAAAATAAATAAATAAAGAGACATCCATTACCACCTATGTAAACCTAACACCCTAACATGAGACATGAAAACATCTCTTGGTATAGGTTTAGTAAGGGGATCAACTATCATCAATTCTGTAGGCATGTACTCCAAAACTATTTCTTTCTTCGCAAGAGCAAACTCTAATAAAACAACACCTCCTATCAATGTGCTTAGTCTTTCCATGGTACTTTGGGTCTTTGCATAATCAATCATTGATGTGCTATCAGTGTGAATTTTCACCGCATTAGTAGCATGAGTGACAAATTCAAAACTCTCAAAGAATCTCCTTAACCAGTTAGATTCTTGTACTGCAGCTTGACAAGCTACAAACTCAGATTCCATTGAAGACATAGCGACAATTGACTGTTTTTTACTACTCCATGTGATGGCCCCTCCATTTAGCAAGAAAGCATACCCTGATGTGCATTTTAGCTCTCCCATTTCGCCATTCCGGTTAGCATCACAATAACCACCGAGACGTAGATCTGAACCCTTGTAGCATAGCATGAGGTCGCTCGTCCCTTTGAGATACCTTAGTATCCTCTTGACCGCTTGCCAGTTCTCAAAACCAGGATTCGACTGGTACCGACTAACTAATCCAATAGCATAGCATATGTCAGGCCGAGTACACATCATAGCATACATCAGGCTCCCAATTGCGTTGGAATAGGGTACCCGCGACATCCTGTCTTTCTCTTCAGGGGTATTAGGGCACATCTCAAGGCTTAAGTTCTGACCTTTAGCAACTGGTGTATCTATGGGCTTGCAATCTTTCATGTGAAATCGCTCAAGAACCCTTTTAATGTATGTCTCTTGTGACATACCCAAAAGTCTCTTTGAACGATCTCTAAGGATCTTAATCCCGAGCACATAGCTTGCTTCTCCCATGTCCTTCATCTCAAAAGTTGAGGACAACCACTCTTTTGTGGCGACAACAATTTCCATGTTACTTCCAGCTATAAGGATATCATCAACATATAAGGACAGGATAAGGAAACCTTTATCGGACCGTTTAACGTACACACAATGGTCTTCCTCTATCATCGTAAACCCATTGGAAACAATGGCTCGATCAAATTTTAAATACCATTGTATAGATGATTGTTTTAGGCCATAAATAGATTTTTGGAGCTTGCAAACTTTGCGCTCTTGACCTTTAATCACGAAGCCCTCTGGTTGCTCCATGTAAATTTCCTCATCTAGTTCTCCATTGAGAAATGCAGTCTTAACATCCATTTGATGAAGTTCCAAATCCATATGTGCGACAATAGCTAGCATAAGGCGTATCGAGACAATTCTCACCACTGGGGATAAAGTTTCCTCGTAGTCAACACCCTCCTGTTGGGTAGCCTTTCTCCACAAGGCGAGCCCTATATCTTTCATCTAAACCATCCGCATTGCGTTTGACTTTGAAAACCCATTTGTTTCCAATAGCCTTGCACCCTTCTGGGAGGTCAACGTATTGCCACACACCATTAATCCTCATTGATTCTATCTCTTCTTTCGATGCAATAATCCATTTTTCCCTTTTAAGAGATGACATAGCCTCTTTGAAATTCTTAGGCTCTGCGTCATCATGTGAGCAAACCATGAAACTTTCCCCCTCAATCTGAAAACGACGACGAGGGACTTTTCAACGTTCACTTCTCCGAGATTGGGGATCCTGATTCGATGGATCCTATCCATTATCAGGTGGAACACTCCCACTTTCCCTAGGAGAACGAGGAATTTCTTCACTATTCTCAACTAGACGAATTGGTGTGTCTTCCATTGACTCTTCCACCTCAAAGAGGCTAAGATCTCCCCCTACCTCGTTCTTTCTAGGAAAATCATGTTCAAGGAAATCTGCATCACGTGACTCAATCTCAGTTACACTTCCATCAGGATGCTCACCAATGAACACATGGCCTTTTGAGTGATCAGAATATCTGATAAAGATACACTTTTTCACTCGAGGGCCCAACTTCCCATACCGATGAGAACTATTGTGTACATAAGCAGCTGAACCCCATGGTCACAAATTACCCAATTAGGGTTTTCTGCCGGTCCATAATTCATATTGGGTAGAAGGTACTGACTTTGAAGGCACACGATTAAGGACATAGGCGGCGATCGATGTAACGCATCTCCCCAAAAAGAAATAGGAAGATGAGCTTGCGCCATCATTGACCTAACCATATCTAACAAAGTACGATTCCTTCTCTGCTACACCATTTTGTTGCGGAGTACCAGGAATAGTCAATTGTCTCAGGATCCCTTTTTCCTCACAATACCCTTTGAATAGGTCAGATAGATACTCGCGGCCACGGTCGATTAAGAGCCTTAATGCTCTTATTTAGTTGATTTTCCACTTCGCATATATAACGTCTAAAGCATTCCAATGCTTCTGACTTGTGGGATATCAAGTAAATATGACCATATCGCGTAAAGTCATCTATGAAAGTGATGAAATAAGAGGCTCCATGTCTTGCCTTAACGTTCATTAGGCCACATATATCAGAAAAAATTAATTGCAAAGGCTCAGAGGCCCTTTTGGCTGTCCCTAACGGTTTTCTAATGGCTTTCCCTGCAAGACAATGTTCGCAGGTAGGCAAGGAGACTTTAGCGATGGGTCCTAAAAGACCTTCTCTAGCTAGACTAGTCATCCTTTCTTGCCCTATATGACCTAATCTAGCATGCCAAATCACATAATCATTATTAACATCCGAGGAAGACGCAACTAATGAAATATATTTATTAGCATCATAAGAACTAGAATTGTCAATATCCAAAACCATAAAACCATCCGACAAAAAAACCAAAACCATAAAACTCAGTTGCCAAGCAAATCTTAACAGAATTACCCTCAAAAAGAAAACTAAAGCCTAGACGCAACATACTATTAACTGAATCTAAATTTCGTCGAATATCTGGAGCATAAAGTACATCATGGAGGATTATCGTGCGCCCTTGTCGCAGATTTAGCATATAGGTACTGATGCCAAGTACTTATATGCTAGTTGTGTTCCCCATATAAACTCTCATGCTCCCAGCAGGAACTCGACGATAATCTAGGAACCCTTCTCGGTCCCTCGCTACATGGTCAGTTGCTCCCGAATCTACAACCCACAAATGAGGAGAATGAGCAACTAATGCTTGACTAGAAACAAAGCATTCATAGCGAGGAATAGGCTCATAAATTACCTTCTTTGGCTCAGTGCATTCACGAGCAAAGTGTCCTTTCTTATCACAGTTAAAGCATTTCATCTCGCTTTGTCTTTCTTACCAGCAAGCTTGCCTCTTTTGCGCTTAGGAGCGTTGGTAGTGGACGACCCAGATCCATCACGAGGATTCTTAGCCGAAGAACCCTTACCCCTCTTGCTCTTAGACCCATTGGTCTTATGCGAAATAGATTCAGCAGCGAAAACAGAACTGTCCGTCTTAGCTGCTTCCAAGCGCTCGACTTCTAGTTCCACACGACGAGAAATATCCTCAAAAGTGTGGACATTATCATTATGTGTCATGTTTTGCTTCATCTGCTCCGAAGAGTTAGGTAAAAAACGAATAACATCTTGTACCTGTTGTTCATCTGTCAAGTGATGACCTGCAGCCTCAAGTTCGCGTATCATTGACGACATTGTCCTCAAATGTGGCTTCAATGTAACATTCGGCTTCTTTTGACAAGTGTCAAACTTCATAGTTAAAGCGCGCAACTTAGCCACAGAGGTAACTCTAAATTTCTGCCTGACTGCCTCTAGCATGTCATGAGCAAACTGGTGGTTCTCAAACTCTCCAATGAGATCATTGTGCATTGAGCTCAGGATCATATGACGAGCACTGCGATCCTTCTTAATCCATTCCTGGTAAGCCTCGAGGTTGCGACGGTGTTGAACCGTCGTACCCTCCTCAGGCCGAGGCATCACATGCTCAGTTATTTCCTGCAGCCCATCATCATTCAAGAGAAAAACGATCTTTCGGCGCCAAATGTTATAATTGTCGCCATCAAGTTTTTCACCCTTGTTCAAATCAGCAATGATGTTCTTGGAAGCCATTTAGTCTAACATAGCATGCGAAAAAATAAAAGGATATTAAACTTATGGCACTATATACATATAAAAAAAAATAACTTTGCTGCATTAATCTAAATATATAGTAAAACAACATTACAAGTCGCAAGATCGAAAAATCGTTAAACTCCTAATCATCTCTCGCGCCACAAGTAATATTTTCTACATCTATTTAATATATGCGCAAGTTAATGGTTTTTGGGAATTAAACAAACTCAACCAAACAACCTCCCACTCAATTGTTTTAACATGTTATTCAATCATGATTATAATTCAACCAAACATGTTATCAAACCAAGATGATTATCTAATCAAAATCAACATGTTATCTATACATACAAATCAACAAGATATGAATTCAATCCAGCACCATACATGTTGTATATCAAAGAAATTAGACAATCACAATATAGAACCATTCACATGTTATCATGGATAAAACGATTAACCATATAATTTCAAAGAAACTCTATCATGTGAATCTTATTAGGTTCTGAAAATAATTTTATTGAATTCGGAGCGTCGAAAAACCTTAGGGTACCAAAATTGGAGTTGATCCGACAACCACAACATAGAGAAAAATGAAAAACAAATAACCCGGTCTGAACCGCGAACCGAACCATCGACCTGAACCGCGAGCTAACCCAGAATCGGAGTTTAATTAATACACACATAAACCGATTTTGGGAATCGATGTTTACATAAGTCCTTATAATTCGATTATGCCTTACTTTCAGAAACAAAATATTGATTACATAGTTTAGGAAATTAGCGCACTACATATATAGGATTCAATATGGGAATTCTAGAATTTGACACATCAAATGCTCGTCAATGAACCTCCGAGCACGTCGGTACAACGTCGTATACTCTTTGTGGTGAATGAACTTAGTTTCCCCATTACGAATTCTCCATAGCCCGTTGAAACGTTCCAAATTTGAAATTCAATGAATTCTTAAATGTTAGTATGTGAACTTTTGACATAGGTATAAAAATGATCGCATTACTCACTTTTTCCCTAAGAGGAGCTCGTGGATGATAGTCGTACACCATATTTCTAACTTTTACGTACTCTCGCATTGCACCTTTAATGTATTGGAATCGAAATGCCAAGTCTCTCCATTTGTGGTTATTGGGATTCCCGGTACGCCCGTAAAAGAACTCTTTAACTCTCTTCCAAAACATTGAATAGATTTCATTCGGACGTTCACGGAACGTATTAGCAAACGATTTAACGAGACACAAATCTTCATACGGTTCCCATTCCATTTTCTAGGCTAAGTGTGTGATGTGGGAGTGGCTCAAAGAGGTTGTCCTTATATAGATGAAGTCTCAACGACTACTTTTTTTTGAACTCAAATCACATAATCGGATTTTAGAGATGACCACATAGACCGATTGTGTCCTTACAAAATCATAAAAACTGTGGCTCTCATCAATCGGGCTTTTGTATTGCACCTGTAATCCGATTCTTGGCAAAAATAGCTACATATTTTTTCTTCACGAGAATCGGATTACATATATGTACATGTAATCCGATTCCTAGCAAAAAAAGTTACAGGACTTTTCTTCACAACAATCGGATTACATATATGTACTTGTAAACCGATTCCTGGCAACAAAAGTTACATGACTTTTCTTCATAGTAATCGGATTACAAGTATGTACATGTAAACCGATTCCAGGCAACAAAAGTTCCAGGACTTTTCTTCATGACAATCGGATTACATATATGTACATGTAAACCGATTCTGAATCTGAACCTCTGGGAAACTGTCAGAATCGGATTACATATAGTTACATGTAAACCGATTCTGACTGAAAAAATGCTAGTATCCTGCATTTTTTACACACACATTGTAGTTGGTTATGTTATCACGCCTTGGGTAAATACGAATTTTTTTTAAAAGAAACCAGATTAAGTCATTCATAAACTAGGAATATAACCAAACATAATTCGACAATAAGTTTAAGACAAGACATAAGTTTTGACTCCATAATTATCCATAGTTAAAGACATAAACATGAATATAACCATTCATTCATGAACATCCCCACCACGACCACGGCCACTACCACGTCCACCACCACTACCACGTCCACCGCTTCCTCGTTTACCAGGTTGGGCACTTCTCGATGCACCTTCAGACATCTTTTTTGGGGGGGCTCTCTTCCTCTTCTTCTTTGGCTCATCCTCCTCCTCTTTCTCCTCCTCCAACTCCCCAAACTTTGCACCAGCTTATACATATTCGAGACTGTTCAATTCATCAATCAGATTTTCATTGGCCTTAACATTTTTCCCTTCCCTGATTTGTAGCTTTGCTTGGGTTATCAAGTACCCGACTCGGCTTCTCTGTTTCCATTTTAAATAAAAAACATTCAACAAAAAGCACTAATAACATTAAAAAAACCGTAATTGAGTAACAATACACACCAGGCATTCGAGAGCCTTATCTTTGTCCTCTATCTTGGGCCTCTCATCTAGTCGTATCACTCGAGTATGCGAAACATTGAGGTACCATGACATGTAACCTGGAATTGCATCATCATCTGTTCGAGATGGACCATCCAAAGGATATCTGTGAAATGATCTGTCTTCCCAATAATCACTTGATGGTAAAGGCTTGTGAACAATGTCAATATCATTATCATATGATTTGGTTTTTTTCTCATTGATTTTGAACATCTTGTGCTCCTTTGGGATTTTTTGTACGTAACCGCATTGTCTTGCGACTATCGTCGGGTTGTACATTACATATCCTCTTGGGTGAAACAAAGGCCCAAAATAATCACTTTGCTCTCTGCACCCAACCTTCTTTCCTTTTCCTTTTCCTTTAGCCAATTCCTCCTTGTAAGGATCAAAGACAACATCTGTCGTTGTCAAGTTGTCCAACTGGCGTCTCAACTTCAGATAACCCTTCTTTTGGTTCTTAGGCTTACTTCTGTAGATGTACTTGTCTCCATAATACTGGTGGTCCCATTCCTTGTTCTCAAAAGCCCTTTCAACAAATATTGGGAAGTGCACATATATTCACGCCTGCAGAAAAGCCATATTCCCTCCGATTTGGTTCCTTCGAGCCCTAGAAGCCTTTCTCAACTCGTTCAACAAGTGTGCAACGATGGCAGCGCCCCAAGAGTATTCATGAATCTTGTCAAATGGTTGCAACAACTAGATAAAGTTGGCGCTCACACGGGCACCGGAAACGTCAGGGAAGATAACACATCCCAGGACGTAGAGGAAATATGCATTGGCCGTGGCGATGATACGTTCCCTGGTCAACACATTTCCCTCGGTACAAAGCTTCTTTGTTCCCATAAAGTTGTCTCTCAGCCTCGATAGATGGAATATCCTCTGCTTTGACTTGCCTACTAGCATCTCTGACTTGGTCCTCTCCTCATACATGGAACACATCCTTGGTGAACACGTAAATCTTGTCCCAGTCAAGCTCTTGCACGTAATTAGCATGCCTCACGGCTTTACCTTCTATGCTTAGCCCGGTAATGAACTTCGCATCATTTGGAGTTATCGTCATTTCGCCAAACGAAAGATGCAAAGTATTCGTTTCCCCGTAATATCTCTCGGCAAAGGAGGAACAAAGAGGTTTGTCGTAACCAAGGTCCAAATTCTTGACCGCAGGAATCAACCCCGTAGAATTGACTAGATCGATTACTTCCTTAACTTCTCCAGCGGTTGATTCTATTGCTTGCAGTGACCATTTCCTCATCATACTCACTGACGTTCCTGGCTTCATAAGACGAACTACATCCTTGTGATCCTATAAAACAAAACAAACCCGATGGACAACAATCAAAACACTACACGGATAATAATTTTTATGTTACATAACATAAGGTTTAGATACTTACTATGGTATGGCAAATGACGGCGGCCCAACTGTATTTGTACCCCCATAACATCTGCCCTCCATAACCTGGTAACCCGTAAACGCGATCCTTAGGGCCGCGAGGGAACATCTTCAGCGGGTCGGGCATGTGGTCACCTTTCTTCTTCTTTGGACCATCTTTCTTCTTACCATCTGTCTTACCTTGTTCTTGAGCGTATCCTCCTTGGACTTGTTCTTGCACTTGTTCTTGAACTTCTCCTATCTCTTCATCAACTTGATTCTCACTTTCTTCTTCATCACTTTCTTCCTCACCTTCTTCTTCATCACTTTCACTCTCATCACTTTCTTCTTCAACACCTTTCTTGCCACGACTTTTATCATCACTTTCACTCTCATCACTTTCTTCTTCAACACATTTCTTTCCACGACTTTCTTCTTCAACACCTTTCTTGCCACGACTTTCTTCTTCATCACCTTCCTTGCCACCAGTTTCTTCTACATTCACTCCTCCTCACCACCTTCTTGTTCAATAGGTGTATCAGAATCATATTCTTCATGTGTTGGTTGCTCCGCTGGAGGTGGTGGGTCATTGATGCTGATCCCTTTCGCTTTACTCCCCTTGGCCCTTCGGTGGGAAGCATTCAAATTTTGACCGTCTATTCGACGAGGTCCAAAAGCTTAGGAGAAGGAAGGTCATGTTTCCTCTTATATTCTTTTCGTCTTGCTTTTGTTGGTTGCGCTTGTTTGGCCTATAGAATACGGGGTTAAGCGACAAACAACAATGGAATCGAATGCATTTTTTCCAAGTCAAGGTACACAATCGATATACACGATACATATATAAAGTCCGATTCCTAACATAATAAAACCAACAATCGGATTTTTTAAGTGCTAATGTAAACCGATTCTGGTAATCGGTCTTCTCTATATACATATAAAGTCCGATTATTGACTAAGCATATAAGAATTCAAAGGCTACACAATCGGTTTTTGTGAACACATATGTAATCCGATTCTAATGAAAAAAAGTTACAGAAAAAACGGTTATCCCTACCAATAACTGAATCGGGCTACTTATACACTAACGTTCTCCGATTCCTATTCACATGCAGAACAATCAGTTTATGTGAGGAAGAACATAAACCGTTTCTAAACAGAATCGGTTTACTTATACACTAACATAATCCGATTCTGTAAAACCCGGAAAATTTTGATTTCAAAAATTTTGATTTCTAAGCGATTGCATGTTACTAAAACCTAGTTTAGAGGATTGGGTTGATAGAAAAGTACCTGATTCGACCCATTTCCTCCTCTTGTGCGATACGAGAGGCTTCGGATTCCTCGAGCACTTCCTTAGTTTTCTTTCGAATCACTTCCACAATTCCGGGATCGTTTTCACTAGACTAATTCCTGTTAGTAGCATACTTCATTCTTGTTGATGGTTTCGACATTTTATAGAAGAAAGAAAACGATTAATCGTTTTTTGATCGTCGATAATCGTCGATTTTTGGTTTCAAAAAATTGAAAAAAGAGGGAGTAGAAGAGATGAAGAATCGGTTTATGAGATTGAAATGAAAACTGATTTTAGTTTTAAGTTTATTATTAAGAGTTGATGGGGGTAATTTAGTAATATTAATATTTTTTAGAGGGTAATTTTGGTAGTTTGCTTTAAATTTAGACATTCCTTATCATTGTGTATAAGGTAGAAGAAGTAATCTATAGGCCCCAATTAAGTGACATATGCCCTAATTTAGCCGGGCAACGTATAATCAAACAACAAATAATCAGATATGAAGAATGAGTGGCAACCGGTGTTACATCATTTTCTGTAAGCATGACCTGCAAGGGACTACAAATGCAATGGTGTTCCACCATTGTAAGAAATCTGAACTTGACTTGAATGCAACGAGCACATCCTTGTAAAAACAATTAGATGAGATATGAGTCTTTTGTAGTAAAGCATAATTCCTCTGCAAACGTACAATACAAAGTAAGTGTAAATTTTCTGGCACAACTTTACCTAGATATAATGGTCATAAAATTCAGAAACTAAGCAAATTGGAGAACGACTGACTTCAGAAGTGGGATAAAATAGTTCCAGGTAGGGGTGCCAAAAAAAATGCCAAAAAATGACTACAAAAATGCCGCGCCAGGTAGGGGTCGAACCTACGACTTTCTGCTTAGGAAACAGACGCTCTATCCACTGAGCTACAGGCGCTGGTGTTGGCAAAGTGAAGGCAAACAGCAAACAGTCATTTGTTTCAGCAGTAACGAAGTATTGTATTATAATAGAACACATCTACCGTATCATTATAAGCCTTTTCCTGTGTTGAAGTAGACACCAGTCCATTATTTGTCTGCTAGGTTTTTTTTTTATTTGAGGAGGGAAGAAAATTTAGAGAAAGAAAAAGAGATGAAGATCGAAGAAGTTCAGTCAACAACAAAGAAACAAAGAGTAGCTACTCATACTCATATCAAAGGACTTGGTCTTGAGGTATGCCCCATTTTCTCTTCCATCTCTCTTCTTTCAAAACACTTGTTACTTTCTCTTAAAAAAATCAGAATTTTTTTAGGGTTCAGGGTTTATGAACTTTGTTTTTTCTTGATTATCTGCTCTGGGTTTTCTTTATTTTTTTAGATTATATGATTTTTAGTTGAGCTTGATGGGTTTTTTATTTTTTAGGGTTTAAGAATTGTTATTTAGGGTTTTAAGAAACTGAATGTCTAAGACTAATTTGTTGTTGTTTGTAGCCCAATGGGAATGCACTTCCTATGGCTGCTGGGTTTGTAGGTCAGATTAGTGCAAGAGAAGCAGCTGGTATCGTTGTTGATATGATTAGGCAAAAGAAAATGGCGGGGCGTGCTTTGTTACTTGCTGGACCTCCTGGTACTGGAAAGACAGCATTGGCTCTTGGGATATCTCAGGAGCTTGGAAGCAAGGTAATTTCAGACTGTCTATATGTATTTACTTGTGGAGAATTCATTATTTTTTTTCTGTCATTGTTCTGTATTTGGGTTGAGCACTTGTCTTATGATTTTGGATTTGCGCTTGGAAGGGTTAACAGTTTTGTGAATTTTGGTACTTATTCTCTGTTGCATAGTCAAAACTTGTTTTGCTGTGCTGAAAAGAGTTTTGTGAATTTTGGTACTTATTCTCTGTTGCATAGTCAAAACTTGTTTTGCTGTGCTGAAAAGGGTTCACATTTCTAGTTGTTGATACTTGATGGGTTTTCTATTTGTAATAAACTTTTACAGAAATTTTGTGTTTCTATTCATTGTAGGTTCCATTCTGCCCAATGGTTGGATCAGAAGTATATTCATCAGAAGTAAAGAAAACTGAGGTTCTGATGGAAAATTTCAGGAGGGCTATTGGTTTACGTATGAAGGAAAATAAGGAGGTCTATGAAGGGGAGGTAAGATACTCGTTCATTTGACTCTGACTATTGTTTGTGAAGTGAAGTGAAATAATCATACGACTATGTGCTGTTGTCTTAGGTCACTGAGCTCTCACCGGAAGAAGCTGAGAGCATCACTGGTGGGTATGGGAAGAGTATTAGCCATGTCATTATCGGGCTGAAAACTGTCAAAGGAACTAAGCAATTAAAGCTGGACCCAACCATTTATGATGCTTTACTAAAGGAAAAGGTAATGACGTTTAAGGCCTACATTCCAGTCATTTTTGTGTATCCACATCAAAAGTTTCAGCGAAGTATTTCAGCTTTCATGAAATATTACTTATCCATAGAGTACTATCTTTGATGAGATGTAGAGTTCATTACGATTAATTCTTACATGACATGTTCTATCAAATTCTATAATTTAGGTTGCCGTTGGAGATGTTATATATATAGAGGCCAATAGTGGAGCAGTTAAAAGGGTGGGCAGAAGCGATGCTTTTGCTACAGAATTTGATCTCGAGGCAGAGGAGTACGTCCCACTTCCTAAAGGAGAGGTCCATAAGAAAAAGGAGATAGTCCAGGTTAGTTCTAAATTTCATGTAAATTACCATGTTCTTTTTTGCGAGCATTATGGATGAATGACAAAGACTCGTATGGCTATGAGCTGAGGTAGTTAACTGGTTCATTTTGGTTGACAATGATAAATCAGTTGGAACATACTATACATGTTTGATTTGCAGACTCCTAGAACTGATTTTCATTTTAATATTGGGAATTTCTTAAATGGTCGGTGGACGCCAACCTCCTTTCCAACAAATTCTTTAAGTGGAGGTTCAATGCAACTTAGTGTTTGTGTTGGCGACCCTGGTTATCAAATGCATATATGGGTTGACTTGATGATTTAGTAGTTTAATAGGTTTTGCTAGGTTTCAGTGTTGGTACTATTTGAATTATCACTCAATATCTCGTGCAATGAAATTCCCTTTATTATGTAGCTGGTGGCAAGTAATTTTATTTTGTATGGCATCATCTATGTAAGGCTCTGAATCGAACCATTTGATTTTAGTCTTTTTTGTTAATATAGTCTGGGGTTATACATGCTAGATTTGATTTGTATGCTGTCAGAGGGTACCGGTGTGCGATTATGAAAATCTTGTTAGAAATGAGAATGAGGTAAATGAGGTTGGTCTGACCTCCATATGTGCCTTATTAGAAAGTGGCCAAATATAGTGCCGAAGTACGTTGGGAAATGACACACAGTAAATGATTTCATTTGAATAGAATTCCTTAATTATACATTTTAAGATTTTGCCAATTGGGTTGTGCTATTTTTTTTCATTACATAATTAGCAATGTGTAGTTTACAGTGTCCGTTTATCTTTGTACTCCAAGTTAGAGATACTATATGTTGGTCTGTTTGACCTGCGAAGAGTGTGTACCATTTTCTAGATTAATTGATTACTAGTATTTTTGGTTGGTGTTGCTGCGCTCACTGGTGGACTTGGTTTATAAGTATACTTTGTTCTTAAACATACTTGGAATCGTAAATCTCAACAGTAGAGTGATATCACTAAGCTAGGCTATATATGTTGAACAGATTAGTGGAGGCACATCTTTGTTGTGAGTTAGTAATTTTGCTTTAGATGTACAGACATGCACATGAACTTATCTTGGATGTCATGGATGGGTTAATGTCTGGAACCTCGAAGTTAGGCACCATAAACTGTGTATCGATTCAGATAGTGAATTTGAAGAATCTCTAATACGTAGTGGATATATAAAGCTTAACTAAGTAATTAGTTTAGTTATAGTTTTAGCTAAAGTCAAAATTCTAATTGGGTTGTTAGAATAAACTTATTTTATTCCATTCAGAGCAAGAGTTCTTGTCTATTTTTATACAATCCCGTTACTGCTTTCGGATTGGTGTAATTCATATTTTAGGATTCTCGATTCATAATATCACATGCTTGCTGCGGAGTGTAAATTTTGGAATTTACTTTTTAGCTGTTCTGATGTTGTACCGAGTTGCATCTTAAAAATGCCCCAGTTCTTTGACACAATGGTAGCTCTAGAAATGTGCTTAACAGGAGTATTCTTGGTTACTATGATACTGTGGAGGTTCATTTCCATGTATAAATCAGTGTAAGATACAACTAATGAGAAATAGTTAGTCGGTGATGGGCAAGTAAAATTTGATCTCCTCCTCTGAATTTTTGTATCTAACCGTTTATTATTCAAATCTTTATGTTATGCGTCTGCTTAGATCTTTATTGCCTGAAGTGATGTTATGACATGACAATGATAGATAATCTGTGTTACACTATGTTTTAGCTTTACTTTGTAATCATCTTCTTAAAATGTTTTGTTTTCTAATAAGTCTAATATTCTTACAGGATGTAACACTCCACGATCTTGATGCAGCAAATGCTCGACCACAAGGAGGACAGGATATATTGTCTCTAATGGGACAAATGATGAAACCAAGGAAAACTGAGATCACTGATAAGCTACGACAGGAAATAAACAAGGTACTCATCATTAACATTCCTCTGTGGCAGTTTTGGAGATCTCAACCTAATGTGGCTTCTTGGGCAAGTCCGAGGATGAAAATGAGACTGGTTTAACTAAAAAGTTCAATGTTCCTGATAGGTTGTTAATCGCTACATTGATGAAGGAGTGGCAGAACTTGTGCCTGGAGTTCTATTTATTGACGAGGTTTGTACTCAAATTCTAATTTAAACTTCTTGTGTGTGTGCTAGTTTATGGTGGATTTTCTTTTCATGGTTTACCATTTTACGTTGCAGGTGCACATGCTGGATATGGAATGCTTCTCCTACATGAACCGCGCATTGGAGAGTTCATTGTCTCCAATAGTAATTTTTGCGACGAATAGGGGAATATGTAATGTTAGGTAAGACAGTTGAATTCTAGAGTTTGAAATCTGAGGATTCTCTGCTCTTACCAGAAGTGCATTACTTTGTGATGTCAAGTCTGACCTTTTGTGTTTTACATTTGCAGAGGAACTGATATTAGTAGTCCACACGGCATACCTGTTGATCTATTAGACCGTCTTGTTATTATTAGAACTGAAACATATGGACCTGCAGACATGATACAGGTTTGTGATTTATCACCTCAGTATGGAACTTTCTATGATTTAGAGTGTTAGTCCTTTACTCAGATCTCTTCTGTTACTTGCCAGATTTTAGCTATTCGGGCACAGGTGGAGGAACTGGTTGTAGATGAAGAGAGTTTAGCTTATCTTGGGGAGATTGGGCAGCAGGCATCCTTAAGGTATGAGAATATAGGCAATACACTTGAGAATCTCAGATAACATCTGAACTTCTTTTAAAGCCTTAAGACGTGAACCTAAAATTGCTTTAAATATGCAAAGTTAGTGCAGACACCTGACATTGGCTTGGCATGTGATTGAACTTAATTTGCTTCGTACATTTCGATATCTTATTAGTTGTTGTGGGTTGGTTGATGGATTTGTCTTGTCCCCTCCTCCTTCAGGCATGCTGTTCAGCTATTATCACCTGCCAGCATCGTGGCCAAAATGAATGGCCGTGATGGAATATGCAAGGTATGCACAATTGTCCCAAATATATTGTGCCTCTTTTATTCAATCATATTTGGCCTTTGGTATATCTGTTCATCTGATTGACTTTTTTTCTTCTTCTTCTTGGAAGGCTGATCTTGAGGAAGTGTGTTCCCTATACCTGGATGCAAAATCCTCAGCTAAGCTTCTACAGGAGCAGCAGGAAAGATATATTACATAGACTATCTTCTACTGACTTTATTTTTTCGGCGGAGGAGCTGAAAGAGACAGCAAGTTTTGGGATAGATAATGTGGAGAAACAACAACCAAGAAAGTTATCTGGTTAAATTTGTAACTAGCAAGACAGCCCCAGTTAGTTATACCCCGCGGCTGGGTGGGAGTTCTAGTAGTTTTTTGTTCATGTTATTTTCTTCTGCGGTTTCTTTTAGTTGTTGTGATTAGTTTAAGAATTGTTTCCTGCAGTGACTAAGGATTTTTTGGTACAAATATACATGTGTAACTAAAAGGATGTTTAAAGTGTTAAAACTTCAAGAAATTGAAAAACAATATATTTTTGATTAGTCCCCTGAGCAGAATTGTTCTGATCAATGCTGCTCGCATTCTCTTCTGTCATTTTCTTGAAGGTTACTGTGGTAACACCAAGCCTCCTTGGCCTTAGTGGTGCATAGTTTAGTTACTTACCATAAGGTCATGGGTTCAAGGCTTTGGTAACTTAGATTTAAAAGAGAGGAAAAAAGGTATTCTAAATTACCTTTTTGGTACTTTCGGCTATTTATTAATCAATTTTGGATTTACCAAAAAAAAAATACTGTGGTAACTGGTAACAATGCTTACCATCTAAGTTAAAAACTTCACTGAGACATAAAACATGTCCTTGACTGAAGTTTGTTGACTGGGAATCCAATCATAGACTACTAATATGGGGACCATTGCCAAGATATTTGGGAGTATTTCAGTACTCAATAGAGAATCACAGCCAGGCATTTGATTCTCTTTCTTTCTCTACTGAAATGGAAATGAAGAATCTGATTATGTCCTACTCAGGTGGTTGTGAAGGTGAATCTGGGATATTTTTGGTTCCAAATCACAGCAGAAAACGTGCAATAATCCTCAGAACCAGTAACATGTAAGATTCATCTTGAAACATTTCTAGTGTGTGATTAGCTTTCTGCTCTGATGTCTTGCAATTGTCTCATACAGTGATTACTATAGCTGCTGCACTACTACTACTTATGGTTTAAATCGAAGGAAGGTCTCATCGTTGAGATTGAATAGGAAGGCCTTCTTGCTAAGAGCTTCCAAGAACACAGCCAAAGTCACAGACGTTGTCCTTGATGGGTCAACAAAGAACAAGAAAAAAAATGGGAGCATAGTTGGTGCAGTAGCTCTAATTATTGGAACCAGCATCGGCTCTGGTATTCTTGAACTGCCAAGAAAGACTTCCCCTGCAGTAATAGTCTTTTCTCCCACTAACATGTTCATGTAGAAACAAAGGCTTTGTAGATTATATGATGCTTTGTTCCTTCAATTTCCAATGCAGGGATTCGTGCCAAGTTCAATATGTATGATACTGTGTTGGGGTTTTCTCCTTACTGAAGCACTCCTGCTCGCGGAAATTAATGTTGGTTTGTTGAAGAAGAAGCAGAAGAAGATAGAAAATGATGAACTGGAGGTAATTTCCATTAGGACAATGGCCCAAGAGACACTTGGAGTATGGGGTGGTAACTTGGTAACTGTCAATTACCTCTTCTTGGGTTACACAACCATGGTTGCCTATTCATCCAAGTCCGGAGCAATCATCCACAATTTGATTAACCTTCCATCTTCCATTTCTGGCTTCTTTTTCACTGTTTTCTTCACAATTCTAATCTCTGTTGGAGGAACACGGATCACTGACAACGTCAACCAATGGTTGACAACTACTATGATAGGTCAGTTTAAACTTTGAACATATGAGTTTGCTTGCAAAGATATCCCACCTGAATTAACAATCTAAAGAACTGATGTCGTAGGAATACTACTTGCAATTGAGGTATCGGTTGTTCTATATGGAGGATGGACAGGTTTAGATGGTTCGAGCAATTGGGGAAACGTCCCAGCAACAATACCTGTCATCATATTTTCTTTGGTTTATCATGATCTATTACCAGGTAAAATTTCAAAATGTCAGTTGGAATTCAATTTTGTTTGTTTTGCTTTAGTGACGATAGCTTATGCTGCACAAAACTTTGCAGTTATTTGTGCATATCTTGATGGGGACCTCGCACGTATAAGGGCATCATTCATAATTGGTAGCTTAGTCCCGGTCTTCACATTGCTTGTCTGGGATGCAGTTACTTTAGGCCTTTCAGCTCATACTGATCTTGTTGTTGATCCAGTGGAGTTGCTCACGAGGTACTTGAGTGGTTAAACTTGTCCCCATTTCCACATCTCAGTATCTTCTAATTACAGTTGCAAATTTCTTGCTATGAATTCGCATTTATGTTCCAGTCTTTGAAAAACGCTATTGTGTTTGAAGGGTGCAATGGAGTGTGATTTCAGTTATGGTAGAGACATTTTCACTTCTAGCAGTTGGAACATCCTTAATTGGCACACTCTTGGGGTTTTCTCAGTTTTTTGTTGAACAACTCAACATTTTCGCCAAAAATTCTACTTCATCAGCAGCTCAAACACTAGTAACTTTTCTTACCCTCTCCCTGTCACTATGTTTGTCTAGTCTTCTTTTTAGTTGCCGTTGACCCGTTGTTTCCTTTATCTACTAACAGAAATCGGAAGAAAATTCTGAACCAAGAGTTTCGAGCAATGGCCAGAGCAAGTTATTGGACCCAAAGAAATGGTGGAGAACAAACAAACTTGGCTTTACTGCAACAACATTGGTTGTTGCTCCATCTTTATTCATATCAACCACAGTTCCAGATGCATTCTCTGTCGCCACTGACATTGCTGTAAGAAATTTTTGTATTTCAACACTAGTTTTGGATATAGTTATACTTGGGGTTGTTTCTAGTACTTCAATGTGTGGATTGTTTTTTACACAGGGAGGTTATTGTATGACAACGTTATACGGAGTTCTTCCACCTGTAATGGCATGGGTAATGCATACAAGATCATGGAACAAAGCTGTAGTTAACAAAGTCGACCAAAACAGTGAGGCGGAAAGTGATGGATCAGTGTCACTACTGTCTATGAAGCCTGCCTGGATTGGTGTGGGGCTGATTTCTGGTGGAATAGTGATAGATCAAATCCTGGAAGACCTTTCGAAGTTGCATCCTTAGTCAACCTCTCCAAAAGGAGGATATACAGCTACTATGTGCTTGTATATGTATATTTTTGTACAGGCAGTAGCACAATATGCTAATAATCATAAATTTGTTTCTGTAAACAAATTGATCATTTTTCACCAGTTCTTTAAGCAGATGTGAAGTCTGACAGATATATAAGTAGGAAAAT
Organism: Papaver armeniacum; assembly: GCA_023531295.1. NCBI lineage: Eukaryota > Viridiplantae > Streptophyta > Magnoliopsida > Ranunculales > Papaveraceae > Papaver > Papaver armeniacum. The sequence goes on along the minus strand of JAJJWW010011295.1, from coordinate 131,001 downwards.
AGGGCATCATTAATGCAAATTCCATTGCTATGTGCATGGTTTCCTATATCTGTGTTGCATTAGTGTGCAGACTGCACTGTAATCCTATCATTTTTTTTTGATCGATCAAAGAGGATAGATTAAGAGGCACACAAGCCGTGTGCGAGGCGAGAACAACTAACATAAGGTGAGAAGCCCATAAAAAAACAACAACAAAGCAAAAATAAAGCTAAAACAAAGTTGCAAACCACAACAAAGACCATTGCCTATGACAAAATAATAAAGACCCTGTTGTCAATTAACATGCTCTTCAACATCTTCTATAACTAGATCAACATGATTTTTTGCAAGATCACTAAACATTTCTTCACGATTAGCTTTTAGAGGTGGAAACTCTAAGCCCCATGAAGAACCAAACTCCACTAGTTTATTTCCCGAAACTTTGTTAGCAACTTTAGATTTACGAGGTTTTTTCTTTTTTGAACTTGAAAGAGTACCCATACCTGTACCATTGGGCTTCATACCTAATTTCATGCCAATTCCTATAATTGGCTTTGATGAAGACGGCTTTGCGATGCTAACCTTTGGATCTTCTGAAACTAGATGGGAAGTGCCTACCTCTCCTTCATCTTCTTCTACTCCATGAAACCTGTTATGGGATTCAAACCCAGGTGGAATGGTGGAATCAAAAGATGAGGTGCTTGCACTTTCAACATTCTTTTTGCAGACGCCTTTCTTTCTTTTATAAGAATCCCATTCACCAAGAACCTTTTCTTGTTCAATTACCTCTTCTTCTTTTTTTCCATTCTTATCAGCATCATCATCCAAGTGAGTAATTTCCATCACACTGTCCTCATTGCTTAAGTTCACAAAAGGAAGTTCAGAGTCAAGAATGCTATAAGTATTTAATACTTCTGTAGGCTCTTGAATATTCAAGTCTCCTTTTTTTCCAGCTTTTTTCTTCTTTTGGTTTAACCAAATTCCATCAGATGGTATAGCGGCCCCCTCCAAAACAGTTTCAACCACCATAGGTATTTGCTCGACGCCTTCTTGAGTAGTCTCGGCTATATCCCCTATGTTATTGTGGATTGCTTTGAGCGACTAAATCTTCAGTAGTAACAGGAGTTGAACAAGGAGGCAACAAATTTTCCTTAGTCTTAGGAACTAAACTACACTTGGAACTTGAATGCCCAAAAGTTTTGCAGTGAGTGCAAGCATCAGGTTTCCAAGGATACTCGGCCTTCACCACAAACTTTACATTATCCACTTGAATAGGCAATTCAGCTGGGAAAGCACAATCAGCTGCAACTTCAACCAATACCCTGGCATATGACATCCTAGTTTTCAACGATGTTGGAGTATCAGTCATGATTGGAGTGCCAACAATACTTGCAATCCTAGATAATCCTAACTCATTCCATAGATAAAGAGGAACCTGCCTGAGATTCATCCACACTGGAACTGATGTAATAACATCAATGTTTTGCTCAAGAGAGATTGACCTATCATGCACCCTCTATCTACCAGAAAGCATTGCAATGATGAAATTCCAGAATAATCTCTTGAAGAAGTTTTATATGCCAACATAATTTGGTTACCCCTTAACGCCTCCAAGCTCTCCTTACCAAGTTGGCTACCCCTTAACGCCATCAAATGTCATTCTCTCTACTATATCAGTTCAGTCGTTTACTGGAGGGAATATCGTTATCCATTGTCCCATAAGATGCGATTTTCACCAATAAATTCCCAAATTTAGACACCCCATTAACCAGTTTTTACAGTTAAAGCCAACAAAATCTTGTTACAAAACCACACTAAAAAGAAGATGACTTTGAATTTCATGACCAAACAAACATACAAAACACACTCTTCATTTCCTTCCACCACTAATTCCCTTTCCATCTAGACTATTCCTTTGTCATTTCTCACACTCTAAATAGACCTCTTCTGGGGATTAACGATGACTCAATTTTGATAATTTCAAGTAAGTAATTTAATTTCTTTTTGATTTTGTTATGAAATTTCATTCAATAAGATTATCTGAACTTGGATTATTATTTTTTTTGGATTTTTAAGGGTGGGTTTTGGATTGTGAGGGAATTTGGAGAAAGGGTTTCATTTTTGGGGCAAGAAATGGCTTCTACTGTTGTTCCAACTTCATTTACTGGGTTGATGAGTAAAGATAATGCTTTGAGTTTTACAAAAAGTGTGGATTTTGTCAAAGTTTCTACTTTGAAGAGGATTAGTAAGTCCCTTAGAGGAAAGAATGTGTCTGTAATTAGGAATTCCACTTCTGATGGTTATGATGTTGCTCAACTACAACCTGCTTCTGAAGGAAGTCCTCTCTTAGGTAATGAATTCGCCGATTTTTTCGGTTTTGCAGTGTAATTGGAAGGAGAATTGTTTGTATGTTGCAGTGATATCTTCTGATTGATTTTGTTTAAATTTTGTGTGCAGTTCCTAGGCAGAAGTACTGTGAATCTACATATAAGACTATAAGGAGGAAAACGTGTACCGTGATGGTAGGAAACGTCGCTCTTGGTAGTGATCATCCAATTAGGATTCAGACTATGACTACGACTGACACTAAGGATGTTGCCGGCACAGTGGAACAGGTCAATTTTATTACACTTGATCTTAAATTCGTGTTGTAATTTACATTAGTTTTTGGCTTTAGGATGACATTTTTCGGGATTTTACTGTTTTGAAATTCATATTCTTTGAGGTTCCTGATGAGTTAGAACTAATGTTACTAGGTAATGAGAATAGCTGATAAAGGAGCAGATATTGTTCGGATTACAGTTCAAGGAAAGAAAGAAGCGGATGCTTGCTTTGAGATAAAGAACACACTTGTTCAGAAAAAGTATGTCTAATAACTTGAAATGACTAAAGGGCTCTTTGTAACGAGTACTTTCCATAAATATAGTGACCATTTCCATATGAAACACTCATGTATCCTCGTGTTACCATCGTTTCTGTTTATGCAGTTATAACATTCCTTTGGTGGCGGACATTCATTTTGCTCCTTCCATTGCATTGCGAGTTGCTGAATGTTTTGACAAGATTCGGGTCAACCCTGGAAATTTCGGTAACTAGTTCACTTCGATTCTATTGCAATTTTATATAGATTACAGAGATACTTGCTGAGATATTTGTATGCAGCTGATAGAAGGGCTCAGTTTGAGCAGTTAGAATACACAGAGGATGATTACCAGCAGGAGCTTCAGCACATTGAGCAGGTTAAATAGATTAACTCATTCCGTATAATATAGATTATATAGATTAACTCATTCCTTACGGTAGTTATCCTAATAATAGTATTAGGTTAAGTTCCCTCACACCTTACATTTATTGCTTACACTTAGATATGTTAAATATTGGCCTAAACGATGCATAAGATACTGTGATTTGCCTGAAAATTTTCATGGGGATGCATGCAGAATGCGTACAAAAGTCTATATGTCAGCCGACAACTACAAATTCTTTTAGCTAATTGAGATTCTGGACTTCATTTTTACCTATATATACGATGTTACAAATAGTTTACCATTCAATGATGCATTTGGCTAAACAGGATGAAAGCCCTTTTTGTGTCATTTATCCCTAGCCTCTCATAGTCTGTAAAGGGGCCAACTTGAAAGGCCATATAGGTTACCATCTACCGAAGATTAAGCGGCTTAAAGATGAATTTTATATCCATGAATGCAGCTGAGAGAAATATTAACTTTTGCTGTTATTTTCTTCCAAACCTTACTAGTTTTATGAAATTGAAATTTTTCTTGTCACAACAACAGGTGTTCACTCCTTTAGTTGAAAAGTGCAAGAAATATGGTAGGGCAATGCGAATTGGAACTAACCATGGAAGTCTTTCTGATCGTATCATGAGCTACTATGGTGATTCACCAAGAGGAATGGTAGGTGAAGAGCTATACTCTCTCATGCTGGACAAATTCATTGCACTTTTTGGTTATGATATATCATTTTGTTTTGACTATCGAACAGGTTGAATCTGCATTTGAATTCGCCAGAATCTGCCGGAAGTTGGACTACCACAACTTTGTCTTCTCTATGAAAGCAAGTAATCCTGTTATCATGGTTCAAGCATACCGTCTACTTGTAGCAGAAATGTATGTTGCTGGATGGGATTATCCTTTGCACTTGGGAGTTACCGAAGCTGGTGAAGGTGAAGATGGACGGATGAAATCTGCAATTGGTATTGGAACCCTTCTTCAGGTACTCATATGCCTTCGTACAGTACTACTATTTCTCTTGCAGAACATTGTCTTATAATAACCTTTTTGGGTATCAGGAGATCGTTTTATTATGTTAAACACAAAATATTTTTCAAGGATATAAACTGATAGTATTCTAGGCAAAATAGACGATTAATGGACTCTGTTTCATTTACAGGATGGTTTGGGAGATACAATCAGGGTTTCCCTCACAGAAGCACCAGAGGAAGAGATAGACCCTTGCAAGAGACTGGCAAACCTTGGTATGAGAGCATCAGATCTTCAGAAAGGGGTGGTAAGGTTCTTGTTGTCCTTAACACGCTTCATATCTTGATTCTATTTTTTTTTCTGCAGCTTGTTAACTTCTGATGTTGACCTTTCAGGCACCATTTGAAGAGAAACACAGACATTATTTCGACTTCCAACGTAGAACTGGCCAATTGCCAGTGCAGAAAGAGGTTAGTTTTCTGCAATTACGATGGATGGGCTTCCTTCCTCTTTTGACATATTTCTGAACTTAAAACTAACACTTCCTCTTACATACAGGGAGAAGAGGTTGATTATAGAGGAGCCCTGCATCGTGATGGTTCCGTTCTTATGTCCGTGTCCCTGGATCAGTTGAAGGTACACCTTAACCGCTTTACCTGTCATATGCCTGTTTATCTCTTTTTCGATCTTTTCAGATTTGTGGATTTTGTTATTGTTCTCTTGTTTATAGTTGTGTTATCCTCAACGGCTATTGTCTGAAACATCTCACACTGAAATCGAAACTTAATTCACACAAGTACTTTTTTTTAGTTTAACATATCATACTTATGCAATATGCATTTTTTGGTCAGGCACCTGAACTACTTTACAGATCGCTCGCTGCAAAACTTGCTGTTGGCATGCCGTTTAAGGTACTCCTATTTTTCATTTTTTAAAGTTATGTTTGCATTTAATTATGAACAATGACTTTAAGTACATTATTGACAAATTTTGACGTGTTCAACAGGATCTGGCAACAGTGGATTCCATCCTTCTCAGAGAGCTTCCTCCAGTAGAAGATAGAGATGCTGTAAGGCCAATTTATAGCGAACACATTTGCATGTATCCTGTTGTGTAGTTTCTTACTTCAATAGTATACAAGTAATGGAAAACATAAAAGATGGCTGAAAATTCTCATTTATGTGATGACAGCGGCTGGCTCTGAAAAGATTAATCGACATAAGTATGGGGGTTTTAACCCCTTTGTCAGAACAGCTAACCAAACCTTTGCCCAACGCTATTGTGCTTGTAGACCTCAAGGAATTGTCATCTGGAGCTCACAAGCTTTTGCCAGAAGGTACCACCTTTAATTTGTTTTCCCTATGATATTAATTTCTTAAAACAGACTGTTAACACGGGTTTCCTTGTGATCTTGTAGGCACACGCTTGGCTGTATCTGTTCGTGGTGATGAATCCTTTGAGGATCTCCACGTTCTCAAAGATGTTGATGCTACAATGCTCTTACATGATCTACCATACACCGAAGATAAAATTAGCAGAGTACATGCAGCAAGGAGGTGATGTTTAGAGCAATAATGATTGTGTCTAGAAGATTCTGATTTTCTTCCCTCTCTCTCATTTTCAGGTCTGATAAATACAGTTATCTGGTTGCAGATTGTTTGAGTATTTAGGCGAAAATGCACTAGATGTCCCTGTAATCCACCACATGCAGTTTGCGAATGGGATTCACAAGTGAGTGCTGTATAAGCATAACTAGCTAATTAGCACAAAGTGTATGAAGAGTTTCTCACCTACAAATTACCCACCTTTTGTTCGTATGCAGAGATGATTTAGTAATCGGTGCTGGTAGCAATGTAGGAGCCCTCTTAGTAGATGGACTTGGAGATGGACTTTTACTAGAAGCACCAGTGCAGGATTTTGACTTTCTCAGGAATACATCCTTCAACTTATTGCAAGGTTGCAGAATGCGGAACACAAAGACGGTAAAAAGATCCTTTATATATGACCCCTTCTTTTATCTAATCAATGAAACTTATTTCGCTTAACTTTGTTACTGGTGCTTAAATATTTGTAGGAGTATGTTTCATGCCCATCATGTGGCAGAACATTATTTGACCTTCAAGAGATAAGTGCTCAAATTAGAGAAAAGACATCACATTTGCCTGGAGTTTCGGTAATCCTCTATGACTTTTCCTTGGTGATCATCAAAAACTTTGAGCAGCCGTTTTTTTCCTTTCCAGTGAAATCTAAAATGTGAGCTCTTCTTTGTTGTAGATAGCAATCATGGGTTGTATCGTGAATGGACCTGGAGAGATGGCTGATGCAGATTTTGGTTACGTCGGAGGTTCTCCTGGAAAAATCGATCTCTATGTTGGGAAGGTAAATGACATTTCAGTTCTAGTGAGATTTTAGAGAGACTGTCATAAATGGCTTTCATTATCATGGTATCTAACACCACAGTTACAAAATTGCATGGTTTTCTGTTAACACAACCTAACCATTTCTGTCTTTAACTGAATGGTTGTTGTTGATTGCAGACGGTGGTGAAACGAGGAATCCAGATGGAACATGCAACCGACGCCTTGATCCAACTGATAAAAGAGCATGACCGCTGGGTGGATCCGCCAGCAGAAGAGTAAAGTTAGACAACGGACATAAATGATTCGGGCAGTTTATCTCATACCTGATAGTGTTTGTAACTTTGTATTATTAAAAGAAATCCAATCAAACTACATATGTAACCAGCAAGAAAATCAAGGCTGTTGTAGCCTGCTTGTTATATTTTATGTCCATATAATTTACAAACTTACAATATTGGTTCAATCAAAAATATAGGAACTCAGGTGTAATCTCATCTCATTTGTAATACCAATAATCTAAATGTACCCATTCTTAATGTGACATTACTGGCATTACCCTATGGGTGAAACTTATTGATGGAGAAATAAGCACGTAAGTAATAATGGAATAATTGCAGTTAAAAAAAATGTTACTCCTTCGGTTTCAGGAAAAGCGATGCTTTCGCCTTTTCAATTTGACCTATTTCTAAGGCAGAAATGGTGAGGTAGTATGTTTTTTTCCCTCTGAACGCCACCACAGGTGCACATCAAAAATATGCATGTCGCAAAGCTCAGCAACGGGCACAGGTTTTATATGTGCGCCCGGCCAAATGTGGCTATTTGCTGCCTTCTTCCACTACGCAAATCGCTATTCCCATTTGGCTCATTTGGTTTTGCTCGAGTATTAGTAGTTTAGTGCTATCGCAGAGAATAACCAAAGGAGATTTTTATAAGAGAATAATACAATGTTGAGAAGTCATTTAGCAAAACTTGCTTCTTCGTCATCTCTCAGATTACTTACAAATTCTTCTTCCTACAGTAATAAAAACCCTAACTCTCTTCTTCTTCGATGTTTCTCTTCGACTTGTTCAGTTGGTGCCAATCAACCAACAACTTCCTCACTTACTGATCAAAGTTGCCCTAATAAAGAAGATGTGAAGATTCCTGTTCGGGCTTATTTCTTCAATACTAGGTTTGTTTTTTGATTTTCTTTTCTCTCTTTTAGCCTTTTTCTTTTTGATTTTGACTTGCTTTTGTTATTATTGTTGTTGCAGTATTGATTTAAAAGGATTAGTGAATGAGAATAAAGTCAATTTTATACCATCTACAATTCCAGTGACTAACAATGTGGTTTTAAAGTTCGGTGATACCGGTTCTTCTCCTCCTGTAAGTCCACAAATTTGTTTCTTGCTTAAAATTGTTTGGGTGTTAAGTATGTTCTGTCAATGCAAATGGTATTTGGAATCCAAATGTTAGTAATGCTGGTTAATTCAATTTGTGGTGGATTCTGATGGAGGAGGAGGGTGGTGGGTGGTGGTGGTGGTGGTGTGGTTGCTGGTCTACTAAAATACCTTGTTTCGAGGGATGTGTGGGTGGCAGAGAATTTTAACTAGAATTAAGGAACTAAAGGGCTATTTCTGATTAATGTTATAGTGCTTTGATTTGCATTAGGATATCTGAATGGACTCAGGGTTGAATATTGATGGTGTTAGTGTCCTTTTTTTTTAATGCCGTCAAGTTGGTGGTAATGATGTCTCAAAATGTGTCTAGTTATTCTTGTATTTGGATGTACCAAATTAGATGTTTAGATGTTAACTAGAAATTGGGGTAATTGTTTTGTTGCAGGGTAGCTTAAATGATGCCGGTTGCTCATATATGTCAGTTTTCCCGTATGGATCAATTGTACTGTTTAATATTCCTGATCATGACATTTACAAGTACCTCAACATTGTGGAAAGGCATACTTCAGGGTTTCCCAGAAAGGATAACGACTATATGCTGTCCAATAAATCTATGAGTAAGATTAGTTTATCTCCGTCTCATTAACTTTATATTCGCTCCTTTTTTCTCTGATTATGATATCCTCTCTATGTGCCTTCCCTTTGATATAAAAAATGCGAAAGAACGAAAGTCCATATCCTGGATCAGTAAATTTTAAGTTGTGTCGCATGTCAGAAATCCGAAGATTTGGTTGCTGTTTTGTTATGAATCTCTGATGGTGGTGTAAACTTGCAACCTCAATAGGCGTTTGTCGTCATTTAAGGGTGTTTTAATAAGCATGTCTATGAAAATCATCTCTAAGTTGATACCCACATATTGTCATTGTACAAACGACAGTAATTGATAATTTGATATGGCTATAATTATGTCTGTAACCTTCTATGTTAACCAAACTGAATAAACGATCAAAACTTAGACTTCCACCAAGCTTGAAATTTTTGCTGGTCAGGATGTTAGATGTGATAGTTCTTCATATGCTCTTGTTGATTTTCCCCTCTGTTAGAGTAGGTGTCTACTTCTACGTCAGTTGTTCAGCTTACATTCTTCAATTTTCTCTGACTGTAACAATATCCGGGTCGATCAGAAACTTAAAAAATTCATTTGGTTATGTTGTAGATTATGAGGTGATAGAGAAGCCAAATTTGCCTGTGCGGATTCAAGGTGGGTTTGATTATATAATGCTGCAGGAATTGAACCCTTCTGGGATTCAAATAATTGGTAGTATTATCGGTCAAAGTGTCGCTCTTAAGCACTATATTCGCCAGGTATTTTCTTCAAAACACAGAAGGTTCCTCTTCATCCCTGGATCAGGAATAGCAATATTACTAAAGCTCCATTTTTCTGTTTCAGGTTGATGGAGTGATGTTTGGTTTATCAAAATTAAACTACCGAAAGAATCTATCCAGCAAAAAGGTTAATAAACTTGATGGGAAAGCGAATTGTAGTCTAGCTAATGCTGCTCTGAAACTCGTCTGGACCACGCGGAATTCAGGCCCCATGCATACTCTTAGGGTTGGGCTTTTTGAGAGGTAACTACTTGTCATATTGTTACATGCTGATTAATCTGTTTAAGCAAATTCTATCAGCAGATAGGCAAAATACCCATCTTGGACTTGTTGAAAATCATGATATTTCTTGGATTACCAAATACTTGACCACGCATTGTTGGAGAACTAATTTCTGTTTATTTTTTCCTTCCTTTTAGCCTGTCGAGGTCAAACAGTGCAGAATACGCCGAGATGTGGGAGTACCTCCGAAGTAAATTTAAATTGTCTAAGAGATATCCAGGCCTTGATTTCATGTTTGAGTTTAAGGATGTAGGTTCTCTCACTTCTATGTTTACTGCCTAATATGTGCTATATGAAAACAATACTAGATTCTTTTCGATTAAACTTTGTTTCTCTTTCTGCAGCTCAATTTGGACTTGGCTCTCGATGAATTGATCGGAAAGGATGTTTCCCCGATGCCAATGCTTGTACGTGATAGCAGTTTCACAGTGTTTTACTTCACATGTTGGGATCCAGTGGTCACATTTTTAGAAGACCTTTTAGGCATGCCAGATCCAACAAGGGAAGTCACTGCAGTTGCATAACTGATGTATTCAGCTTTACATTGTCACCTGCAAATTTTTAATAAGCAGGCTTTTAACAGCTTGAAAGTGTAATCAGTTTAATCACAGGGAAGCAAGTGTTCTTTATCTCTTGCGCTCTTCGCAAGTGTTCTTTATCTCTTGCGCTCTTCGCTGTCGTCACTTTTTATCTTGATTTTTTTTCTGAAAGCAAACTTTTACCTATGCTTCAGTCTTCTGCTTTCCTGAGTCAGCTGGATCTCAGGTATAAGATGAGTGATTGGTCTATATATAATAGGGTGCTAAAGCATCAATATTTCACTGGCATCTCTAGTGTCTCCAACTGAGCTCCATTCAGAATAAAACGTTAAAACAAGTCTGGTGTATAGTGGTGGAGCAGGTTCTGGGTACAAGATGATATGCAAAATCTATTTTAACGTATAAGCAAACAGCTCACTGCACATACTAAGTATCAAGAATAGTTTCTAAAAATAATGAACCAGTGTCAATGTCGGAATACAAAGATTCCGCGAGTCATTTATTTGGCTAAGAACAAGACTCAAATAAACTATTACAAATATAATGAGAAATGGCATTCTCTTTTCCTCGGATACTCAATAAGAAAACGGTAAAGCTCACTGAATAAATAACAAGGAGAACTAACATAGTCAAAATAAGTTATTCCTCCAACAAACACATCTTCAGTTTTTCACGCTTGTCACATGCCTTAGGAGCATCTGAACAACATCACTGGATATCCTCTCAGACTCTCCAGTTAGGTTGGCAATCTTTGCTTCAGTTTCAACCTCAAGACGCTTCACGTTAGCACCTGAATCCCCACTAGTCTGTTTTATCAATGTTGGAGAGACAAAATGCAATATCAGGTCAGCATCTCAAGTGATCGTGATAAAAGTAGCAAGAGATAAATATGATATGGTTACTAGAAATTTCATGTCTGAACAAGCTTCGCAGGGGAATCATAGAAATTAAACTAACAAAATTCATGGCGTCCAACAGGAATCAGGAAACCATAATTGGATAACAGTGTTGTCAACTGGTTGAGTTTTCTAGTAATAACAAATTCACTTTATCGAGATTGTGTTTGCTTACCTCTTCGAGTTTCCTCTGAAAGTCAGCTTCCACTTGAGCACGGTATTGGGCGATCTCCCTTTCAGCCTCTTCTTTGGCTTGTTTCAACCTAGCCGTCTTTACTGTAGACAAGAATCCGATAACGAGATGATACAATCACGTCAGAACGACCACTCATTATATGATTTAAGCATACACGCATACAAGGTTTAACCAACATAAACATCTGTATATACAAATTGATTAAAGGCGAGAGTTAGTTACAATTTCTAGCCTCATTGACAATGTGCTGAGCTTCTTGTTCTGCAGCTAGGAGTTGTTGAATGCCACCACCTTGATGGCTTGATGCCATACTTCCTTACAAATCTACAACAACAATTAACGAAAAAGGATTAAGAAATAGCCAGTGAGACAGAAACCAAGAAAGCAACACTACTGTAGCAACTATCAAAAATTCGCAACTCTTGATTTAAACCGCAATCCCGATCCCTTAATTGACCTAGTTATATCCATAAATTTCCACAAATGGCAGACATTGCGACTCAAGCAAAACCTAAGAATTAGGTAACTCTACAAGCAAAGCAAAACCTAAGTATTAGGTTGATTCTAGTAAGCAAACCAGAAACTAGTAATTTCAAAACCACAGAAAATAAATCACTTATTTTATTTTAGAACATGAATAGACACGCAACCTTCATCAATTTGACCTAAACAACCCATAGAGAGCAAAAATTCACGCCTTCTTCAACTATTTCAGTCTCTAAACTAAATCCCATATACAAAACGTGCCAAAATCTATCCACCGGAATTCGAGTTCTACACTGTAATTAACTAACGCAAAAGCCTAACTATAAGTTTCTCTAAAAGTCATGCTAAAATCAATGGCAAAAATACGAAAATATTAGAAAATTTTCACTAACAATTTGAAAATTACTATGAAATATTAAGCATCAAAATAATGATGTTAACGACTAATTATTTTTTTTTTTTAAAAAAGTAATAACCTAAACTACTCGGTCAAATTCCTTCAACATAAACAGGACAAGAAGAAAACGGAAGAGAAAAAGATGAGGAAAACAGGAGTAGTCGTACCTGAATAACGGCGTAGATCTTGATTTAGCGAAAGAATGGGGAACTGAACAACAACAAACGTGAAACAATTTTCTCTCTACCGGTCTTTTGCTCAATATTTAAAGGTCGGAAAAGCAAGAAATCTGGAATTATTGGATATGACATATTGTCCAACTTGCCCTTGAGGAAGTTTCCTCTTTCGGTCCTCCTCCTTTTGGACGAGATTCACGTGTTAATCAGATGATACGACCTCATCCAAAAGTTGACACTTTCCAAGGCTGTGGAGTGTAGTAGACCTCGACTGACCGTGGGCACCGGCGGCATTTATTGGAAACCTACCTAAACCTAACACCAGCTGTTAAAGAAAGAGACCAAAAGGAACAAAGTATCAAATAACAGGTATAAAGCCAGATTGTGTTATAGTGGAGCATTCAATTTGAAGTCAATACCAAATGTAATTAGAATTCACCTTAATTCAGTAGTGCCATATTCAAATTTCTCTGAATCTAACCAAATTTTTCGAGGTAAACATATTCAGTAGTGTCATATATAAATGGTTGTGTATTGTGTTGAGAACAAACAAGAAGGTGTAGCTTAAAGAAAAACAACCAAGGTGCAAACACATCGTAGGAAAAACAATCTTTTTATTGATTTTAATTTGACCTTCACTGTATCCCCACATTACAATTCAATTGCATTTCAATAAACATGTTTGCATTTAAAAATATATCGTAAAACTAATAACCTTCTGTTATCCTTCTTAATTATCTTGAGAATGAAATTGATAGAAAATTTGAAATTAAGATTAAAATCGCCAAAGATCTCAACCTACTTAAATTGACATATTCTCATCGTAAGAATTCAATCCCGAGTTATACTTCCAATATAGGCTGGCGCAACTCAATTTACTCAAATATCTTACTAAAAAAGTACCCTATAAAATAATAAGCTTGATCATGATAGTGAAAAGATATAAACATTTCGAGAAGAAAAAAGTAAAAGTGGTCAAGTGAAGAAACGAAATGGAGAATATAATATGCACATTTGCGCCATTCAAATTGTGATAGTTGTTTACCAGTTCATTGATAATACACTTATCACGGTAATACGATGATTTGTGATAAACAAAATACGTATGATTCATATGAAAAGATAACTTAGGATTCTCGCGTCCAAGTCTCCAAACTTCCTCATAAAATGTTAATTTCTTCAACTTGTGTTCTGTGTTCAAATGTCGATTATGTTAAGTGACGCATTTAGTGAAGATTCTTCTCTCTGCCATATATAGCAAAATAGATCGAACACTATTAATCTGTATCAAGCAAAGGCATCTTCTTCTAGTGAATTATTTTTTATTCCGTTCCCAACGGTCCAGGATCCAATGACCCTATTTGTTTATTAAACTTTGTCCTAATTTACATTGTTAGCTCGGACATTCTGAGATTCTACTACAAAATGCTAATTACCTTGTTAGCTTGGACAATTTAAGAATCTACTACAAAATGCAGCACTATAAAAGTTTTTGTTCTCCAATTACGGTTGCGATATGAACATTGTCTGCTCCATTCTCGTTCTCTTTATTGTTAAACGTGAAACCAATTGTAGGTCCCAGCGGGCATTAACCAAACAATTTCGGCGCCAAAAGGAGACTGATTATACTTTATAGTACGTTCCATCATTTGTTGGCATTGCTTTTTCTCTATATTTTTTTTATATATAGAAAAAGAGGTTTCCCTCGTGTTACGGATGAAAGTACTCTATGATATCCATAGTTGGAGGTTCTGTAAGCCATCACATGTTGGTTCCAGTTCTGAATGTTCAAAAAAGTCAAAACTGCCCATAAGGCATAACCTGTCCAGGCATGATTGATTTTGAATTTGTTACAAAAAGCTGATACATTAGTTGCCCAAATTAAAGTTGATCTCCTAACTAGTACAAAAGAGTTAACTAAGAAGTTGATTTTGAATTTAGTGTTGTTGCAGAATTCCCCACTGATCTTGTATCTTTGTTGTCCTGCCTTTGCATACTTTCCTATAAGCAACAAAAGAGTAGGTTCTGAATTACTTCTTAAGGTAATCGTGTGTCCACTCCACTCTGTGGCCCATTTGAAAGTTGCTTTAGCACCTTTTATCTCTAGTTGCTCTGTGGTTGTTGCAGTGGAATACATCCCCCAGTTTCTCTGGTATTTCCTCTTTGGTTGTGCTTGCTTCCAAGCTTTCTGCATTCTGCCTTCCTAAAAGACCTGTTTGGGAGCTCTCTATTTCCTCTATCGTCTTAGACATAATATTCTCATTTTGGGTCAGCAGAGTGGTTTGAGAATTTCCTTGAAACCCTTGTTTGCTCAGCATCTTCCTTTTTTTCCAGTTGTAGCAAATAGTATCTGGTATCAGAGGGTAATGCATTGGACTAGATAGAGATTTCAATTGTCTTTTGAAGAATTTTAAAAACTTCATAAATTTGATTTGAGGTACACAGATAAAGAGCAAAGGAAAAAATCAGAATCACAGAAATAAGGGATATTAGATATACTAAAACAGCTAATTAAAAATCAATTTAAAGAAATTAAGGTTTAGAAAATAACAATCCATGATGAAATAGAGACATATGGGATTGTTATTGAATCAGAGGAAAAGAAATTCAATTTTAAACAGCCCAATATTGAGGAACAAAGAAACAAAGAATCTGTTTCTTTGACAGAGCAAAGAGGGACATCCCAATTCAAAAGCACTTTGTAACCAACTTGTAACAAACTTTTACCAAAAATTGTGTTTGGTAAAAAAAAATTATTAAATAAAATAATATTACTTATATTTTATTAAATATATTAAAATTAAAAATATAGTTAATTATAATTACACTGTATTTAAAGCTAAAAATATATCTATTTTCGGCATTAACTACATTGTCGGCACTTTGAAATACCAAATTTTCCAAATAGAATTATAGATTGTTAATTTCACAACGCTTTTTAAATTATTGTTTACCAAACATCATCCCGCTTTATTTTCACAGCACAACACAACACAACAGAAAAGCACTTTTCTAAAACTCACAACAATAACAAACTCGCCTGAAATCTGATGCATAGTTTCCAGAGAGAAGTTGAATAAGGCGGATGAATATACATTCTGATACTAAATCAATATGTTTGAAAACCGTATCGCTTGACGCACTCTTAAATAGGTAGGGCCTTAGGGTGTTTGGATACCACATAATAATAAAAAATTCGGTTTAATTAAGTGTAGAAATTAAAAGTTCCTTTTAAACCCACTTTTTAAATGAATATTTCTTTTGGAAAACAACATTACTTTATTTCTTAGTTTTGCAAAATACTTTTGCCCTATAAATTGAAATGCTTTACCTGTGTAAAAATGCAAGCCCGCTGATTGTTTCTTTTTGTCGTCGTGGGAAGATGTTAATATTAAGGCTGGGTTAAACAAAAAAACTTGGAACTGTGTTTAAATACTCCTACATCCATCAGCCAAAATCTATAGATTTCATCTAGTTAAATCTTTCGATAACCGCTAATAATTAAAGTTTTAGATTGTAACATATATATAACTTCACTAAACTTATATCCAAACGAACAAGTATTAAGGTTATAGATTCCGCACTTAAAATGCTAAAGAACTGCGTCAACTTTTGTTAACAATGAATTATTAATGATGATGAAAGTCCAATATTTCACAAGGAGACAGAATAAGCCCCTCTTTTTCGTGTGTTCTTTCTGAAATTTTCCCTCTGTTACTTCGAGTTTTTATTCAGAATGAAATATTGGAAACCATAAATTTGATATCAAAATTATCGCTAATATATAACTCACATAACTCAATTTACTTCAACATCTTATTAACACTCCCCCTTTAAAATAAACAAGTATGATCATGCTACCAATAATGTATTAACATTTTGGAAAAACTTATAGTAATATGGAAGATCGAAGAAACAATAAATATATAAAAATATCATTTATCTTTTGATAGTGGTTCATCATCAATTTATAGTTAATACATTCACCACGGTTGTATGATGTTTGTGATACACAAAATCCCCATGAAAAAGTAGCATAATAATATTACCTCCAAAATCATTGGTTGGACTTGCGTTCAAATATGGTATATGTTATGGTCTTACCTTGTTAACTCATACGTCCAACTACAGTATGTTTCATAGTGAAAACGCGTGTTCATAATTAGTACTCATTCTACAAGGGGGTTTCCTTTCATGCAAAAGTTCCACATGCACAAAGGCACAAAATACTCCAGACGATAACTATATTATTACACATATATAGACCTGAATCACCTGGCCCGTTGTAAGGCCCGCACTTTTGGCATGGCCCATGCTCAAAGATACGTCAGTTGTATGAGATGAAGCTCCATCTCAAGCCTATGTTGTGTGCTAAGAGAAATATTGTCCAAGAGCCAATATTGCACCATCATGGTGGATCATAGCCGAGTAATGTTGCACCATGATGGTGCATCAGCCAGTGGAACGGTGGATAAGTCAATAATCCGCATCATGGTGTTTCACGCCAGTGAGATGTCGCACCATCATGGTGCAATACTTGAGTTGGTTATCAAGCCAGAGATGTAAATACCGTTATCTTGGCGTATTATTCAAGGGAGCATATCAACTTCCATGAATAGTATAACAAGCATGTCAAAGTGCTCCCCAACTTTAAGTTTTAGAAATGTCAATAAAACATATATAGGGAGGGGTAGTTGGTTTTTTTATTTTGATTTCTATTGTTAAACATACACAGGACAGGGAAAAAGCAGCGAAAAGATGAGGAAAATAGGAGTCGTACCAGAATAACGGCGTAGATCTTGATTTAGCGAAAGAATGGGAAACCGAACAATCACCGGTCTTTCGCTCTTTATTTAAAGGTCGGAAAAGCAAAAAATCTGGAACTATTGGATATAACATATTGTCGATGTTGCCCTAAAGGAAGTTCCTCTTTGGGTTAATTAGGTGATACGGCTTGATTTGATCCAAAAGTTGCACTTTCCATAGCTGTAAAGTGGACTTAGTGGAGAACTCAACTAGCCTAAGTCACCTGAACATGGACGATTTTTTAAGGTGTTTTATTTTGGGTCACCCTAATAGGACCCATATAGAGCAATTACAAAAATCTACTTCCCAAAGACATTTATTGGAGACGCACCTAAACCTAACCGCTATTAAGAAAGAAAGAAACCAATAACAAGGAAGTATCATCATTAAAAGTAACCTGATATGTATAAAGCCATAATGTGAGATAGGAGAGTTTTGAAATTTGGAGCATTCAATTTGAAGCCACTTTTATCCGGGTCTTGTTAACTTGTATACTCGCATACATGTTAAGGTTCACTAAAATAGCAATTTTTTGTATTGGAAACAAGATTTGTTTGTTTTATTGCATTGAAAACAGTAGTTCTTTGCATTGGGAACAAGATTTGTCGTTTTTAATTCAAGAAAAACCAATTTCTAGTAGAATAACACAAAAATACATAATTTCCAATGAAATAAAATAATTCTTTATTTTATCCATACCAAATGTAATTAGAATAGAATTTCACCTTGATTTCAATAGTGCCATATTCGAAATTCTTCAAAAGTAACAAAAGAAATGAGGTTTGTGAAGTTTTATCAAGTGGTTGCGTATTGTGTTAATACTTAATAGAAAACGAGGTGGTGTAGTACAGTGTTTTAAGAACATGACCGGACCGTCCGGTTGGAACGGTGAACCAGTAAGGAAAATGGTCCGGTTCAATACAAATCCACCAACAAGTTAAAAAAACCAGAGAACCGGGTGACCGGATTACCCGGACGGTCCACCCAGTGACCCATCTGACCCAGTATGGTTTTCAACTGGTTTTCCCAAGTGACCCAGGGGATACTGTTTACTGTTTCACCACAAAGCAATAAACTCAAAGCTTCCTAAAGAGAGGCTACCAGGTTGAAATCAGTGAAATAAATCAGAAAGGACAATCCATATTGAAATATACATACAGATCCACATAGATTAAATCTCTTCCATTAAAACAAATCAATGTTTGTTATGATAAATTTTCAATTTCCTTGTTGTAGATGTTTGTCACAGTTAAAGTTATAGTTGTTCTTGAGAGTTATATGTTGTGTGATAGAGGTACCAAGAGCTATAGAGAGGGGTGGAGTGTGGATGTGTGGGGAGGAAGAGGACGGTTGTTCAAAAAACAAAAATTCTAAATGAACCGACGATTTAGACAATTTTAAACAACGTAGACACATGGTGGGTCCCTTTAACTGGACCCACTACAAATCCACTGAGGTGGGGTCCAATTGAATGAGTCTATAGGGTTTTGATTATGTTCAAATGCTGGTTCATTTAGAACCATTGTAAAAAAAAATCAAAAAGAGTAAGTAGACGAGTGTTTTAAGAGTAGGGCTTGGTAGAAATCGTAAATAACTAAACTTATAGAGGAAATCGTGGGAGTAATCAAGATAAAAATTCTAACAATTAATTAAGGTTTCCCCTGATTATGTCATCACCCCCACACTTACACCGCTGCCAATCCCCTAGATTTAGGTATTTTTTTGTTTTAGGTCTTTCACTTAAAATAATATTAGGTTTTTCACTTACTCTAATATTAATATATATATCTGACCCACTGACCCACCGGTTGAACCAATGGTTAAACCAATTGACCCTGACCCAGTGATTTTACTGGGTCGTCGTCCGGTCCAGGTCTCAAAACATTGGTGTAGCCTAAAAGAACAACTAAGGTGTAGACAAAACAAACGTAGAAAAGTCTTTTCATCCTTGTTGTTTTAACCTTCGTTGTATTTTGACAGATAATTCAATAACCTGGGGTTCCAATTGACAGATTTTAAATTAAAACCAAAATTACCAAATATCTGAACTAAATTGAATTTGTCTCTGTAATGTAATCAATCCCAAACCAATTCTTCAGCATATAGGCAGACGTAACTCAATTTACTCCAACATCTTATTAAAAAAAGTTTACCTTTAAAATAAGAAGCTTGATCATGATATACTAAAGATGTATAAACATTTTTTAAGGAAAAAAAAATAAAAGTGGTCAAGAGAAGAAATGAAACCAAAAAATAATATGTACATATTCCATTTAAATTGTGATAGTTGTTTGCGAATTCATTGATAATACACTTATCACGGTTGTATGATTTCTGTGATGAACAAAATAGGCATGATTCATACGAAAAGGTAGCTTAAGCTTCCCAAACCTCCTAGTAAAATGTGAAGTGAATTTCTTAGACCTGTGGTCAAAACCCGATTATATATTACTGTTAATATAGTACCTTGTTAGATTGGATATTCAGAGATTCTGATAGAAAATATCGCATAGTAGAAGTCTTCGTTCTCCCATTACGGTTGTAGATGAAAGTTGTTCTCCATTCTATCTCTGAAAAATGACTTATGGAGTGATGGGTTTTATTTCTCTTTCTTGTCAAACTCAAAATATAATAAAATAACACTAGGTCATAGTAAGCGTCACCCAAATGACTCCAACGTCAAAAATAGGCTAGTCGAACTGTCTACGTTCCATCATTTCCTAGGAAATATTTTTACATGGTTGTTAATCGGTGCCAGTTTACTGGAAAGGTACAAAATCTCATCTTAGACAAACAAATAGGTGTTTTGACCTATATGGGTTTCAGTACATCGAATAAATTATATCCTTATTAGCATTGATGAGTTTCATTTTTTTAGCCACAATACTTTTGATGCATAGTTTTCAAGGAGAAGTTGAAAAAGACATTTTTGATGAAAGTTGGTGGCAATAGTTACACAACTTGCCATGCAGGCTAACCCTAACTCATTCTGTTAAATGGATAGGATCTAGGGGGTGTGGGGTAGGTGGTCGGGGTGAGGGGGTTGGATTTCGAATACCACATTGAAGGAATAAAAATGCCAATTTAATTGAGTAGAAAAATCAGAAATTTTAAATTTTATTTTGTTTCGAAGAAAAACTCTCTTTTACGTAACAAAATTACTTTTTTCTTTACTTTTCTAAACTACTTATGCTTCTTATGGCCAAACAGAAACTTAAAGTTGAAATACGATTATTTGCGTGGAAGGTAGGGCCGCCAAATTTTTCTTTATTTTGTGCGGAGATGTTAATATTAAGGCCGGGTTAAAAAGAAAAACTTGGAACTATTTTGATAGCTCTCCTGCGTCAATCTGTTAAACATCAAAATTGTGAAATTTGATCTAGTTAAATATTTCAATATCCACTAATAATTAAAGTCTTAGATTCTAAATTTTATACTTCATTAATTTTATATCCAAACAAACACCTATTAAAGTTTTAGATTTTATACTTAAAATGTGACTGAACTGCATGAGCTTTTATTTAATCATGAATCATTAATAACGTTGAAAGCCTCAGACTGTGTTTGGTATGAGTTAATTCCATGGAATTAGTCATCTTTCTATCGAATAACGTGTTTTCCGTCGTTTGGTCAAAAATCTATTTTCATGGAATTCTAAAAAAAAATGTGGTCCAAAGCATGTTTTAAACTTAATTCCACGTAATTCCATGGAAAGTATTCCTTGCCTCCCCCAGGAAACTGATTCCATGGAATAAATTTTCCATATAATTGTTTCGTTTCTTTATTATCAAACACAACCTAACATTTCATAAGGAGACAAAATGAACCCATTGTTTTCGTGTTTTCTTTTCCGAATTTCTTTCTTCCCTTTGGTACTTTGAGTTTTCGTTTAAAAGTATTTAGAAACCATAAATTTGATACCAAAGTTACTACTAATATATAACTCAGATGACTCAATTTACTCCACCATCTTATTAACACTTCCCCTTTAAAATAAGAAATTTGATCATGATACTAAAAAAGAATAAACATTCGGAAAAAGTTATGGTAATTTGAAAAATTGAAGAAACATAAGATATAAAATAACGTCACTTATTCTGATAGTTATTCGCCAATTTATGGTAAACACATTTATCACGGTTGTATGATGTTTGTGATAAACAAAATAGGCAAGAAACAGTAGTATAAGAATCACACCTACAGAATCGATTGCTTGGACTTGTGTTCAAATTTTATTATATATTACAGCTATTTCGTTGTTAGTGATCGCTATCGTATGCGTCAAAAATAATTTCACTTTCCTAAAGTATATGATAAGAAAGAGTTCGTATCCACAGAGAGGCAATTGTAGTTATTTCGTAATCAATTTCTTAAAGTAACCAATTGGGGGATTTACTGAATTTTATGTAAGCAATAAAAGCAAATTAAAAGCAAAGTAAATTGTAGAAAGTAATCAATGGAGAAAGATATTGGTCAAGGAATTCATCTTCAATCTTAGACATGTGCTTGCATATACGATTAGAATTACGATTTAATCTCTTGTGTTATCAAAAGCCTAGAGAATCAAGAGAGCAAGATAATCTATTAATTTCCTAAGTTCATCAACACACACATTAGAGCTGCGTATGTGAATTCTACCTAAAGAATAACCTAACGCCTTGCGCTAATCAAGTTCAATTCCTAGGAGCATTAAGTTTCAGAAATAGGCTAATCAATGCAATTGTCATGCGTTGCACATAACAATTCGGACAATGGTCAAACTCTACATATGATTACGAGAGTGTATCACTACAAACCGTAAACATATCATGCTACTTGTATTCAAGGTTATCGCTCGATGAAAAACCCTACGGAATAGCTATGGACTAAGATGCAAGTTCAATTAATTGGCCACTTAACTAATCAAACATCATAATCCTATCACAATACTTCAATCATGTGATCATAAAAACAGTAGAGAATTGAACGATAATCAAGAGAGAAAACTAATACATAAAGCAAACACAAGTTTTAAGAAATCGGACTACATCCTTAACCAATAATATAGAATTTAGATACTCATAACTATGGAGTTCATCACCAAAAATATAAGTTGAATAAAGAAGAAGATGAACAAAAGCAAACCCTAGTTGCGTAAACAAAAGCGGCTCTCCAAAGTTCCCAAGAATAAGATATGTTCCAAAAGTTGTAGAATTCTTTTTTTTATAGCCTTTCCTCTCTTCCAAAATTAGGTCAAGCCTTCAAAGTCCATTAGATAAAAATCCACCAAGCCCATAAGAGAGAAAAACCCGTGTAGAAAATATGTCCAAAAAGTCGTCGTCGGAAAACTGGTATTGTGGCCGGAGAAGTGGCCGAAAATCGGTTCCGGCGACCGGCAAAGTCCGCCCGGTCACCGGTCAACGGGTCGGCTCGGTCGGGTCAACGGGTCAGCTCGGGTCAACTCGTTCAGACCGAGTTAAACCGAGTCGTCCCGTGGTCTAGTCGGACTGAGTCGATTGAGTCGATCATTGCCTTGGGCCGAGTGGTGACTAGTCTTGGCTCAGGCCATTGCACAGGCCTGCAATGTGCTGCACTATCATTGTGCATCACTACCAGCCCTTATGGCTCTGCTTCATCCTTCAAGCTGCTGCAACTTCAGAACTCTCTAGAATGTAGCTTCAGCAGCTCCTGCCATCTCCTTGCCTTGCTTAGCCAAATGCAGTCACAGCAAAACAAACCATCCTTCTTTTAAGCCTTGCAATCCTCATCTAAACCCTGAGTCTAACATTCATTTCAACAACACCCCCTGCAGCAACAATATCATTCCCTGCAGCTTATTCTCACTGCCTTCAGCCCATGACCAATTTCTTGTTCACCAACATAAGCAACAACATCAACCAGTATTTCATAGTTGAAACAGCAACAACTTAAACTCAATCCCACAACCTCAATCCATCTCACTGAAATAATTCCACAGCCAACTGCATCCTGCCATTGCACAAACCGCAACTCCATTGTCTCAGCGACTTCGATTCTGAGGCTCTCTTTGCTTCCACAAACTCCTCATACACATCGTGAGCCCTCTCATTGCGGCTAACAATTATCATCTCAACCACCGGCATCAATTGCGGCTCACTGCCATCTCGAACCAGCCATCGCATCAATTGCAATTCAACTCCATTGCAACCATCATCCTACAAACACCTCTGCATCTCAAAACAGCACCAACTCAAATTGCAATAACCTTCCACCATTTAGTGCACTAAACCATCGATCAGCTCCACCGATCTGTAACTCCCTTCGATTCACTTGCCAAAGCACTAACACTTTGCTCTTCCATCTTGAGCTCAAAAGCAACCCAAACTCCATTCTACAAAACACCACAACCACCATTTGAACTAAACACGGTTCAAAGACACTTGGCTTCTCCCCTTGTAGTGCTCACCGCATCTTTTCGACCATGAAACCCTTCCATCACTTTGCACAACATCAACTAGTCATTGCAATAACTCCCCACTTGAACCATTCACAGCATCTATGGATCTCTACCCCTGTCATAACCACCAACCCTGTCAGCCTAACATTCATTGGGTGTTCTCCATCCTCATAACAACAACAGATCCATCATTTCATCATTCCTCAACTCCAATTAGAACCCATTAACAATTCTTCCTCTCCAGTTCACCTAACCAATTCATATCGACTTGGTTCAATTACTTTGCATCTCGTTACATAGCCAATACAATCACCAAATCAAACATCCAAATTCATTTCTCTGTTATCAACTGATTGCAATCACCCGAACCTAATTCCATCATCAATCTCTTCCAGAATACGACAACCCATTCATTCTTGACTTCACAATAGCAACCATGGTGTTCTTCCCGATTTGATTTGAATCCTCCAACACACCTTAACTTCCAATCTCAGTAAACCCTAACTCAATCCCCATCTTCTAATTCAATATCAGTCGAGCTACAGACTCTGACTTCTCAATCCAGACTTCAGCTTCTAAATCTTCTCCATCAAACCCTAGTTTCATGGCCTGTAAACTCAATCCACCATTAAATCAATTACGCTCGACTACGACTTGAAATCGGTTAGATTACAAATTCTCCACTGCGTCAACATCATTTCTTTGCTTCGAATCAGTAACGACACCCAACTCGATCCACCACAGTCGCCTCAATTTCCTCTCATTTTCAGGTGAAACAATTGATAAGAAAGAAGATAACTTCTCTGACATTTAGGGTTGTGTAGGAGTAGAAAACAAACACAGGCACCCACTGATGGATACGGGCCACCTGATGGCAGCCCATTAGCTCTCCTTTTAACCAGAGCTAGCAGCCCCTTATCGATGACTTGACTCCGCATAGCACTCGCCTATGAAATAACCTTTTCGCCATTTTTAACTCGATTTGGATAGTTTCTTCTTCTTTTCGTCCGTGCGACTCCAGAGTATCTAATAACTCAAAAACACGCGTAAAGTACATAATTCACAAGAAAAATAGCAAAGAAAGCGTAACTACTAGATAGTAAATTAGGTGTCTAAAACACCTATCAAATTCCCCCACACTTAGACTTTGCTAGTCCTCGAGCAAATCAAACAAAACAATTCAAGAGAATACATACAACTCCGTGTCGTCGAGGCTACGGTTACTCTTAGCATGAATAACAGGCCTTTAAACCCCTAGGTGTCCCTAGTGGACGAGTTATAGTCTCGTGAGGGTTTACTAGAGATATACCCACAAAACCTACTTTTCCAACTTACTAGTTCTCCGTAATGATAGTGTCCAACGCGCTAAGAAGACATAGAGATTCTGCACACTAGTCATAAGAAGTTAGACACATAAATGAACACAATCTCATTCTTAAAAGTTGAGAGAGAGATAACCATCCCTTCTCGACAAAAATTCGGGTTCGGAGTGATCAAAAGTCTCGACTCTGCCTCACAAGAAAGGGTTTTATGAATTTGCACTCAATAATAAACAACTTTTTTATGGGTCACACATGTGTCCAGGTTGGAATGAAGAGAGAATCCTGAGACACGTTGAATGGTAGGAAGGCAAAACCCTCCAAATGTTTTGAAAACCCACATCTTTTATAATTTTGAAAACCAATTTTTCTGACGATCTCTTCGAAAGGAAATCAACCATTTAACGAAGGTGGGAATATGCTTACTTACCTCGTTATCCGTTCGGCGTGCAGCTAGCACCACTCTCACGGCATCCATAGAAACGTCTTCGGTCTTCTATCGGTGTCTTCATCTTCGTCTTCGGTCTTCAACTCTTGATGATAACTCTCGAACTTCGTAGAATCTTGACAATATGATTCTTTCCTCTAATTCCTTGTCGCTTGAAACTTCATTATAGATATTCCTTCTTTCCATTGGCTTTATTGAAAGAAAAATACAAAACTAAATACAAACTATACAAACCCAAAATCTAATATTTTTTTTTTTTTTCGTTTTTTCTTCTTTTAATTTTTTTTTTTTTTTTTTTTTTTTTTTTTTGAAATAAGAAATAAGAAATAAAACAAATACAAAATAAAAATAAAACAAAATAATAAAACTATTAACAAACCTAAACATTTTTCTCTTGTTTTTTTTTTTTTGTTATTATTAATTTTCATTTTTTTTTTTTTCAATTTTTTTTTCTTTTTTTTAAGACAAGAGAAAAATAAATACAAAATAAAATAAAATACAAAGGCCATGGTGTAAGTACTTTACCACTTGATTCTTCACAACTTGTATGTCTTGATATCATAAACTTCTCGAACTCTCATCCTTGATAATTTCGCTCTTATACAATAGTCTTCAACTTATAAAAATTCTGCTCCTTGTCTTGTTGCTTTACTCAAATCTGAAATCTGCCCATTTCCGTATCGTTGCTTGTAAACCTCGAACGTCCTCAACTTTCCTTCAAATTTGTGATGCTCCTCTTGTTGATGATGATGGTGTTTCTATGGACCTGTTGGTGTAGAGAGAGATAAGGTGGATGGTGCTAACTGCGAACAAGATTACAAGTGGTATGTAAGTTAGCAATTCGATGTCACCAACATGGTTGATAAAAATAGCACTCAAGAGATCAAAGTAGTGCTTATATGGTGGGAAGTTGGACAGCTCACCATTCTGCCCGGAATTTACGTACGGTGACACACACTCTAAAAGCACAAATTTAGACAGGTACAAAGAATTGAAGGTCGGTGCCTCACATTATGTAACATGGGTAGTCTCCACTATAGGGGATCACTGTTCTAATACCGAATTCAGTCTGCACCTTATTTGCCAGTGGCATGGTTAAATCCAACTTTAACTCTCATACAATTAAGAAACCCGATCATGTTCTCTGTCATCTCTAAGTTCAGTCACTATTATGAGAATTTCGATGTAATCTTAGCGACATGTATACTATGTGACTCTAAACTAACTACAAGTTGGAGTTTTATTCACTAATTTACACAAAAGTTGAAAAATTTGAAAAATTTACAATGCAAACCACTCCCCCACACTTAAACTTTACATTGTCCTCAATGTAATTGAATCTTCCAAAGAAAGTCAAGGTGGGAAATCCTAACGGAAAAGTGACAAAAGATCATAAAAAAATAAAAAATGACAAGAAAAGAAAATAAAAGATAAGAGATACTGGTTTAAAGTCGTCAGCCCGACTATCTCCTTGCTTTCTATGACTCCTCCAGAGGGAGTACTTCCACAAGATTAACTCCTTCCACGACATCCGAAGAGAAGTTCTCATAATATGGTTTCAACCTAGTGCCCATTCACTTTAAGTTCATTACCTCGTAGCTAAACTACGAATTTCCACCGCACCATGAGAAAACACATTAGTCACAATAAAAGGTCAATCCAACGTGACCTTAATTTACCCGGAAATAATTGCAAACGAGAATTAAACAAAAGCACTTTCTGCCCAATGCAAAATTGTTTCTTTGTAATCATATTATCATGAAAAGCTTTCGTCTTTTCCTTGTAAATCCGTGAGCTTTCAAATGCATCATTGCGAATCTCCTCTAACTCTTGAAGTTGTAACTTCCGTTGCTTTCCAGCACCATCCAACTCCATGTTGCATTGCTTAATAGCCCAAAACGCCTTATGCTCAATTTCCACGGGCAAGTGACAAGGTTTACCATAAACAAGCCTAAAAGGAGACATCCCAATAGGTGTTTTATATGCGGTTCTATACGCCCACAAAGCATCGTTGAGTCGCGAACTCCAATCTTTCCTTGTTGGATTCACCGTCTTTTCTAGAATGGATTTCACCTCCCGGTTAGAAACTTCGGCTTGTCCATTTGTTTGCGGATGGTAGGGAGTTGCAATCCTATGCGACACATTGTACTTCCTTAACAAGCTTTGCAAGAACCTGTTTTTGAAATGTGACCCTCCATCGCTAATTATAGCCCTTGGAATTCCAAACCTTGCAAATATATTAGCTTGCACAAAATCTGAAACAACTTTAGAATCATTAGTTGGGGTGGCCTTAGCTTCCACCCATTTCGAGACATAATCCACAGCAAGTAAGATATAATAATTCCCATTAGAATTGACAAAAGGGCCCATAAAATCAATTCCCCATACATCAAAAACATCCACAAATTGAATAATAGTTTGCGGCATTTGATTTCGAGCACCTAGATTGCCGGTTCTTTGGCACCTATCACATGTGATACAAAATGCATGTGCATCCTTAAACAAAGTTGGCCAAAAGAAACCACATTCTAATACCTTGAGAGCGGTTCTCTTACTCCCAAAGTGTCCTCCACAAGCATATGAGTGGAAAAAAGACAAGATAGAATTAAATTCAGATTCGGGAACACACCTACGTATTACTTGGTCACTACAATGCTTCCATAAGTATGGATCATCCCATATGTATTGGTTCCCTAACCGCTTAAGTTTGTCCCTCTCGATTTAGACAAGTTCTTTGGGATTTGTTTAGAAACTAAGTAATTAACAATATCGGCATACCATGGTTCTCCAAAGGCAATTGAGAATAGTTGCTCATCCGGGAAACTCTCACGCAACGGGATAGTCTCCTTGTCCACAGCAAGTCGGCTCAAGTGATCCGCAACGGTGTTCTCAATTCCTTTCTTGTCTTTGATTTCAATATCAAACTCTTGCAAGAGTAAAATCCATCGTATGAGCCTCGGTTTCGCCTCTTTCTTTGTAAGCAAGTATCTAAGTGCTTTGCATGATCAGAAAAGACAACAACTTTTGTACCAATTAGATAAGAGCGAAACTTTTCTAAAGCAAAAACAATGGCTAATAACTCTTTTTCAGTGGTTGTGTAGTTTTGTTGGGCCTCATTTAACGTTCTAGAAGCATAATAAATGGCATGAGGCATCTTCCCCACACGCTGCCCAAGCACCGCACCAACCGCATAGTCACTTGCATCACACATGAGCTCAAAAGGCTTGCTCCAATCCGGTGGTTTAATGATAGGGGCTGAAATCAAAAGTTCTTGGTCCTCCGGTGAAAAAGGCATCCTTCTATAAGCAAAAGTACCGAATGGACAAGTGAAAGTGGTTTTCTCTTGGTCCTCCAGTGCTATCACAATCTGATTATAACATGAATAGCCATCAAGAAAGCAATAGTAAGAGTGTCCAGCTAAACGTTCAAGCATTTGATCAATAAAAGGTAAAGGAAAGTGATCTTTTCTAGTGGTGGCATTCAATTTTCTATAATCAATACAAACCCTCCAACCGGTTTGCACACGAGTTGGGACAAGTTCATTCTTATCATTCTCCACCACCGTCACACCCGATTTCTTTGGTACCACTTGTACCGGGCTTACCCACTTGCTATCGGATATGGGGTAGATAACACCCACGTCCAAAAGCTTGAGTATCTCCTTTTTCACAACTTCCATCATGGGAGGATTCAAACGACGTTGCGCTTCCCTTGTAGTCTTTGTATCATCCTCCACACGAATCTTATGCATACAAACGGCAGGGCTTATACCCTTGATATCGGCGATTGTCCATCCTATGGCCGTCTTGTACTTCCTTAGCACCCTTAGAAGTTTTTGCTCCTGTAATTCATTAAGCTCGTTAGAAACAATCACGGGTAACTCCTCATTGTCACCCAAGTACAAGTACTTTAAGTGACTTGGAAGAGGTTTCAATTCTAAACTTGGAGATTTAACAATAGATGGCACAAGTTTTTCATTATTGCAAGGTAAAGAAGCATATGAAATATTCTTAATTGCTGATTTTTCCGGTAATGAGTCAAGAGAACCAATGGTTTCTTTAATCTCATCACTATACTCCAAACCGTTATCAATGGGTGTAGTGAGCACGGTTTCCAAAGTATCAACACCATTCAACTCAAACATTTTTTACGCCAATGTGTCCATCACATCAATGGAGAAACAAGAGTGGACATCACTAGGATATCTCATCGTCTCGAAAATGTTGAAACGTATTATTTCTCCATCAAACTCCATAGTTAGCGTTCCCTTGTCCACATCAATAATGGTTTTCGCCGTTTTCATGAAGGGACGCCCAAGTAGCAATGGAAGAGACGAGTCCGGTGAACCTTCATCCATCTCTAACACGCAAAAGTACGCTGGAAATACAAGTTGATTAACCTGCACAAGAACATCCTCAACAATACCCATTGGGTAGACATTAGAACGATCGGCTAATTGCAACACAATTCCAGACTTTTTAAGAGGACCAAGATCAAGTAAATTATACATAGACGCAGGCATGACATTAACGGAAGCACCTAAGTCCAACATAGCTTTATTAAATGTGGTGTTACCAATTGTGACGGGAATGTCAAAGCTACCGGGATCCTTGCACTTAAGTGGGAGTTTGTGTTGTAAGATTGCCGAAGCATTCTCCCCCACACTAAGTACTTCATTACCTTTGAGCCTTTGCTTATTGGTACACAAGTCCTTCAACACCTTTGCATACTTTGGAACTTGCTTGATTGCATCTATGAGTGGTATGTTCACATGGATCTTCTTAAGAATGTCTAAAATCTCCTTTTCTAGTTCCACCTTCTTGGAATTTGCAAATCTGCGAGGGAAAGGTAGAGGAGGAATATAAGTAAAAACCGGAGTTTTAGAGTTAGGAATAGGTACCTCAGAAGTTTGGGGAGAATCCTCGGGTTTCTCCTTCAAAACAGGTTCTTTAGGTGTTTCCACCGCGCCCGAATCAGCAACTTCGGGTTGCACAAGTTGTGTACCACTTCTCAATGTAATTGCATTAACACCCTCTTTTGGGTTGATAGGTTGAGAAGGGAGTTTCCCACCATTTTGTGCCTTCAATTGATTCAACTCCATAGCCATAGAACCAACTTGAGTTTGCAAATCATACTTAACCGTACTCTCCGTTCTTTGCATAAAAGATTTCAAAGAACTCTTCCATATTGGACCCCATATTTTGAGGTTGTTGTTGTTGTTGTTGAAATTGTTGTCTCGGCTGGAATTGTTGTTGTTGAGGTTGAAATCCACTCGGGTTGTTGAAACTAGATTGTTGAATCGCTCCTTGCTTATTGGCATAGCTAAAATTGGGGTGATCTCTCCATCCTGGATTGTAAGTGTTGGAGTAGGGATCATACCGTCTTTGTTGATTTGGAAAGATCGCATTAGCTTGCTCGTCTTCATAAGATTGAGAGGAACTTGGTATCACCGCGGCTGCAACTTGTTGAAGCATTGCGTTAATGTT
The DNA here is from genome assembly GCA_023531295.1 of Papaver armeniacum. NCBI lineage: Eukaryota > Viridiplantae > Streptophyta > Magnoliopsida > Ranunculales > Papaveraceae > Papaver > Papaver armeniacum. The sequence goes on along the minus strand of JAJJWW010011295.1, from coordinate 100,231 downwards.
ACCCATTTGTTGACGAAGCTCTTCAACCTCGCTCACCTCACTCACCCTTCTTAGAATCAAATCCGAACCATGACTCAAGAATTGTTGTGAGTTCGCTGCCATATTTTCAATCAACTCTCTAGCTTGTGCCACCGTCTTGTTCACTAATGCACCACCACCCGCAGCGTCGAGAAGATTCCTATCACTTGATTGGAGTCCTTCATAGAAGTATTGGATGATCATAGCGTCACTGAATTGGTGGTGAGGACATCTCGCCACCAATCTCTTATAGCGTTCCCAACATTCATATAAGGATTCTCCCACATTTTGCTTCATCCCACAAATCTACTTTCGAATTTGAGTAGCCTTTGATGCAGGAAAATATCTCTCTAAAAAGAGTTTCTTCAACCCATTCCATGTTGTGACACTTCCGGGAGGTAAATAGTACAACCAATCCTTAGCACTATCCATTAAAGAGAAACGGAAAACTTTCAACATTGCACCATCCGCCTCAACATTCGCTGGAAGCATAGCCGTGACAATGGTGTGGAAGTCCATAAGATGTTTGTTTGGGTCTTCATTCACCATGCCATGGAATTTTGGTAATTCTCTAAGCAACCCCGGCTTTATCTCAAAAGTAGAGTTCGTTTGGATACACCCTTGTTGTGTATCAAGCCTATGAGAAGCTAACTCCTTGAGTGAACGATTTGCATCACCCATTGCTTCTTTTTCTTGTTGTTGTTGTTGGAAAATCTCTTCTCCTACTTCCAACTCGTGCTCGTCCGTTGTGTTTCGCCTTGGTTGGAGTATTGTGCCTTTTCGAGTAGCTATCACGCACCTTGGATAATTCCAATCTTTAGAAGCCAGGGATTAGGTACCAGAAAACAATTCTCGCAAACAAGTGAGAAACAAGACAAGAAACAAAAAGCAAAGATGAAAGCAGAAATTGTAAAAATAAACTAAAAACTTAATAACTAGCCGTGTGCCTCCCCGGCAGCGGCGCCAAAATTTGATCGCTATCGTATGCGTCAAAAATAATTTCACTTTCCTAAAGTATATGATAAGAAAGAGTTCGTATCCACAGAGAGGCGATTGTAGTTATTTCGTAATCAATTTCTTAAAGTAACCAATTGGGGGGATTTCTGAATTTTATGTAAGCAATAAAAGCAAATTAAAAGCAAAGTAAATTGTAGAAAGTAATCAATGGAGAAAGATATTGGTCAAGGAATTCATCTTCAATCTTAGACATGTGCTTGCATATACGATTAGAATTACGATTTAATCTCTTGTGTTATCAAAAGCCTAGAGAATCAAGAGAGCAAGATAATCTATTAATTTCCTAAGTTCATCAACACACACATTAGAGCTGCGTATGTGAATTCTACCTAAAGAATAACCTAACGCCTTGCGCTAATCAAGTTCAATTCCTAGGAGCATTAAGTTTCAGAAATAGGCTAATCAATGCAATTGTCATGCGTTGCACATAAAAATTCGGACAATGGTCAAACTCTACATATGATTATGAGAGTGTATCACTACAAACCGTAAACATATCATGCTACTTGTATTCGAGGTTATCGCTCGATGAAAAACCCTAAAATAGCTATGGACTAGGATGCAAGTTCAATTAATTGGCCACTTAACTAATCAAACATCACAATACTTCAATCATGTGATCATAAAAACAGTAGAGAATTGAACGATAATCAAGAGAGAAAACTAATACATAAAGCAAACACAAGTTTTAGAAATCGGACTACATCCTTAACCAATAATGAATTAATTAGCTACTCATAACTATGGAGTTCATCACCAAAAATATAAGTTGAATAAAGAAGAAGATGAACAAAAGCAAACCCTAGTTGCGTAAACAAAAGCGGCTCTCCAAAGTTCCCAAGAATAAGATATGTTCCAAAAGTTGTAGAATTCTTCTTTTTATAGCCTTTCCTCTCTTCCAAAATTAGGTCAAGCCTTCAAAGTCCATTAGATAAAAATCCACCAAGCCCATAAGAGAGAAAAACCCGTGTAGAAAATATGTCCAAAAAGTCGGCGCCGGAAAACTGGTATTGTGGCCGGAAATCAGCCGGAGAAGTGGCCGGAAATCGGTTCCGGCGACCGGCAAAGTCCGCCCGGTCAACGGGTCGGCTCGGTCGGGTCAATGGGTCAGCTCGGGTCAACTCGGTCAGACCGAGTTAAACCGAGTCAGGTGGTCTAGTCAGACCTGAGTCAGATTGAGTCAATCACGCCTTGGGCCGAGTGAGCCGACTAGTCTTGGCTCGAGCCATTGCACAAAGCCTGCAATGTCTTTGCACTATCATTGTGCATCACTACCAGCCCTTATGGCTCGCTTCATCCTTCAAGCTGCTGCAACTTCAGAACTCTCTAGAATGTAGCTTCAGCAGCTCCTGCCATCTCCTTGCCTTGCTTAGCCAAATGCAGTCACAGCAAAACAAACCATCCTTCTTTTAAGCCTTGCAATCCTCATCTAAACCCTGAGTCTAACTTTCATTTCAACAACACCCACCGCAAACAACAATATCATTCCCTCGCAGCTTATTCTCACTGCCTTCAGCCCATGACCAATTTCTTGTTCACCAACATAAGCAACAACATCAACCAGTATTTCATAGTTGAAACAGCAACAACTTAAACTCAATCCCACAACCTCAATCCATCTCACTGAAATAATTCCACGGCCAACTGCATCCTGCCATTGCACAACCGCAACTCCATTGTCTGCGGCTTCGATTCATAAATGTAAGCTACTCGCTTCCACAAACTCCTCATACACATCGAGCCCTCTCATTGCAAACTAACAATTATCATCTCAACCACCAGCATCAATTGCAGCTCAGCCTGCCATCTCGGACCAAACCACTGCATCAATTGCAATTCAACTCCATTGCAACCATCATCCTACAGCACCTCTGCATCTCAAAACAGCACCAACTCAGCTGCAATAACCTTCCACCACTTAGTGCACTAAACCATCAGTTAGCTCCACCAGTCTGTAACTCCCTTCAGTTCACTGCCAAAGCACTAACACTGCTCTTCCATCTTGAGCTCAAAAGCAACCCACACTCCAGCTACAAAACACCACAACCACCATTTGAACTAAACACACAAAAAGACACTTGGCTTCTCCCTCGTAGTGCTCAAATGCTTTTTTCAAATTTCATGAAACCCTTCCATCACCGCACAACATCAACTAGTCATTGCAATAACTCCCCACTTGAACCATTCACAACATCTATGGGTCTCTACCCACGTCATAACCACCAACCCTGTCAGCCTAACATTCATTGGGTGTTCTCCATCCTCATAAAAACAGCAGATCCATCATTTCATCATTCCTCAACTCTAATTAGAACCCATTAACAATTCTTCCTCTCTAGTTCACCCTAACCAATTCATATCAGACCAGTTCAATTACTTTGCATCTCATTACATAGCCAATACAATCACCAAATCAAACATCCAGTCTTCATTTCTCTGTTATCAACTGATTGCAATCACCAGAACCCTAATTCCATCATCAATCTCTTCCAGATACGACAACCCATTCATTCTTGACTTCACAACAGCAACAATGGTGTTCTTCCCGATTTGATTTGAATCCTCCAACACACCTTAACTTCCAATCTCAGTAAACCCTAACTCAATCCCCATCTTCTAATTCAATATCAGTCGAGCTACAGACTCTGACTTCTCAATCCAGACTTCAGCTTCTAAATCTTCTCCATCAAACCCTAGTTTCATGGCCTGTAAACTCCAATCCACCATTAAATCAATTCTGCTCGACTACCTGACTTCAGAAATCAGTTCCGATTACAAATTCTCCACTGCGTCAACATCATTTCTTTGCTTCGAATCAGTAACAACACCCAACTCGATCCACCACAGTCGCCTCCATTTCCTCTCATTTTCAGGTGAAATAATTGATAAGAAATAAGATAACTTCTCTGACATTTAGGGTTGTGTAGGAGTAGAAAACAAACACAGGCACCCACTGATGGATACGGGCCACCTGATGGCAGCCCATTAGCTCTCCTTTTAACCAGAGCTAGCAGCCCCTTATCGATGACTTGACTCCGCATAGCACTCGCCTATGAAATAACCTTTTCGCCCTTTTTAACTCGATTTGGATAGTTTCTTCTTCTTTTCGTCCGTGCGACTCCAAAGTATCTAATAACTCAAAAACACGCGTAAAGTACATAATTCACAAGAAAAATAGCAAAGAAAGCGTAACTACTAGATAGTAAATTAGGTGTATAAGACACCTATCAGTTAGCTCAGATATTCTACTACAAAATGTCGTACAAAATTTTCTTGAGTGGAAACGTTAAAATGTATTAAAGAAAAAAATGTAACAAAATAAATTCCCCATGTTTGTTGTTATTATGTATTAATTACATTCAACGAGATATAACTTTCCAATGAGTTTTAAGGTCTCGGGAAAGGGGTATTTTTAACTCCCCAAATGAATATCAGATGCTTGTCTTCATTAATGATCTCTCCCATTGATCTTGGTCTTTTGTGAACCATGCATCTCTTATTCCTCTTTTTCTAAATTGCCCATGTCACTGCAAATATCACCAAAGGGCAAATTTTTCTTCTCATATTGCTGCCCCTTCTGAATTTCCATGCTTCCAACTGACTTGTAATTGTGCCTCCTTGCACCCATTTCACATTGTAACCTCATACGAAGTAATTTCATATTTTGTATAATCGAATTCATAATGTAACAACGAATGATTCACGAGTTCCGCTTCCAGACACACAATGGGCATAAATGCTCTGAATCTGGCAACCTCTTCTGACTAGATTCAAAATTTGAATTTTCTGAGGAGCGTCTAAAGTACGGTCCTTATTGTTAAAACAAAAAAGAGAAAGCAACACCTGGATTTGGGGATGCCATATCATTTCTCGGTTGAACCCACCAAGCGTTGATATGTCAAGTTTGGTTGTCATATTTTAGCTCTGAAACTCGAAGATGCTTGATTAAATTACTAGAGTCAACTTTGTTATGTTAGACTAGGAACAATAAAAATGTTGAGACTCGCTCGTGTTACTTTGAAGAACCTAAAGACGTATGGGCATCAACAAACACATCATCGTACAGTTTGAGGTTAGTAACACATACTTGACTTGTTCCATTTCTATCTACGTTTCTTTCAAGTCATTTGGATTGAAAACATAACATATAAAGTATATTTATATATCTCTAGTATTAGTGACTTGATCATTTGACCAAAGTTTCGAGGAAGCATATACTAGTTGTTTTATACAACTTTGGTACATTTGAGTTACGAAGCATAGTTTAGCCATTTGGACTTCGTATATTCAACATAATAATAATTGATAACTTGTTTTTAATTGGTGTGTTGAACTTTCGGAAAGATTCTGCTCTTAGAAAACTATGTTTAAATACATAAGTTTAAGGAAGTAGACTTGCGAAACTTGTTTAGTAGTTGTATAAAAATAACGAATTTATTATAGGACCAATCCCTTAAATAAGGATCTCTGCTAGGACCAATCCTAAAGGTCTATAGTAAGACTGATACCTTACCAAGTATTTCTACTAGGAACGGTCCCAAGGATCTCTTCCAGGACTTATTCTTAATGTTAACCAATTAAAACTTTTTCGATCCGGCTGTTGACTTCGGGTTTGGATAGCTACAATTTGGTTAATATGGAAAGTTCACACGATGTCGACATAGTATTTGAACATGTGTTAAACTCTTATTACTTAATGTTCAAGTATTTTCCTTGATTCTGAAGGTGTGATCCCGAAACGCAATATTCTAAATACCTTTTTTATATTTGGAATTAGGGGTGCGATCGGGTGAGTTGGGTTTGACTACTTTACCCGTTGAAGGCGGTTTGCTGAATTCATCACGCGCACCTTACCCTCCTTATAGCTAGTTGGTTTTAACCCGACCCAATATAATGGCGGGTTAGGTCGAGCGGGTGACGAGTATACCCTTCATAAATAGTAATTAAGGTCTTATCTCAAACATTTGATGTGCGTTAACTTATGATGAAGAGGTGTGTTGCATTGGTGCTTTGTGTCTCATAATCTTCCCTGCAAATTCAACTTAGATAAACGTCCAACACTCCCAATATTTGAATAGTTAAGTGCACAACTAGATATCAACTGAACAAAATAAAACGAAAACTAAACCGAGAATTTGAATTGAAAGTTGAAACATACCTTTTGGGAATGTAAAAATGTGAAAGTGAATAATAGGGAACCAAAATTAGACTTGTTCTTTCTATGATTGCAACGTTTGACTAAAAAACTAAAACTTGGCGGATTTGAAAAAACGATACTAAGTATTCTTTTGGTGGAGATAGCACAGATGCAGATGGTAATCGGTATAGAGATTTAAATATCAAATATACAGTCGAGATTGATTTGAATTCACTATGTAATTTGAAAACTAAACAAGTTTATACTTGAATTGTTATCAAATTATTTTACAGATTATTGGTAGCGGGGTTTCTTGAAGAATAAAAAATTGGAAATTGGAAAGTGATAATGGTACACACAAAAGCAATATTTGAAGGATAAATATGAAACAATGTTGCTTCCACTTCATAGATGCATCTCCTTGTAAAATGGAATCTACTGTGTCTCAATTTCCTTAAAGACCTCAATTGTGTTAACCGACCTAAGATGACTTGGTAAAATTTAATCGGACTAAGAACTAAGTAATCGACAGAGAAAGATTGATATTAGGATCAAAATATAAGATAAAATCAAATGCAATGACGAGGGTACCCAAATACATCACAATCATTTCGTATCAATCTATAACTATAATATCTTGTGTGATCGTATATGGACAAAGTCGAGACAATACGACAACAAGATATTTACTTGACAATAGTTACAGTGCTTATACCGATTGACTATAGGATCAATATGAAGTAATATGGATTAACGTGCAAGTGTTAATTTATTGTAACTAAACTAACAATTATAATGCGTAAGTAAAGTAAATAACACAAACAAGATTTTGTTAACGAGGACACCACAAATACAAAAAAACCTCGGGACCTAGTCCAGTTTTGAATACTCTCATAATTAATCCGCTATACAAATAACAAAATCCAACTTCTTATAGTTGAGACCAAGTAAAATACCCCTAGTTACTTAGCTTCCTCAGTATCCCAGTGTCTTCGACCTTTTGCTCACGCACGTGAATCTCAAGACAGAAATCACTATCTTGACTTGCTTTACAAAGTAAAGTCTTATGTACTCAACTTCTTTCGATCGTATTCCAAACAGCAAAGGAACAAATATTTTTGGTGACCACTCTATTCAATCTTTGGTAAAAGATATGTTGAGTTGTTGACAAAGGCTCTTATGTTTTAATCTAATAAACTTCTTTTTCGGGTAAGATCAATCTGAATCAGTAACTTAGATTCAGATTCACAACTATCAGATTCAAATACTGAAGAATTCCACCAAATGATAGTTGACGATAATTTATTCGACTTTATGATCAAATCTATCAAAGACAAATTAGATCTAAGTCGGATCCTAGTCGATCAAGATGTGTAAACAAAATTTACAATATACGAAAACTAATCAAATAAATCTTTTATGTCTTTAAATCTTCGATTATCTTTAAAGTACCCGCACACAAAAACTAGAATCCTCTTGTGATCAATCACGCACAGAACGGAGTCTGTTAACAATGGATATCACAAGATATCTTTAGATCTAACAATAGTTCTAAAGATCTCGTTGATACTTTGATCTAGTTTGAGTGGCCTTATGTCAGATGAGAAAGCTCTCAAGAATAATCAAACTAGGTGCAATCAAAGTTTCAAAAACCGTTAATCAATCAAATCAATAATCAATAATCAAAAACTAAAATAATAATGCAATTATCTAGTTTCCCACCAACGGTACTCGTAGAGCTTCTTGATCCCACAAAAGTATTTAAACGAGCAGTCGTAAGAGATTTCGCCTAATTAGGGTACTTTCCTCTCCGGATAGACGACTCCACCAGAAACAACACGAATGAAGTTTGCCTGGCTCTTAGGATAGTTTGAAAGAAATGGAAACTTAACTATTTATAGACCAAGGTTGTTTAGACAATAAGGAAATTCCAAAACCAAAAATATTCTCAAGATATGCAATAAGTACTAATTTTGATTTTCCTATTTCCAATTAATGTCAAACAATATTTCCGAAATCTCTCATACAAAAACTTCTAATATTAGTTTAGTACATTACTAATATTCATGTTTCTAGAGCTATGTTTAATTGCTGGTAAATTAAAACATATTGAAAACGCGGGGGTATAACAACCACACCCAATATTTCGTTCGGCAATCTGTATGGACTAAAATCCAATATAATTCCGAGAGCACCAACTTAAAAGTGAGACTCAATCAAGAAAGATATCAAAGAGCTTTATCTCTTTCTCAATACAATCAGTAAATCAACTAGATAGAAATCTGTGAGACTAATTTTTATGAGAATAACTCGGATGGTACCAAAGACCAATGTCCGAGTGTCAATCAAGTCCTATCCAACAAACAAGGTCGGATTTATCAACTATGATTGAAATACGTACAACCTGTGATATTTCAATTATATAAACAAATATAATGCGTAAAAGAAATAACACAGACACCAGAGATTTTCTTAACGAGAAAACCGCAAATGCAGAAAAACCCCGGGACCTAGTCCAGATTTGAACACCACACTGTATTAAGCCGCTACAGACTCTAGCCTACTACAAGTTAACTTCGGACTGGAAAGTAGTTGAGCCCTAAACAAGTCTCACGCCGATTAAGGTACAGTTGCGTTCCTTACGCCTCTTGAATCCCAGCAGGACTCTGCGCACTTGATTCCCTTAGCTGATCTGACCCACAACTAAAAGTTGCTACGACCCAAAGTCGGAGACTTATAAAAAAAAAAATTCTCCCACAGATATGTCTATTTTGGTTTTGTTTTCGTCTTTAGATAAATCAAGGTGAACAGGAAACTCAACTAATAATCCGTTCTTATGCTCCCGAAGAGCAGCCTAAAAATATTAGTCACCTCACAATAACCTAACTGATTAACAGAAGAAGTTATTGCTGAATCACAAGAGTCTGAGTTGAAGAATTGTTGTGATTACTTTTTATATCTTACCTATTAGAGATAAATCTCGAGTAAATCTTAGAGAAGATAAAAATCAATACGATAGAAAAAGTAAGATCAGAATACGCAACTACAAAGAAAATAGTTTAGATCTGGCTTCACGAATCCCAAATGAAGTCTTCAAGTCGTTAACCTAATAATGGTTTTTGGAAAGTAGGAAATACCATATAGTCGTAGGAATAATATATTAGAGAGAGTCTAGTCCTGTTGACCCAGTCATGTGTCTGTTTGGTCCTTTTTGGGAAAATATATTATAGTTTGGTCCTAGAAATTATGGTTTGGTCCTAGGGTGACATCATGGATGATGTAATTGTCATCATGTAGTGGAAGAAATACCCTTTTAGATTAGGACCATATATATAGTCAAAAAGTAAGAGAGAATAAATCATTCTCAGATTTACTTTCTCTCTCCTATATTTTCATATCTAGAATTTCTCTCTTTTATTTTCTTTTTATTTTCTTCCTGCTACTGTTTGAAGATGTAAATAATCTTTTTGAAGATTTGATCTGCTGGTTCATCTTTTAAAGATGGTGAAGATGAACTCGTCGTTGTTGAAGATGAAGACGACGTTTGTTTGAAGATTTTTTAGATCTGAACTCGTGTTTGTTTGCTGTTGAAGATGAAGACGACGTTTGAAGATGACGAACTCAAATCTGCTAATGAAAGACGACGATGAACTTGTGAGTTGTTGAAGATGAACTCGTCAAATATGATTCTTTGCTGGTGTTTGTTGTTGAAGATGAACCCTAGAAATATGTTGATGTTGAAGATGAACTCGTCAAACCCTAGAAATATGTTGATGCTGTTTGAAGATGAAGATTTATGTGTTTTGTTGCTGCTGCTGCTTAAGATGAAATCGATGAAGATGATGAAGAAGATGAAGATTTGTGTGTTTAGGTTTTTATATGGAGTTCATTTCTGGAATGAACTCTGCTTTTTTAGATTTTTATATGGAGTTCATTTCTGGAATGAACTCTGTTTTTTTAGGTTTTTATATGGAGTTCATTTCTGGAATGAACTCTGTTTTTTTTAGGTTTTTATATGGAGTTCATTTCTGGAATGAACTCTGTTTTTTTTAGGTTTTTATATGGAGTTCATTTCTGGAATGAACTCTGTTTTTTTTAGGTTTTTATATGGAGTTCATTTTCTGGAATGAACTCTGTTTTTTTAGGTTTTTATATGGAGTTCATTTCTGGAATGAACTCTGATTTTTTAGGTTTTTATATGGAGTTCATTTCTGGAATGAACTCTGGTTTATATGTTTTCTGAAAAAATAAGTAGAAATTAATAGGAGTTCATTTTGATGAATGAACTACTACAAGAAATAAGTAAAAATTAACACGGAAGGGTAATTTTGTATGTTTTATATTTTTAAATTATTATGGACCAAATAGTAAAGGCGTTTTCCCAAAGGATTAAACAGACATGGGACCACCTAAAAAAGGACCAAACAATATTTTTCCCTTTTGGAAAACCTATGTTAAAGGAGAATCGACTCTAGTTTGCAACTAGGATACACGAAAGTCTCGGGATTAGGTTTCCCAGATGCTAGAGTTCTCCCTTATATAGTCTTTCAAATCAGGGTTGCTTACAATCAAAGATAATATAGCTTAGTAACAAAGCAATTGATATTCACCGTTAGATGAACTCCTGATTTAAGATTCAAGCTTAGTCTGCTTAGAAACTAAGCAATTAATTAGCTTGATACACATAAATGAAATATACCTATATTTATATATGGATGAACCGTACTCAAACGTATACACCATGTTGGCTCAATAACAGCTAGCCGAAGTTATCCATATGAACATTTATAGTTTAGCGAAATTCATGTAACACTTCTAGATAAAATATGATGATCAATCAATCATGATATATAATCAAATGAATCTTAATGTGTTTCAAAAGAGTTGTTCAAATGTTCACTATCTCATAAAAATATATATGAACTATTTGAAACATATTCGATTTGGTTTGTAGTTGTACAAAGTACTATACAAGAACCAATTCATGAACATAATGCCATGGTTTATAAAACAAGTTCTATACCTTATCTCATTAAAGTTCCAGGGACTTTAGTCCGCAAACTGAGTTCGAAAACGAACCTGAATTCATGAGTATGAATTTAATTACCGATTTTAGAACCTAACCACTGTGTTCGCAAATAGAGTATGCGAATCACAGTTCCTGACTTAGCCTTGTCTAGCCGTTCGCAAACAAAGTACGCGAACCACATTTCCGGACCTTTCACAGGTAAACCTGTTCGCAAACATAGTTTACAAACACGAGTTCCAGACCTGAACTAGAACTTCACTGTTCGCATACAAAGTATACATACTGTGTTATATCTAGGCAATGGTAGTAATTCTAAAACTCTCATTTAATCATTGAAACATCCTTGGAAGACAACAATGGTAATTTTACACATACCACTAGCTTCAAGTAATTTTCAAGTGACTAATCGATCAATACGAAACTTCCCAAGTTAACTTTAAATGATTGTCTCACACAAATCATGTAAGATGTTCAAGGTAATTTTCACATGATCATCTTGATCTAATATTTAGTTTCCAACAAATAAATTGTTTCCACTAAACTTGTCAAGTAGATGATGAAGTTTAAGCCAAAGCTAAAAGCTTCTAACACGTATTTCGAGAAATATATAAACGAGATAAACTCGGCTCGAAATTTCAATTGTGTATAATCTAAAATTCTATATTGTTATACGACTTAGTCTCTATAGAAGATAGAATAGAATAAACTTCCGAGTGATAGATAAGTTTTAGTCTCCACATGCCTTTTGTTGATGAAGTTCCTCCAAGATCTTCATTAGATCTTCTTTTTCAATTGGTGAACGTCATGAAGTCTAAAGCTCAACTACACACTTATATCCTAATCCGAGACATAGCTATAAGTAGACTAGAAATCAAGTATATAGTTTTGATCAACTAAACTTGGAAAACAAGCTTGAGATAACAATGATTGTGAGTTCGACCGAGCAGTGCTCTAACACATATAAAATCGAAAATCTTAATTAAAAGATTCTCAATATTTCGGTTTGGGATCACCTTGAGTATCAAGGAATATCTTTAAAAAAATTATGAATAAGAATTTTGCGTATGTTCATACTATGTCGACATCCATAACTTTCCTATCTTGGCAAACCCTAATTCCAAACTCACACAAAGACGCGAAGTAATATGTGAACTTTAGATTTTGTTTTGCCTTTGGGACCGGTTCTACCATGACACCTAACATAGGTTAAGTTTTGGTTCTACCAAGTATCCAACATAGGTAGGGATCGGTTCCACCTTGTCTCCTAACATAAGTTAATAAATTGGTCATAACAAGTTCCCCAAATGGGTAGGGATCATTCCACCATGGTTCCAAACATAAGTTAAGAATTGGTTATACCAAGTTCCCAATATAGGTAAGGACCGGTTCTACCTAGACTCTCAACATACTTTTAAGAATTGGTTATACCAGCTTCCCAAGATATGGAGGAATCGGTCCTACCTTAACTCTCAACATAAGTTTAAGAATCCATTATACCACATATCTTACCATAGGTATGATTCGGTCATAAAAGTTATTCATGAAAAATCAAACCAACATACCTGTTGATTTCCTTTTGATAACGAAACAAGTTCGTAGATGTACTTCCTTTAAAAAAATGTTATAAAACATTATTTTCTGGGATGAAATCACACCTAATATCCCATACACACAATCAAGTAACAAGTTACATACGTTATGTTGATGTCGTACTTACGGAGTTCAAAGATAAGCGTTTTAATTCGTAATTCAATATACTTCCTTGAAACTTTGATCATAATAATATGACCAAGTCTAATACTAGAATTTCATAAAATATATAACTTCGCATGTTACATTTTCAATCAAAAGCGACTTGAAAGATATGTTAGGAATGGAAACAAGTTCAAGTCAATATTACTAACCTCAAGTAGAAGGATAATGTCTTCGTTGTAGTCGTTACTTCTTCATATTCTTCAGGTCTTCAAAGTAATACTTGTAAGTCTTAACATTCCTAGACTTTCTAGTCTAACCTAAACGAAGTTGACTCTAGTAATTAATCAAGTGACTCTAGATGAGTTTTGATACTAAAATATGACAACCAACCTTGACATACCAACGCTTGGTGGATTCAACCGAGCTATGCTCTAACACAAACTAATAATCAGATGAAAATCTTGTGCAAGTATTCCGTTATCATTCATAGATTGGAAAATACACATCTTCACCGGTGCCGACTAGGGCTGCATCATAGTTTTTATTTTTCATCGTCAACTCATGCTAGTTCATAATTTTGATTCATAATTATCCTTCATTTAGGAGCAAAATGAATTTTCAATGAAATATTGCATTATTATCTTGAACTTAAATAATGAATCTGGGTGAGATTAATGTTATACGAGTTGAATTTGTTAATCTGCATCTTTATCTCATCCGAAATCAAGATGCACTTAACATATATCCTTTATCCCGACTTCAATCTAATTTATCCAGACCTACTATTATTTCATCTTTTATATTTATCTTAACAGTTAAAATCTACAAATATCATTATGCATTTAGAATCTCATCATTTTTAACTTGATTTGCATTAGATTCATATATATCTATCATTATCTCATCTTTCTATTTAAAATCAAAGCATCGTTAATTACATCTGATCAAAACAATCAACTGCATTTCATTGATTTAACAATTTTAATACCTTGCATGCATATTATCTCATATGTTAATCTTCTCAAGTACAAATTTCATGAAATTATGTTGTTATCATCCTTTTTTTAACATATCTTAACCGATATGAATCATATTATCATTATATTTAATGATAATCATGTAAATTTAAGTTGACTCATTAATACTGCATCTTTTCAGTATAAAACTGTTATTTTTCATAACTTTAACCAACATATCTAGTTATTTAATTTATTCATCTAGAAGTTTCCAAATCTGGTAGAATTTATCTTTCTAAAGCAAAGCTTTATCTTTTATCCTTGAAGATATATTTTATCTTGTAGATCCGACAGATTTTGTTTATTTTAAGGTGAATCTCTGGTTATATCTGTTAGTCTGAAGAATACTAAAATTCTTATCTGTAAAGTATCAATATGCATGATTCACGATTATGAACAACTTTTTTGTAATAATCTTTCTGTAAGGGAGAAATCCATTTCCTAAAATCTTCGGGATAATTCCTCTTTCACTTATATTAGTCTCTTTTCTTTTTCTTTTTTTTTTTTTTGAGAGAAAAAGATTCAATTTTATTTTCAAATATGGTGAGACATTTATGAATATCTTATGTTTAAAAATATGCTCAGCTGAAATTTAAGTACATGTAGACAATTATAAATATCTTCTTGCTGAGATATACTTTCCTTTTGCTCATTGATTTTGGAATTGAATGAACATCTGGCTTTGATATGGTGTCTTTGCCTATCTGAATTGAATGTATATCTTACAGTCTGCTGACTCTGCTCTTGAAGAGGTCCTATAAGATGAAGTGAGACATATTATATCAATCAAGGGTGAAAAAATATGAGAAGTTTACACTAGGATCGAAATAATGTATATTTATTTATCTCATAATATGTGTCCTACGTTGTTGTCGGCAAACCGATTAAAATACTGCAACATTGTTATTTTGACATGTAAAAGATTAAAATGCAAACTATATGAATGCTACACTGGCTTATATATCATCAAATTCCTAATAGTATCACTATTCTTCTCCTTTATCACAAAAATCAAAGTTACTAATGGTATCTCTTCGTCACCTTCAATTGACGTTACAAGCTTGTTGTGTTTTTTTTTTTTGAGCAAAACTTAATTGATCATATAATTTAAGGACAGAATAGGAATAACATAACATAGATAGATAATATTGATAGTCCTTCCTCGTGAGGTTTAGTTTTAAGGGGCATCCATACAAGTGATGAAACCATCTCTCCGGGCTGAGTAACCAGCATCACCTCATCCGGAATGAACTGCACAAAGAGATCATCAACAAAGTATTCAAGTAACCCAGCCATGTTAGAGGCAATACTATCCATTAACACCCAAATATTCTTTCATCCTTGCCACTAATAAGTCTCTTTCTTTATACATCATACCAGCCAAGATTGCCGTCACAAAACTTACCCTCCAAAGCACCATGTGCACCAAAGACTGACGATAGTAAAGTGGGGCAGATTCGTTCCAAAAATTCCACAACTTTTTCTGTTGGCATATAGCTGCTGCTGGTAGCACTATCGTCACATGAAGAAGTTGCGAAATTTCTGAACTGAGAAACCATCTCCCTGGTTCGATGAAACGTATAATTCTTGTCGTTTATGTAAGTTTTATATAGGTCTGCATTCCCTTAACAAAGTCTTCCCATGAAGTAGTATCACACTCAAAACGCTTCTTGTAACCCAAATACAACTGCTCAACACCCACAATCATGTTGAAGTGCACGTGCTTGAAATAACTTCTCACCCTATTCAAGTAGGTAATCTTCTGAGGAGTTGATAAGAAAAAAAGGGTGTGAAAGCTCTTCATTTGAAGGTCTTCTAAGAGATTTTATATACCCTGTACAAAACAATGGTGGACTGGTGATAGATCAGAGATTTGTATAAGAAATTGCCTTGTTATGACCCATATAAGTGTTGGTAATGGTTGCAAAATATTGTTCATAGTGGGCACAGGTTGATACTTGCAGTCCAACAATGACTCATCCCATTCTTCATCAACAAAACCTATATCCTTAGGTTGAAGGTTTGTATATCTACGACTTTCGCGAGATAAGACCAGAAGCGCCCGTAAACATCCTCTTGAATTTTCCTTCCCATTTAGGGTCATTGTACGGATCAAAGAAAAGGATTTGTTCTAGATTCTTAAGGCGATCTTCCATAATATTTGTACAATGTTGATATCAAGCATGTAACCCCTCCCGTTCTTCTTCATATCCAAGCACATATCCGCTAATATTCTCATATGGATCTTCAAGATGTTCCACAGTCCGATAACTCCCACCCTTCAACATAAGGCTTCTTCGCTTCATCTTGTTTAGGTCACAAGTTGAAAATATAATCATTTCCTTCACGGTTACTTTTGAATTGAATCTGACTGCCTTTCTTATATCCCTTCACTGTGTTGTCTATCTCGCTAAATCTAACAGAACTAGAGAAGAGGAGCAGGAGGACGAATAATCGAAGACGACCTTATCATTCAAGCCAAGGGTGTTCACCTCTGATTTCCTCTATTGAAGATGAAACTAAAGAAATAGATGGAGATTGACGAAACTCTCACAAGCTTGCCGTGATAATCACCATGCTTTCCAAACAATTAATGCACCATATATTTTTCACTTACAAATTAGTGCATAATTAAGTTATTTTTTCTTTTGTTTATAAAAAAAAAGGTTATATATTTATTTTACGTTAGTTTGAACCACTTAAACAAAATACAAATAAAGGAATTTTTTGAGGAATTTAAAGTATTTTTTAACAAAGTCTTACAAGATCAAAATATATGAATAGTTATCAGTTTTATTGAATGTGATCCACTAATATATTCTTCGATATATGCTTATAATTGAGTCTCTAGTCTTATACATGTTAGTTTTATATTATAATTTACTTTTCTTCGCTAAAATAAAATAATATTTTTAACATGTATTTTTTATTTACTTTACACCAATAACTTCTACGAAACTTGTAAATAAATATTGGATTATTATTGTATTAGTAAGTTGTTAATGAAGTTAATTGATCAAACCACACATGAGTTTATCATGATCAAATTATCATCTTTATTGTCTATATCATCTTCCTCATCCCTCATCTTGTTTTTCCAACTCTGCTTCATTTGTGGAGGATACATTAATTATCGCCATCTTCTGCAGAATTTTGAAGTCGTTTGTTATCTTCCACGCCAGCCACGTGCTTTTAATCCTTCAATTCACGTCTTCTCTTTCGAATAATATGCTGTCATTTTTTTATTTCCCCACCCGAATTGTTTTAATTAGGTAATAACAAGCACCATGAGTAACACCCTATATTACAACCTTTTTTTTTTATCATCCATCAAAATCACTGCATGGTTTCATATTATATGGATATTGGGAAAATTACAAAAAAAAATTGTGTCGAATATGTTTTAAAGTTAAGGGTGTGCATCATTAATTTATCAATGCACATTTCAATTAACAGTGGAATCAAATATAAAATCTTGATGAAAATTTTGAAATTGTGTACTCAGTTATAATAGGCAAGCCCATCTCCGTTCCAATGAGCTCGAGGAGTTTAAGTTCATTAATATCAGACATATGACCACCACTTAAAACAAGATTAAACATGGACTTTTCTTTCTCGAAGTAGTGACTATGCGACAACCACTTGCAAACATCTTGTAACTAAAAATATGACTAACAAAAAACAATACAATTCAATCAGTTAACAAAAAAATAATAATGATCTTTCAATTAAGGTTTTTAATATCACATCTAAAACAAAAAAGAATGACCGCTCATGTTGCTTCCTCCTCTAAGCCTCCTGCTACATCTATACTCATTGATCATGAATAGGGTAACTAAGAATACTTAGAAGAACTATACAACTTTGTGATTTCTGGTAAGTTATTCATTTCTGGACCTGTCCAGATTTTGTCTGATCCATGTCTGTTGGTTCAATGATACCTTTTTAGTTTAATTAATAGAACATTTTTTATTATCTTATAATAACGTCTATTAATCTAAAGACATGACAAAACCTGAATCAAAGAATAAAAATACATCATTAAAAATACAATAAGTTTTGCAAGAAATTATTAAAAGATTATCATTCAACTTCTAATAAAATACAATTTGCTAAAAGCTCGTTACAAACGTAACAAAATCAAATACTACTCTACATAGGTAATTTAAAAAATCTTTTTTGTGTTATGTTTTTTTTTTTCTCAATAGTGAAGCATTTGATTTTGGAGGAGATTATCTGTTATGTTTATTTAGGGTGTCTGTGGTAATGGTGGGTACAACTCATCAACTCAACTAGCAGTCAGTCATATACATGAACTAGTTTTGCTTTGGAAGTAATATTCAATATTGTAATCATCTACAATTTGAAATACTATCCTTCAATATGTTTTAAGAAATCCATGCCTAGCTAATTTTACCATTTGTTATGGATTTTGTTTGAGATCATGAACATGTTGTTTGACTAATGTTAATTAGTTTGCGAGTCTCTTACTTTTGAAGTTGTTTTATTTTACCGTGATATACTATATATGTATCATTTATTTTTCTTATTTAAATTGCATGTTAAAGTACATTATAGTGATTCTAATGGTAGTCTTGGACCTTTGATCTTTAATTAATTATTAGATGATTTTGTTAACTGATTGTAAGTTAAATGAAAACCTAATATATATGAGGCCGAGCTTATGAATTTTCAGTTAAGTAGAATAGAAACCTAATATAATTGAAAGTGTGTGTTAAATAACATGATGGTATTCAGCTCACTTCATTAAGTAATGCGGTCTTTAAAATATATCTAGAGAGCTAATTCTAGGTAGTCTATCGAATAGCATATTACGAAAGAGTTGCGGTAAAATAGGGATACAAAAAGATAATTCCAAATGTTTAATGAATTGCCCATTTATCGGTAGATGATGAAACTTTTAATCAAATTTTTACATTGATAACCTGTTTAATCATTCTCCTATTTGATATTGTTTATTTTATTTTTTTTCCGAAGCAAACCAAAAACTCCGAGCTATTTATACGGCTTTTTAGATAAGAGTAGAGACTAGATTAAATAAAATATATATTTTCCATTTCTGGTAGAGCGAATTCTTGCTTATCGTTGTACTCGTTAAAAGGTATTCGTGATGCATATAAGGATTGGCAACCAGCCACCTCTAACTTTTAGTAAATTGTCTTATTTTAGTATGGCTAGCTACAAATGTTAAAAAAGAAATATGCTATTATTAGAGCACTGCTCGGTCGAACTCGCAAGTGTTGCTATCTCAAGCTTGTTTGTCAAGTTTAGTTGCCAAAACTATAAGTTTTAATTTCTAATCTACTTATAGCTAAGTCTCGGACTAGGATAGTAAGTGTAGTTGATCTCTAGACTCCACAACGTTCATCATGCAAAGACGAAGAACTACTCAAGGAACTGGTGGAACTTCATCGACAAAAAGGTATGTGGAGACTTGAACTTATCTATCGCTCAAAAGTCTATCTACTCTATCTCCTATCTTGAGACAAAAGTCGTATTGCTATATAGACTTCGATTATACACATTTTCTATTTCGATCCGAGTTTATCTCGCTTATCTATTTCTCGAAATATGTGTTGGTAAGCTTTCGCTTTGGCCAAGTTCATCTTTACTCGTGACGAAAGTCATGTTGATTATTTCAATAAATTGAAAATTGCTTTGATGAAAAGTAGTTTGTGAATAACAACTATATAACATCCTCTAAGAATGTTTCAATGATTGAAATGAGAGTTTATAATTTATAACCATGTTTGGATATAAACATTGTATGTGAATTCATAATTGTGTAAGTCAAAAATCCTTGAACCAAAGTATGCGTACTTTCTTTGGTTTAGGATGACCGGAGCTAAGTCCGCGTACTTGACGCGTGCATCGTCGGAAGTTCACATCCCGTGAATTTCTGCTGGAGTTTGTGAAATGAAAACAAGCTCAGTCCAGGTACTTAAGTATGCGTACTTAAGTGGGTTATTTTCTAAAAACAGTTTATTCGCGAACTAAGAAATTTATAAATTAAGGAATGCAATCTTTGCAAACCGCGGCTATAATGTTCATGAATCGATTCGAGTGAATCAAAACTATTTTTGTTTCGATTGTGTCTTGTATACTTCTATGAGATCTAAGCAATTGAACAACTCTCTAACTAGTTCTTTTGAGTCATTTGAACTAGTTATGGTGAAGATGAATAAGGTTGATATGAAAGTGCTCATATGGCTAACCATTGGTTAACTACTTTTGAACCAACTAAGTGTACACATTTAGGTACGGTTACTCAAACCTAAATGAAGTTACATTTCATATGTGTATAACAAGCTAAGTTAACGGTTGAAATATATTAGCTTGAATCTAATCAGGTTTTCATCTAACGGTGAATATTGAATGCTTTGTTACCAAGTTAACTTAGATTGCAAACCCTGATTTGGAGACTATATAAAGGAGAACTCTAGCAACTGGGAAACCTAATCCCCAAACCTCCTGTGTGATACTAGTTGTATAAGCTGGAGTCGATTCTCCTTTAACCTTAGGTTTCTATCGAGAACCTGTAGGTTAACGACTTAAAGACTTCATTGGGATTTTGAAGCCAGACCCAACTATTTTCTCTGTAGTTGCGTGATCTGATCTTGCTGTTTCTATCGTATTTGAGTACAATCGTAAGATTGGCTTGAGATTAATTTCTCCGATAGGAAAGATAGAAAAGTAGTCACAAACATCTTCGTCTCATCGTTTGTGATTCCACAATATCTTGTTTCGCTAGTCGATTAAGATTATTGTGAGGTGATTGATATTTCTAAGTTGTTCTTCGGGAATATAAGTCTGGTATATCAATTGGTTCATGTTCACCTTGATTTATCAAAAGACAGATTTATCTATTCCCGTAGACTTTTATGTGTGACACAGATTTTTTTATTAAAGTCTTCGACTTTGGGTCATAGCAACTCTTAGTTGTGGGTGAGATCAGCTAAGGGAACCAAGTGCGTAGTATCCTGCTAGGATCAATGACGTAAGGAGCGCAACTGTACCTTGGATCAGTGTGAGATTGATTGGGGTTCAACTACAGTCCAGATCGAAGTTAGTTTGTAGTAGGCTAGTGTCTCAGAGCGGCTAATACGGTGTGTGTTCAATCTGGACTAGGTCCCGTGGTTTTTCTGCATTTGCGGTTTCCTCGTTAACAAAACTTCTGGTGTCTGTGTTATTTCTTTTTCGCATTATATTTTGTTATATAATTGAAATATCACAGGTTATGCGTTGAATCGATCAATTGGTAAATCCAACCTTTGGTCGTTGATTGAAATTGATTGATCCTTGAACATTGGTCTTTGGTACCGTTGAAGTTTATTTCTCTTAAATTAAATCGGGCTCATAAAATTATTATTTGTTTGATTGCATTGAATTGAGAGATTGAGATATAACTCTTTGATATACTTTTCTTAAGATTGAGTCTGACTGTCTAGTTGATTCTCTTGAAAGTATATTGGAGTTAGTCCATACAGATTGCCAAGGCAAAACTATTGATTGACCTAACTTATTTGAATAGAAATAGGAAACACTCCATTCCATCCTCTGACTCGGACCAGAAAGTGAAAACTGACTCAAGAGAGAAGTCCGAAGATGTCATCACTTGACATTGTTGACAATGGAGCAGTATTTCGTTATGCTGATGTTCATACTGTTTCCAGATGGACTGGTACTCATGAAGTTCAAACTAGGGTTTCTCTACAACCAGAGAATCGGAAAAAATTATGATAAAGAATAGAAGATTAGAGAGAAATGTTGGATAGGGGTTGTCTACCAATGGAATTGTTTTATTGAGAGCTGGAATGGGTGAATTTAGCACTCATGGATAAGGTTCTTGAGATTGATGAACAAACTGTTAAGAGTTCAAGCAACTTGTTGATGGTATTACGGAGGATGGACCTTCCTTTGCAGAATTTCGCATAGATAACGGAGCAGCAAATAGCCGGATCTTGCAGGTCATTTCAGTGAATCGATTCCTTGTTTGAAATTAGGGTAGTTTAATTTCGTAAAGGATAATTGTTGTTTGTTTTAGCCTGGATTCAATTTGGAGCAAAATAGACAGAAATGTAGCATCTGAAACTTCTTTTTGTTGATTTGAATCTCTGTTTGTTATTGGTTCATTAATCGATCTTGTTGAGTGAGAATAGCATGGTGGATAAATAATAGGTTATGTGAACTTTTGGATATTGATAAGAACAAATAAATTCTGATTGCTAGGGTTGAGTAATTAAACGTGTTATGTGCTAATTCAAATTGTAATTCTTAGTTCACTATTTCAAATGGCTTTTACTTACACCAGGAGCTTTCTCTTTTCTTGCATTCATTTTTTCATTTCAAATGTAGCATCTTAAACCTCCCTTTTTTGTTGATTTGAATCTCTGTCTGTTAATAATTCATTAATAAATCTTGTTGACTGAAAATTGCATGATGGATAAATAGTAGGTTATGTGAACTTTTGGATATTGATAAAAACAAGAGTGCTACAATGCGAGGCTACAAATAAATTCTGATTGCTAAGGTTGTGTGATTAATTTCTACAACGATAATGTGTCATGTGCTAATTCTAATTGTAGTACTTAGTCCACTATTTCAAACAACATTACTTACACCAGGAATTTCATTTGATTTTTTGTTTCTTAGTTCTCTCTTTTTTTTTGCATTCATAAACGAATGTGTTGCTGAGGTCACACTGCAGTGTTGAGAGACAGGAACTCGTGGAGCACACATTCGTTTCCAACATGACAGAGATCAAGAAAAACCACAAGTAATGACATCTCAAAACTTTTGTTTTTGACCAAGTCCAATTCTGGAAATTTCTTCATCAAGTTGTAGTACCCTCTTAATGTTGTATCTCTGGTGATCTGACGTAGCGTTCCATTAAAGAATTTATCTCCACCTTTGATTTCTGTTTATTATTGATTCTTGTTTTTTTGTTTATTTCAGGAAATGGCTTACAGATAAAAAGCATCTGAAGTACTTGTGGATCCCGTATTCAGAGACAGTTTGTGGTTGTTACTTGCAATCCTGTTTCAAAGTGGCGAGGTCCACCTAAGTTTAAACCTAAGTATGTGAAGGATGAAGCACTGCAGTATGTGCGTGACCTGTACCTGGAGTTAGGGAAGAAGTACAGGTAAAACTATTGCCATCTGTTATTCAAACTGCAGGCTGTAATTTATACTTAATGTTGTTCTCTTTGAGGTGAACTTGGTAGTTAGTTTTAAAGAATGCATGACTGAAAGAATACAGAGAAGTGAAAACAGAAACTAATTTTATCGACCGAAGAATTAAACTCTACATCTCTATCCACTGGATTGAGAAAGTTAGGTATTATGGTTCAGATTTCCTCTTTCTTTGTTTCTCTCCTTAGGAATCACTTATGGTTTTTTCCTTATTGATTCACTGTACATATGTAGCTTGTATAGGTTTTATACTTTCTGGTCAGTAATTTTGAGTTTAAGGCTGCTGATTAAAGTGATTTGCTGTTCTTTTCACTGTGTGCATGGAGTTTATCCATGTTGTAAGGTCTATTATGTTCTTATGTTAAATTCCTAATAGTGTCAGCTAATGAACTGTTAAATTAGTTGTTTGCAGGATCGGAGAAACTGCTTAAATCTTCAGAAAACGATGAGCCAGACATAAATGAGCTCTCATTCACAGGCCCTTGATCCACTTGACACAGGTTATGTCGTAAAGGTTGATGAAGCAGAGGCAGAGTTCTGGGAAATTCACAGGGATACAGATTGGGATGGAGTGATGAAACTTTGTTTTTTTTTGTGGTGATCACCAGTGGGTCTTAGATAACTGCTTCCCTGCTGGAAGCTTAGGGAAACCAAGCATTAAAGACCTATAATTCATGGAGGAGCTGCCCGTAGAGACCAAAGGGATACCAGCACCTGCTCCAATAGAGCTAAGGTGGAGTGCTCAGAGCAAGAGCCTCATAAGTCCAGCTTCTAGCTTAGTTGAAGATGACATATTCTCCTGGGTACCAAAGTGAAAGAAAATTTAACTTTTATGCGATTGAGTTGAGCTTTTGAAAATTTGGTTAATGATTTAAGTTCTGCAGAATACGGATAACAAAGGTCTGGGAGTTCAGGAGTTTTTTTTTTTTTTTTTTTGAAGTATAAAATTGTATTATATCTGAATTCAGAAATGCACAGGGCCTGTTTTGTCTTACTTTTGACCATGCTTGTCAATTAGATGCTTTGAGATGACTTGAAATATTCATCAGATCATGTTTAAAATTTTTGCAAGGATGACCAGAGAATGTATTCAGGTCAACTTCCTACGGGTTGTGCAAGGCTTGGTCAGGCCGGCGTAAAAACTATGTCCAATTTTCGGGAGTTAACTTGTTCTCCTACCCAACCTGGTACTTGCTACTGGAAACGGGTCTTGGTCTTTGGTCTTTGGACCAGAGAATGTATTCAGGTCAACTTCCTTGTATTATCAAGTGGAGCAAAGGGAAAGACAGTTTCTTCATAAACTACCAACTCACATTGACCAATTCTGTCTAGGCCTGTCAATGGAAACCCGTTAACCGTTAGCCGTAACCGATTACCCGGTTGCCGTTACGTTTAGTTTCGTTATACCGATATCCGTTACCCGTTACCGCTAATGTAGCGGTTAATTTTATCCGACGGTAACGGCAATGGAAGACCTATTTCCGTTAGCCTTAGTTCCGTTAACCGCTAACGTGTACCTAGCACGTGTAACATTCTATACCTAGGCTATACTCGAATCGATTGAATCATTATCTTCTTCTTCTTGTTCTTCACTTCGACCAAACAACCGAGAGAAGAAAAACTCACCCCTCATCAATCACCCTCAATCCCTCATCTCCTTCCTTTCAATTCAAGCAAAATCATCATCTTCATTCGATTAGAAAACTAGGGTTATCTTCTTCTTTTTATTTCGAGCTTAATTTCAATCCTAAAACCTAAATTTTCAATTTAGGGTTTCTGAAAATTGAAGTTAGGGTTTTCAATTCGTGAAATTAATCATGACCCAAAGTGGAGGAGCATCCAATAACGTTGGTTCATCAAAAAGAAGTCATCCCTCTCAATCACTTTCAGTTGCATCTCAATTACCTTCTGCATCTCAAGTTCAACAATCAGAAATCAATCACCACCACTGCTTGCCATTGCAACATGGAAGCAAGCAGTAGACGAAATAGAAGTAGATGAAGATCGAATTATAGCTGATGCAAAGAAGAAACTGCGTGCAGTAAGGTCTGATGTTTGGGGTGATTTTGAAAGGTTAACTGAGAAAGAGATGGTAAAAGGTAAGGAGATTGGGATACTTGTAGCTAAATGCAAATATTGTAATAAGAAAATGCCTGCACCCAAAGAACCAAGGAACTAAAGAAATTGCATTACCATGCTAAAACCTCGCAAAAGAAAAGCCTCGCAAACAAGAAAGGACAAAGAAAGCTTGCTACAATCAAAACAGGTAATGCACAAACTAAGCTTGCTAATTGGAAGTATGATGCTGATGCTACTAGGATATTAGTTGCCAAAATGATTGCTAAACATGGTTATCCAATCACTATAGTTGAGCATCCATATTTTGTTGAGTTTGTGAAGTCTTTAAATCCTGCCGCTAAGCTTTACACTAGGAATACAGGTTAGGAAGATATCATGAAACTAATGACTCAGTTCAAAAAAGAATTACAAGACCAATTTGAGACAATTACATCTAAGTGTAGTTTAACAATGATATGTGGTCATGTAAGCATACAAAGGATGGTTATTCTTTGTGACAATGCATTACATAGATGAGGACTGGAAGTGATTAACAAAACACTAGCATATACTTTAGTACCATCACCACATTCTGAGAAGTTCTAGCAAATGTAGTGAAACAAGTATGTCTAGATTGGAACATAGATACTAAGCTTTTTCAGAGTCGCCGACAATGCTAGCTCCAACAATGTCATGATGAACCATCTCAAGAAATGGCTTGATAGCAAAGACTCGTTTAGTTCTTAATGGGGATATGTTCCAAATGAGGTGTAGTAATCATGTATTACACTTGATTGTGGGGTTTGGAATGGGAGTGGCTGCTCCATTTATAGATGCGCTTAGAGAGTGTGTAAAATGGGTCAAAGCAAGTCAAAGCTAGAAAAGAGAGATTTGAATTTGCTATCGCTCAAGTTAAGCTTCCCGCTTCAAGGTCCGTGGGTTTAGATGTGGATACCTGTGTGGAACTCCACCTATAAGATGCTAAAGGATGCAATTTTTCCGAGACAAGCTTTTGTTAGGCTAGCGAGTTAGATAGTGACTTCAAGATACTACCAACCTCTCAGAGTGGGAACAAGGAGTACACATATGTGAATGTTTGGAATTGTTTGATGTCATTTCAACAAAATTTGCTTTGGATTAAGTATCCCACAAAGAAATTTGTATTATAATGGGGTGCAAGAAGTTAATAGATGCATTAAGCTCTGGGAATCAAGTCAAAGCATGAGTACATCGGGAGACATGGCCAAGAATATGAGGATGAAATTTGATAGCTACCGAAAGAAAGTAACACTTTGATGGGCATTGGGGTTGTTTTAGATCCTAGGTACAAAGCTAAATGGGTGGAGTTTGTTATGAAGAGAGTATATGGTGTGGATCACTATAAAAGTCACTATAGCAAATTTGAGATTGCACTCAATGCTATTTTTCGTGCTTATGAAACCAACACTACAACTCCGCATTATTTTGATACTGGAATGCATTCAACTCGCATTTGAGAGCAGACAAGTACAACAACATCATATGGATTTGGTTATGATGATTTCATTATGGAAAACAATATGTTTGAGGTTGAGAAGTCGAATTGGAGACATACTTAGCAGAACCAGCTTCTTCCTAAAGGCACATCTCATCAAGAAATGAGGTTTGATATCTTAAGTTGGTGGAAGAATCATTCGCAAGTACCCAATTCTCTCAAGGATTGCAAGAGATGTATTGGCTGTTCCAGGTGACAAGTGTAGCATCGTAATCCATGTTTATTATTGGTGGCAGAGTTCTCACATCTCACAGAGTTCATTAGCTCCAGATCTTGTTGAAGCTTTGCTTTGTTTGGGTGATTGGTGCCAGATCTCACTCTCAAAGAGAGCAATAATTGTGTTACTTGGTAAGTTTACTTAAATCTTATATCTTAATTTTTACCGATAGTCTTGTGATTGCACCGACATTGCCACTTTGCACCGATATTGCCACTTTTATTGGCTTATTGCGGTTGAGGACTAAGGAGGAATACATTTGCATATGCAAAGGCATTGGCGGTTAGCAAAAGAGAATTTGGAGATGGAGGAATGCATTTGCAGATGCAGCTGGCACTTCCTTTAATCCTTTGTCTTTTCTTTTGCAAAAACTTGGTTTTTTTCTTTGATAGAACATTGTGATGATCTCGAACATGTAAGTTGGTTTAGAACATGAACATCTCAGTATGTTTTTTTTCTCAGTGAACAAGTTGTTTGTTTGGATTTAGAACCGTTTTTGTGTTGTTTGTCTGTGACATTCCTAAGTTAATTCCGGGAAAATTAACCGTTAACCGATATGTCCGACGTAACGGCAATGGAACTGATTTTACAATTCCGTCGGCAATTAGCGGATAACGGTTAACCGCCAATTTTAACGGCAACGGTAGAGGCAGAGGCATTATTTGTTTCGTTTAGTGCCGTTGACAGCCCTAATTCTGTCCCTCTTTTTAAAATCGTTTTGTACTACTTCCATCTGGACATGCGGGTCCCACCCTCCAAACACGCGGCAGTAGTTGATTGGACATGTGGGTCCCACTCTCCACACACATGGCAGTAGTAGATTGGTTTTATCATATGTGGGTCCCACTCTCCACACACATGGCAAAAGAGTTGATTGGACATGTGGGTCCCACTCTCCACCTAAGACAAGATTTAGAGCATCTCCAACGGGAGTTTCTCAAATTCCTATATTATAGGTCACGTAGGATTTTTAAACTTTTTATAAAAAAAAATTCTCCAACGGAGATGTGAAGGAGAGTGTGAGGATGACGTGGTGAGTTAGTTATTACCACATGCTCGCCCATCCTCTAATTTCGTAGGTTCTTCCGGAGGATGTGATAAATCCTAGTCACATATTTTAACCAATCAAAATAAAGTTAAACCAACAGAAAATAAAAAGTAAAAGTAAAGGAAATATTTCAACCAATTAGAATAAATCTAAATGGATTACAAAACATTACCATTGGAGATGATTATTTGATAGGTGTCTAAAACACCTTAATATTTATCTCTTGTTTATGCTTTCTTTGCTAAGTTTTCTTGTAAATTATGTATCTTATGTTGGCTTTTGAGTTTTAGGTACTTTGGAGTCGTTTGGAACAAAAGAAGAAGAAACGTCGCTTAAAAGGGCAGGCGGATTATTTCTCATTATTTACTTTTACTTCTTCATCTCTCGTCTGAAAAGTATGTCGGCTTTAGTGATGCAAATTTATCTGTCTGAAAAGCAAGACAACTTTAGTGATGAAGAGAAATTGAAGAGAAGAAGTGGATTTGAGGAGTAAGAGACGGTTTATTGTTGGTAGAAGAATTCAAAGGAGAAAAAGCGCCAAAACGAGTGCATGTGGTTAAAGCTCATGTCAATAAATTGGAGACCATGAACATTGACGGTGAAACTAGAGCTAAATGAGAATTCTAATTCTCTTTGTTGTCACAAAGAAACGCAAAGGCATGGATGGGAATGGCGCAGGTGCAAAGTGGCATAGCGGATAAAATGTGTTGGCCATAAGTTGTGGGCCCGACACTAACAAATGGCTCGGCAGTTTCTACACTCGGAGAAAAGCATTAGTGGAGTTCACCCAAGGCAAGTCACACATGTGCAAAAAGAAAATGGAACTTAAGGTTTTGTTTGAAACCAATTTGTTCCCAGCAGAGTACACATTCTTTCTCTAGGTCATGATATCAGTTTCTCAAACCTAGTTTCCTGTTGTTGCCGGAGGGACCATCTATGGGTCTGGTGGATTTCACGGAGGTCAGATCGAGTCCATCATTAGCTCAAATAGCCGCTGCAAGCAACAACAACAACCACAGCCAAGGAAGGGATCTGAGGTCATTAAGTAAACGAGTTTTGGTGGCCGTACATGTGGTATTTTGGGGCCGAGAACGAGTTGTTCCGTAGCTGAGTTCATATGGGTTCTTGGCCTGTTTGAGGATGAATTGGGTTAAAAATACGAGCGAGCTTGATGGAGTTTCAAGACTACTTGAACCAGGGAAGATGATAATGGTGTTGCTGCTGATATTTGAGTAAAATGGATGAGAAACTGAACTAATTGGTGTTTTTGATCGTTATGGCTGAATGGGTTTCTATGTGAATTGAATTTGTAGGAATTTGGGTGAGTTTGGAAGATGTAAAAGTGTCGATGCTAAAGCAAGAGGAGAATTGCACATCGAGATATTCGAATAAAGTCCCGTCACCATCTTCTTGTCAACTAAAAATCTGTCTAAAATGGGTTGTTGCTGCAATGGTTTGTGTTGGCATTTAACGTGTTCCGCGATCATTGCCATGGGGTTAATGGTCGAGTTAGTGATGGAATTTTAGCTCACCAGGGTCGAGAAAACAAATGCAGGACCTGATGTTGCTGCCAGGGTTCGATGGCAGTGAAATACTTGTAATGATGCTACAATTCAGTGGGGTTCTGGTGGAGCTTTGAGTCTCGTGTTGCAGCCATGAAATGGAGGAGAAATCAGTGCCGGTATGTTGTTCACGAGGGGTTTGATATCTTTGTGTCGGGAGCGAACAAGGGAGTGGACTTTGTGTGAGAACCGAGACCGGTAATGGGTGTTCGCAGTGATGAGATGATGCGATTCCAGTGCAGCTAGAGATGTTGAGAAGAATGAGTCGCAAATCGCAAGACTCGGGAATGGAATGTTACAGTTGAGCTGTGGTTATGTATGGAATTGCAGGGGTAAACTGGCTGGAGTCCTAGGCTTGAGATGGTTGTGCTGGTGATAGTTAAGGCACTGGTTGTGATTTTGTTGGTCTCTGTAATGGACTAAAGCTGCAACTGGTTATGAAGCTATTGCAGGGACCTATGGACTCGAACTGAAGATGCGGGTGTTGTGCGTTGTCTCCAGTGTGTAGTTGCGGCAGACGATTCAAGCGATTGCAGTTTGTGGTGGCGAGTAAGCTGGTGCCAGGTAAGGGAAGCTGTGATGTTATATGATGTTTGCTGGTGTTAGAACAACACAGGGAAGAAGAGTTGCAGTCATTGTTAGTACTGTGATGGTGACTGAAGCTCAAGCCATGAAATGAAGCAGGAGCTGTTTTGCAAGGCGAATGGTATGACCGAGCCGTTAGCTTTGAGTCCAGAATGGATTCGAGCTTGCAGGAATTGTTGTGACACTCGGTGAGAAGGAAGATTCAAGATGGTTGGGTGTGCTGTTGAGAGATTATGAGGTATTGAAATGAAGGAGGAGCCGGCAACTCGGATCCGGAGTGCAAAATGACTTTGGAATGGGATGGATTGTGTGGGCTTGAATGAGTAATGCACCTTGTGGTGCAACACCGGATTATGGCCAGAAATGGCTCGTGTTTTTGCAATCGGACCAAGGTCGGCTCTAGTTAAGCACCGAGACTCGGTTTGACTATCCAAATAACCCGATTTAACTCGTTTGACCGATTGACGTTTGACTTAGCCGGTCACCCGAGTTATTTCCTACCATTTCCGCCAAATTCCGGCATGGACCCAGTTCCCTGCGACACTTTTAAGCATATTTTCTACATGGATATTCTTATATATGGGCTTGGTGGGCCACTTGGAGATGGACTTTGAAGGTTAGACCTAATTTTGGAACAAGAGGAGCTATAAAAGAGAAGTCTTTCTACAACTTTGGTGGAGACAAAAAAAAATAATAATCACGTATTCTTCTTGGAGTTTTGCAGAGAGCCGGAGCTAGGGTTTGCTTTCATTTAATATTTTCATCTTCTTTAATTTATTTCATTTATTGATTTGATAATGAACTCCATATTTATGAGTAACTAAAACTCTCTTTGATTAAGGGCGATTTGAAGCCCGAAATATGAATCTATATTTGATATGAAATAACTTGTTCTCTTGCATTCATTAATGTTATTGATTGATTTCTACCATGCTAATATTGTCTATGGATTATTTGTTAAGGGTTTAAGTTCGAAATTGAATCATTAATTCTTAATCTATTTGCTAGTTTAGATTTTCTTCGACCCGTAATTGTCTAGAGAAGATAAACAAAAGTAGTAATATGTGGGTATTGATGATGGGACTTTGTTAAGTACCCATATGTAGAAATCAACACTAGTAGGTGATTCATGCTTTTGAGTTCATCACTAGGAGCAACCTTATCTCACAGAACTTAGAGCACTTGTTTAAGTCAAACCTAGTAAGCGTACCTCTAGGAAACTTGGCAAGTAGGAACCGGTAGTCGAGCGCTTTTGTATCCGGTGAGCTAGAAGATAATAACGGAATAGTTGAGCGTACTAATTATTCTAGGGTTGTTAGTAACATGATAATGTGAAGAACATAGCTATCTATCAATTTGGTTTGTATTCCGTGGTCTAGAATGAACCTTTAATCAATTACATCTCATATTTGAATACATTTTACAATTTTCAAGATTTCTACAACAAAATCATCTTTGCTAAGAGTATTTGCATAACAACTTGAACTTCATACCTCCCTTGGGACGATCCTACTTACATTATACTGCTTGCTAGTTAAAGAGAAGTAGAGAAATTTATTTTTAAGAGTTTGACACCTCGTCAAAATTGGCGCCCGGGGAGGCAAAGTGTGGCAAGTTTAGTTGTTATTTTTATTCTTAGTTGTTATTTTTGCTTTTGGTTACGATTTCAGTTTACTTATTCAATCTCTTAGAATCTGATTTTCAGGTACTATTTCTTTGGTGAATGCGTGGAGAGGGCGACCAAGTCCAATTGGTATACGTCTTCGTTCGTGCACTTTACTTAAGGATTTCATTCGAGCAGTCAACACTCCACTTCCTCAAAGTTCTACACCAAGTGAATTCTCGGACTCGGACGAAGAGGAAGACAACACAATGGGAGGTCGACCACCCCGCTCCAAGAACACTCAAGGAGCTCACTTCTCCAAACCTAGATCAAGCACCTTTATGTATTCAAATGAATGGAACCATTGAGTTGAAACCACAATTGATTAACTTGCTGCCCAAATTCGAGGTTTAGCGGGAGAAGATCCTAATCGTCACTTGCAACAATTCCATCATGTTGTGACTAGTATGAAGCAAGCAACTGCAGATGCGGATATGGCTATGATGACAGACTTTTCCTTTATCTCTTTAGATATCGGCAGAGAGTGGTTCTTTTGCTTACCCATGGAAGCATAACCACATGGAATGGGATGAAGAAATTGTTCCTTGAGAAGTATTTTCCAAAGATCAAAAGCAGCTGTGATTCGCAAGGAGATTTGTGGTATTAGGAAAGTATCGGGAGAGACTCTCCATGAGTATTGGGAGCGCTACAAGAAGCTTTTAGCTAGTTGTCCACACCACCAAATCAGTGATCAACTTGTGATTCAATATTTATACGAGGGGTTGCTTTCTAATGATAGAAATTTGATCGATGCCGCAAGTGGTGGTGCACTTACCAACAAGACCATTGCGGAAGCTACAAGTTTGTTGGAGAATATGGCTGCAAACACTCAACAATTCTACACTCGATATGAATCAGCAATAAGGAAGGTGAATGAAGTTGGCAATTCTTCACACATGGAACAAAGGATGGGCAACATGGAGAGGATGATGAATCAAATAGCTGCAGCTGTCATACCATCATCATATACCGAAGATGTTGAGCAAGCAAGTGCTATGTACCAAAATCAGCAAAGGCCGAGGTACGATCCGTACTCCAACACATACAACCCAGGTTGGCGTGATCATCCGAATTTCAAATGGTGCAAACAAGCAAGCTGCTGCAAATCCTACTTTCAATCAACAAGGAGGATATCAATTCATGCAAAGACCACCACAAGAAACTCAAGGCACGAGTATAGATGACAAGTTGAATCTCATTCTCAACACAATGGTGCAAGATAAGCAAAAGTCAAAGAATGGATATGAAGGACATCCGAACACAAATGGGTCAATTAGCTAATGTCGTGAGCAAATTGGAAGCACAAGCAGAGGAAAACTTCCTTCGCAACCAATAAATCACAAGGAGAATGCCAATGCTATTGAGTTACGAAGTGGGAAGCAAGTAGAGAAATCGGAAACTTCACCGTGTCCCATGAACTGATTTGGAGAAAGAAGAGGGTGAAACAAATCCCTAAAAAGGCCGACCCGGAACAAATTCTAACTCTAAAACTCATGTTTCTACTTATGTTACTTCTCCGCCTTTTCCTAGCAGGTTTGCAAAGTCGAACAAGGAGACATTGTACCAAGAACTTTTGGAAATCTTTAAGAAGATTGAAGTGAACATTCCACTCATTGAGGCGATAAGGCAAGTTCCACGTTGGGCAAAGTTCTTGAAGGAATTGTGCACTAACAAGCACAAATTGACCGGTAACGAGGTAATGAGTGTGGGGAGAATGCTTCGATATCTTCAAAAGAAACTCCCACCTAAGTTGAAAGATCCCATTAGTTTCACCATACCATGTACTATTGGTAAAATCAGTTTGAACGTGCTATGTTAGATTTAGGAGCATCCATTAATGTTATGCCTGCCTCCGTTTATGAATCATTGAATCTTGGACCTCTTAAAAATACCGGTATTGTTATACAACTTGCCGATAGGTCTAATTCTTACCCGAAAGGGGTTATTGAAGATGTTTTGGTGCAGGTTAATCAACTCATATTTCCAGCTGATTTCTATGTTCTTGACATGATGGATGAAGATTCACCATCGTCTACTCCCTTGATGTTGGGTAGACCATTCATGGGAACCGCTAGAACAAAGATTGATGTTTTCAAGGGCGCTTTAACTATGGAATTTGATGATGAGATCATAAGTTTCAATATTTTTGAAGCGATGAGATATCCTAGTGACGTGCATTCATGTTTTTCTATTGATGTTATTGATTCTCTAGCTCAAAAGATGTTTGAATTAAATGGTGATGATGCGTTAGAAAACACCATAGTGGAAGGTTTAGGTTATGGAAAATACAAAGACATTGAAAGTGAATTGTCTATTTGTGATGAGCTTAAAGAGGCTGTTTTATCTCTTAACTCATTACAAGAAGTTCCACCAAAATATAATGTATCTTATGTTTCTTTGCCGCTTACTAATGAGAAACTTTTACCGTCGATTGTGTGTGCACCTATTCTTGAGTTGAAACCTCTTAGGATCACCTTAAATACGTGTATTTAGGTGACAAGGAAGAGTTACCTACCGATCATCACTGCCAACAACCTTACCAAGGTGCAAGAGGAGAAGCTTGTTCGAGTGCTAAGAGAGTACAAGTCTGCCATTGGGTGGACTATTGCCGATATCAAAGGAATCAGTCCTTCCACATGTATGCACCGAATACTTCTTGAGGAGGGGGCAAAACCAACAAGAGAAGCTCAACGTCGCTTGAACCCTCCAATGATGGAAGTAGTCAAGAAGGAAATCCTGAAGTTGTTGGAAGTAGGGGTGATCTATCCCATATCCGATAGCAAATGGGTGAGCCCGATTCAAGTCGTTCCAAAGAAGTCCGGAATCACGGTGGTGAAAACGAAGATAATGACTTGGTTCCAACTAGAATCCAGACCGGTTGGAGAGTGTGCATTGATTACCGAAAGCTCAACTCTACCACCCGAAAGGACCATTTTCCCTTACCATTCATTGATCAAATGCTTGAAAGGTTGGCTAGACATGCTTTTTACTACTTCCTTGATGGTTTTTCAGGTTATAACCAGATTGTAATAGCTCCGGAAGATCAAGAAAAGACAACGTTTACTTGTCCTTTTGGCACTTTTGCGTATAGACGTATGCCATTTGGCTTGTGCAATGCACCAGCCACTTTTCAACGTTGTATGGTAAGTATATTCTCAGATTATGTGGAAAGCATCATATAAGTGTTTATGGATGATTTCAGCGTGTATGGTGATTCTTTTGACAAATGCTTAGATAACCTTGCACTTATTCTTAAACGATGCGTAGAAACTAATCTTGTGCTTAATTGGGAAAAATGTCACTTTATGGTCAATCATGGGATTGTGCTAGGTCATGTTGTATCCTCTAAGGGGTTAGAAGTTGACAAGGCTAAGATAGATTTGATTCGGAACTTACAATACCCCACAAATGTGAGGGAGGTTCGCTCTTTTCTTGGTCATGCAAGTTTTTATAGGAGATTCATCAAGGATTTCTTCAAGATTGCAATGCCCCTGTGTAGACTCTTGCAAAAAGATGTGGCCTTTGATTGTGACAAGGAATGCAAGGAAGCTTTCGACACCTTGAAAGAGTTGTTGACTACCGCACCAATCATCAAACCACCGGACTGGAGCAAGCCATTTGAGTTGATGTGCGATGCAAGTGATTATGCCGTTGGATCCGTGTTGGGGCAGCGAGATGGCAAAGTTCCATATGCCATTTATTTTGCTTCTAGAACTCTCAACGGAGCACAAATCAACTACTCCACTACTGAAAAGGAGCTTTTGGCCATAGTGTTTGCACTCGAGAAGTTTAGATCTTATTTAGTGGGTACAAAGGTGGTTGTTTTCTCTGACCATGTTGCACTTCGATACTTGCTAACAAAGAAGGATACTAAGCCAAGGCTCATAAGGTGGATTCTTCTTCTTCAAGAGTTCAACATGCAAATCAAGGACAAGAAGGGTAGTGAGAATACCGTAGCGGATCATCTAAGCAGATTGGTTGTGTCCGAAGAAGCGATTCCTTTGCATGATAGCTTCCTGGATGAGCAACTCTTTGCGGTTGGTGGCACAACTCCATGGTACGCTGATATCGTTAACTTCTTGGTGACGGGACAAGTACCTAGTTCCATGTCTACATTTCAAAAACACAAGCTTAAGAAGATTGCTAAGCAATATATATGGGATGAACCTTATTTGTGGAAGCATTGCTCCGATCAAATGATCCGCAGGTGTGTACTCGAATCCGAGTTCCAATCAATTCTGAACTTTTGTCACTCATATGCTTGTGGTGGCCATTTCGGAGCCAAGAGGACAGCCCTCAAGGTTCTCGAAAGTGGTTTTTATTGGCCTACATTGTTTAAGGATGCATATCTATGTTTTAAGGCTTGTGATAGGTGTCAAAGGACAGGCAACCTTGGTGCTAGAAACCAAATGCCGCAAACACCAATTCTCATTGTTGAGATTTTTGATGTTTGGGGTATCGATTTTATGGGGCCTTTTGTGAATTCCAATGGGAAATTTTTATACTTCTTGCAGTAGATTATGTTTCTAAGTGGGTGGAAGCTAAAGCCACCCCTACCAATGATTCTCATATTGTTTGTGAGTTTGTGAAGGAACATATCTTTTCTAGGTTTGGAACACCTCGAGTGGTGATTAGTGATGGAGGTTCGCACTTCAAGAGATCTTTTCACGCTCTTCTAAAGAAGTATAACATTTCTCATAAAGTTGGCACACCGTATCATCCACAAACGAGTGGACAAGCTGAAATTTCCAACCGGGAGATTAAGTCCATCTTAGAGAAGACGGTGAACGTCACAAGGAAGGATTGGAGTTATAGACTCAATGACGCTTTGTGGGCGTATAGGACAGCTTACAAGACACCCATCGGTATGTCTCCTTTTAGGCTTGTCTATGGTAAACCTTGCCATCTTCCCATCGAACTTGAACACAAAGCTTATTGGGCTATCAAGGTATGTAATATGGAATTAGATGCAGCTGGTGAACATAGGAAACTTCAACTCAATGAGTTAGAAGAGATACGTAATGATGCATATGAAAGTTCACGCATTTACAAAGAAAAGACCAAGGCTTTCCATGATAAAATGATTTCCCGAAAGAGTTTTGAAATAGGGCAAAAAGTTCTTTTATTCCATTCTCGTCTTAAATTGTTTCCGGGTAAACTTAGGTCCAGATGGATTGGACCATTTGTTGTTACTAATGTGTTTGCGCATGGTGCAGTTGAAATCATTAGTCCCAAAACAGGGCTGGTTTCCAAGGTCAACGGCCATCGTTTGAAACCATACTATGAGCAATTTGTGACGGAGAATCAGGATATGATCACACTGAGTGATCCACTCCTCCGGAGGAGTAATTGGAGCCGAACGTCGGGCGACGACGTTAAACCAAGCGCTAAGTGGGAGGCAACCCACCGGTTTTGTATCTTTACCTTTATCTTTTTATTTTTTTCAAAGATTTTATCTTTTATTTTTCTTTGTTTTTGCATTTC
Source organism: Papaver armeniacum (assembly GCA_023531295.1). Classification (NCBI taxonomy): domain Eukaryota; kingdom Viridiplantae; phylum Streptophyta; class Magnoliopsida; order Ranunculales; family Papaveraceae; genus Papaver; species Papaver armeniacum. The sequence continues at coordinate 62,956 of JAJJWW010011295.1, read as the reverse complement.
GTTTGCTTTAATTTCCCACCTTGAACTTTCTTTGGATTTATTCAATTTTACATTGAGGACAATGTAAAGTTTAAGTGTGGGGGAGAGTTTATATGTTTGTATAGTATGTTTTAGCTTGTTTTATGCCTTTAAAAAACAAAAAATCAGAAAAATAGAAAAACAAAGAAAAAAATGTGTGTTTTTTGAACTCCGAAATCTAGAAACTTGTTCCTTTAGGTTGACACCATTAGTGGATGGAACCATTTTGAATGCAGGAGTTGAGGAACCCATTAATTAACAAGAACGAACATAGCTCGGGAATCACAAATAACATGATAGTCGTTACCATATCTCGGAATATCACCATATCGCATTCTATTTTTATTTTATTTTCCATATTTATCTATTGTTCTCTAAGTGCTTTGGTGGGTCACTAAACATCGACGTGTTATTACTTTGCTAGGATGAAATAGAGTGATTGAGTTGCTAGAAAAAGAAAAAAAAAAAAAAAAGAAAAGAAGAGACCACCAATTAGACCAAACGGAATAAGAATGACACTTGGGAATAGCAATATGTGTGAAACGTAGTCCCTGTCTCCGTCGCCTAAACAAGCGTGGAATGCAGGATCCAAGGCAACTATCATGTACTTGCTGACAAGAACATGCGCTTGGATCCAAAAGATCGAATCATCTTTGTCACATAAAAAAAAAAAAAAAAAAAAAAAAAAAGTGAAAAAGAAAAGAAAAAGAAAAGAAAGTATTATATTTGGTGAATAAAGTCACTCCACGGTTCCCTTGTATATGCCAAACAGTTGATGTAGAAATAAGTTTGTTGACCACCCCGGTTCCCTTGTATATGCCAGTGTGTTGACATTAGAATTGACCATAGCTCAATCCAATAGGATGCATAGGTTCATCTTGGTAGTGACCTTGAGACATGATATGGGAAACATCGATCACTTGTGAGCATTCGCCAACATCTACATCTATATCCATCTTCTTAATCTTTTCATTGTGATTGTGGTTTGTTAGTTTCCGAGTATTGTGGCTTGTTCGACTATCTAATTAGAGCTTTATTTACTTAAATATGAACTGAATTTGCTCAAGGTACCTCCTCCTGTAGTCATTTTGGATTCGTTCATTGATTTGTCACAAATAAACGGAGTTGGAAATATAGGTTTTGTAGGCAGACCTCTTGTAAACCTTCACGAGACTAAAACTCGTCCACTAGGGACACCTAGGGGTTTAAAGGCCTGTTATTCATGCTTAGAGTAACCGTTGCCTCGACGAGACGGAGTTGTGTGTATGTTTTAGAATTATTTTGTTTGATTTGCTCGAGGACTAGCAAAGTCCAAGTGTGGGGGAATTTGATAGGTGTCTAAAACACCTTAATATTTATCTCTTGTTTATGCTTTCTTTGCTAAGTTTTCTTGTAAATTATGTATCTTATGTTGGCTTTTGAGTTTTAGGTACTTTGGAGTCATTTGGAACAAAAGAAGAAGAAACGTCGCTTAAAAGGGCAGGGCGGATTATTTCTCATTATTTACTTTTACTTCTTCATCTCTGTCAGAAAAGTATGTCGGCTTTAGTGATGCAAATTTATCTGTCTGAAAAGCAAGACAACTTTAGTGATGAAGAGAAATTGAAGAGAAGAAGTGGATTTGAGGAGTAAGAGACGGCTGTTGTTGGTAGAAGAATTCAAAGGAGAAAAAGCGCCAAAACGAGTGCATGTGGTTAAAGCTCATGTCAATAAATTGGAGACCATGAACATTGACGGTGAAACTAGAGCTAAATGAGAATTCTAATTCTCTTTGTTGCTGTCAAAGAAACGCAAAGGCATGGACTGGGAATGGCGCGCAGGTGCAGTGGCATAGCGGATAAAATGTGTTGGCCATAAGTTGTGGGCCTGACACTAACAGTGGCTCGACAGTTTCTACACTCAGTAGAGAAAGCATAAGTGGAGTTCACCCAAGGCGAGTCACACATGTGCAAAAAGAAAATGGAACTTAAGGTTTTGTTTGAAACCAATTTGTTCCCAGCAGAGTACACATTCTTTCTCTAGGTCATGATATCAGTTTCTCAAACCTAGTTTCCTGTTGTTGCCGGAGGGACCAGCTATGGGTCTGGTGGATTTCACGGAGGTCAGATCGAGTCCATCATTAGCTCAAATAGCCGCTGCAAGCAACAAACAACCACAGCCAAGGAAGGGATCTCGAGGTCATTAATTAAACGAGTTTTGGTGGCCGTACTGTGGTATTTTGGGGGCCGAGAACGAGTTGTTCCGTAGCTGAGTTCATATGGGTTCTTGGCCCGAGTTTGAGGATGAATTGGGTTAAAAATCTACGAAGCGAGTTGATGGAGTTTCAAGACTACTTGAACCAGGGAAGATGATAATGGTGTTGCTGCTGATATTTGAGTAAAATGGATGAGAAACTGAACTAATTGGTGTTTTTGATCGTTATGGATGAATGGGTTTACTGTGAATTGAATTTGTAGGAATTTGGGTGAGTTTGGAAGATGTTAAAGTGTCGATGCTAAAGCAAGAGGAGAATTGCACATCAGATATACGAATAAAGTCCTGTCACCATCTTCTTGTCAACTAAAAATCTGTCTAAAATGGGTTGTTGCTGCAATGGTTTGTGTTGGCATTTAACAGGTTCTGGCGACTATGGGGTTAATGGTCGAGTTAGTGATGGAATTTTAGCTTAGCTGTGGCCGAGAAAACAGCTAAGGACCTGATGTTGCTGCCAGGGTTCGATGGCAGTGAAATACTTGTAATGATGCTACAATTGATGGGGTTCAAGTGGAGCTTTGAGTCTCGTGTTTGCAGCCATGAAATGGAGGAGAAACTCTGTGGTATGTTGTTCACAGAGGGGTTTGGATACTGTGTCAGGAGCGAACAAGGGAGTGGACTTTGTGTGAGAACTGAGACTGGTAATGGGTGTTCGCAGTGATGAGATGATGCGGTTCAGGTGCAGCTAGAGATGTTGAGAAGAATGAGTCGCAAATCGCAAGACTCGGGAATGGAATGTTACATTTGAGCTGTGGTTATGTATGGAATTGCAGGGGTAAACTGGCTGGAGTCCTAGGCTTGAGATGGTTGTGCTGGTGATAGTTAAGGAACTGGTTGTGATTTTGTTGGTCTCTGTAATGGACTAAAGCTGCAACTGGTTATGAAGCTATTGCAGGGACCTATGGACTCGAACTGAAGATGCAGGTGTTGTGTGTTGTCCGAGTGTGTAGTTGCGGCGACGAGGCGATTCAAGCGATTGCGGTTTGTGGTGGCGAGTAAGTGGTGCCGGTAAGGGAAGCTGTGATGTTATATGATGTTTGCTGGTGTTAGAACAACACAGGGAAGAAGAGTTGCAGTCATTGTTAGTACTGTGATGGTGACTGAAGCTCAAGCCATGAAATGAAGCAGGAGCTGTTTTGCAAGGCAGGTATGACTGAGCTGCTGCCGTGAGTCTGTAATGGATTCGAGCTTGCAGGAATTGCTTTTCTTTTGTGACACTCGATGAGAAGGAAGATTCAAGATGGTCAGTCTTGTTGAGAGATTATGAGGTATTGAAATGAAGGAGGAGCCGCAATTCGGATCTCGGTGTTTGACTCAATGGGATGGATTGTGTGGGCTTGAATGAGTAATGCACCTTTGTGGTGCAACATGGACTGGATTATGGCCAGAAATGGCTCGTGTTTTTACAACTGGACCGTGGTCGGCCTAGTTAGCACCGAGACTCGGTTTGACTATCCAAATAACCCGATTTAACTCGTTTGACCTATGATCCGGTTTGACTTAGCCGGTCACTTTGAGTTATTTCCTACCGATTTCCGCCAAATTCTGGACTTTGCATGGACCCAGTTCTCTCCCGACACTTTTAAGCATATTTTCTACATGGATATTCTTATATATGGGCTTGGTGGGCCACTTGGAGATGGACTTTGAAGGTTAGACCTAATTTTGGAACAAGAGGAGCTATAAAAGAGAAGTCTTTCTACAACTTTGGTGGAGACAAAAAAAAAATAATAATCACGTATTCTTCTTGGAGTTTTGCGAGAGCCTAGGAGCTAGGGTTTGCTTTCATTTAATATTTTCATCTTCTTTAATTTATTTCATTTATTGATTTGATAATGAACTCCATATTTATGAGTAACTAAAACTCTCTTTGATTAAGGGCGATTTGAAGCCCGAAATATGAATCTATATTTGATATGAAATAACTTGTTCTCTTGCATTCATTAATGTTATTGATTGATTTCTACCATGCTAATATTGTCTATGGATTATTTGTTAAGGGTTTAAGTTCGAAATTGAATCATTAATTCTTAATCTATTTGCTAGTTTAGATTTTCTTCGACCCGTAATTGTCTAGAGAAGATAAACACAAGTAGTAATATGTGGGTATTGATGATGGGACTTTGTTAAGTACCCATATGTAGAAATCAACACTAGTAGGTGATTCATGCTTTTGAGTTCATCACTAGGAGCAACCTTATCTCCACGAACTTAGAGCACTTGTTTAAGTCAAACCTAGTAAGCGTACCTCTAGAAAACTTGGCAAGTAGGAACCGGTAGTCGAGCGCTTCCGTATCCGGTGAGCTAGAAGATAATAACGGAATAGTTGAGCGTACTAATTATTCTAGGGTTGTTAGTAACATGATAATGTGAAGAACATAGCTATCTATCAATTTGGTTTGTATTCCGTGGTCTAGAATGAACCTTTAATCAATTACATCTCATATTTGAATACATTTTACAATTTTCAGCATTTCTACAACAAAATCATCTTTGCTAAGAGTATTTGCATAACAACTTGAACTTCATACCTCCCTTGGGACGATCCTACTTACATTATACTGCTTGCTAGTTAAAGAGAAGTAGAGAAATTTATTTTTGCGAGTTTGACACCTCGTCATTATTCTAAAATTCCTAAATTGTAGGGAATTTTTGAGTTTACATTTTAAAAGGATGTCTATCTGCACCATCCACGTAGGATACACACCACAATTACCTGGAGATAATAATTCAGTATACCTGGAGATAATAATTCAAGTACTCAACAATTTGAAGGATAATAACACCATCAACCACACGACTCCAGTTTGTAAAATAGTAGAATTGCTTGGGAAAGAGGTTGAAAAATCTATACTTTAATCAATCATTCAAATGAAATCATGAAGACGACGACAACGAAACAAATTGAAGAACAAATACTACATCTTGTAAGAAATTTTACCAGAGAAGTAATCACCCACAGAAACCAAACTAACTAATAGATATGGAGGTGTGAACAATGTGTAAAGAAAAGTCATGCCGTTTCACTGTTTTTAACCTCTGTTGTATTCTGATGGCAGTTCAACTGCATTTGCCAGAGCTCCCAAATTGAACAAATCTATCGGCTGATTAAAAATTCTGAAGGATAATATGTTGAAATCTATGTTTTAGTATAACACCACAAGTTCAAGGCTTATATGCACCTCAAGGCCGACAATAGTTCAATACTACTGGCTAAGACTCACAGTCGAAAGGTATGAGATTGTTGCCCTGTATAACTGGTAGAATAGAACTGTATCAAAACAGAGTCATGACCATAGTAAAATTGCATTACTTAGTTTCAACACATTAGCTCCCTAGTCCTCTAACTAGCATGTGTAATAATCGGAAACTCGGAACAAACAACACAGGCTTCATAACCATATGATTCTAAACCCTGTTAACACAATGTAAATACATGAACGTGGGTTCAGTTCGGTAGTCCTTTATGAAACATTTCAGAAAACGCAGATAAGAGGGTTCTTGTTGTTTAAAAACTGTGTCTGACAGACGACTTGGAACTAGGTCTCCTTAGACTGAATTTGTTGTCACATCTAACCTGGATTACGTTATAAAAATACGCAAAACAAGAAACTTTCAGGCCTATACTGACGCCAATATGGCTTCACAAAATAACTGACACGTAATGCCAGAGAGTATCATGCCTAGGTAAAAAGAGATGCTATACAAACTGACGCCATCGACTCCATCAAAAATTCTACAAGCTAACAAGGAACGCTCATGTATCACCTATTAAAAGAGACCCAGTTTTCAAATCAAAAGACAATACCTTTGTGAATGGTTCATCTTCTGGAATATACTGTCGAGTGAATAAAACTTATACCAACCTGCTCATCTTCAGTTCGTTGAATATCGATAAACTGACAATGATCTAGGATCAAGCTCCCAGCATCCACGCAACTGCCCACACCTTGCTCCTGACAATATGAAACTAGGAATTTGATGAGAGAATCTATACAATTCGAGCCACGGTATAGCCGCAGTGGAATCAAGTCCCTCTTTTTCTTTAGCTTTGAATATCGTCTTAAAACCAGCAACTCTTTGTAAAACCGATACGATTATCCAATGAACATCAACCACCTCTAAAATTTCAACAATGTCGTACTCGCATTTCTTCAAGTCTGAGCACGTCAAGTCAGAGCGAAATTTACGGTATAGTGCCCACACTTCCCCTGCCTTTGGATAGATTGTGTACACGTTATTGACAGCTGGTACCTTACTTAACTGATGAGAGAAAGAAATGGAATCTTGAAAGACAACAAGTTCACTAGATGTGACCTTAAATGTTCCACAGCTTACTGGCATTTCCTTGTCAACCCATGGGATGATACTTCTTGGCGGATCGCAAGATTTAAGCAACTTTACAACCAGTTTAAAACCAGGAAATGATTTAAAACTCTCTATTTGAGCATAGGTTTTGGGCAGCTTATCCATTTTGCAATACAGAGCCCATATCTGACCAGTCTTAAACATTTCACAGGATCGCACTACATCAAAGTTGCAGAATTTTGTGACAGGCATTTTAATAGTCTTCAAAGAAGAAGGTGAAGAGGGGATGTCCTCGCCCACATTTCCAGGTATCGAAATGACACCATCTAGACTCATTTTCTTAGTGGGAGCAACAACATATTCATCACCATTTGGAACACTAGTAGACTTACTCTTATCCAGAGGTCGATCAGAAGCTGCCAATGATCTAATATCGAGCTCCCAGCAGCCACGCAATTTGCCATACCTTGCTCCTGATATCATGAAACTAGGAACTTGATGAGAGAATCTATACAATTCAATCCACGGAATAGCCGCAGTGGAATCAAGTCCCTCTTTTTGTTTAGCTTTGAATATCGTCTTAAAACCAGCAACTCTTTCCAAAACTGATACTATTATCCAATGAACATCAACCACCTCTAAAATTTCAACGATGTCGTACTCGCATTTCTTCAAGTCGGAGCACGTCAGGTCAGAGCGAAATTTACTGTATACTGCCCACACTTCCCCTGCCCTTGGAAGTATTGTGTACACGTTATTAGCAGTTGGTACCCCACTTACCTGATGAGAGAAAGAAATGGAATCATAAAAGAAAACAACTTCACTAGATGTGACCTTAAATGTTCCACAGCTTACTGGCATTTCCTTGTCAACCCATGGAATAATACGTCTTGGAGGATCGCAAGATTTGAGCCACTTTGCAGACAGCTTAAAAACAGGAAACGATTCAACGCACTCTATCTGAACATAGGTTTTTGGAAACTTATCCAATTTGTAATACAGAGCCCATACCTGACCCGTCTTAAATTTTTCACAGGATCGCTCCTCGTCAAAGTTGCAAAATTCCGTGTCTAGCAATTCAAAAAATTTCAAAGAAGAAAGTGAAGAGGGGATGACCTCGTCCACACTGCCCGGTATGGCATTCACACCATCTGGGCTCATTTCCTTAGCATGAGCAGCAACAATTTTCCCGCCATCTGAAACACTGGTAGCCTTATTCTTATTCTGAGGTTGACCAGAAGCTTCTGCTGCCCGGTTTTCTTCATTTGGGTTCTTATAGCATCCATCTGACATCCTAGAAGACTTATTTCCACCTCGGGAATTCCCATCCAAGGTAATCTCTGTATCAGGATTTTTTCTTTTCTTCAGCACAGGATGCTTATCCTTTGATACAGATATTGACGAACCATTATTATTACCATCAACAACTTCAGCTTTCCTATCAATGAACTCAGACACTTCTTCAAGGTTACTGGGCAGGCAGCAAGGATCAAGTTCAAAATAACCTTCAGGGATGTCTTTTCGTTCTTTACCAGTCGTTCTATTTGAAGGAACCCTGTGAGAGAATCTTAACATTTGATTGGATGGTATCTGAAAGGAAGCCATGCCATTTTTATTGGTTGGCTTAAACAGGCATACAAAACCTTTTAACTTAACCAAATGGGCAGCCAAAATGCCTGATTTTTTACGGTAATCTGACAGGACAACAACAAATTCATACTCGTACTCTCTGTGATTGTACGGATCAGAGCTCCATTTAATGTTCCAGTTCTTGTAGAGGGCCCAAGTTTCCCCTTTGCGGGGATAGATGTCGCAATTCCCACCGACACTTCTGTTCTTGAAAACCTTATAGGAGAATGAACTCATATCTGTAATTGTATCAGTCTTCTGATTCTTCCCGTATCTGAATTTCCCACAAGCAACAGGTAACCCACTTGTCTTCCAAGCAGTCTTATTTATATCCCCAGCAATAAACTCCAACCATGTGACATCCACCTTGAAAGCTGAATACACTTTATTGATACAAACATATTTTCTGGGCATATGATCTAAATCGTCAAAATGGCCCACTTCTGACCAACTTCAAAGGATGCTTTAGTCTTATTCCTGAAGTTATAAAGCTGAATACACTTTTTTGGGCCAGTCGTTACTGGACTTGTAGTAGTAGCAGAGGTAGCAGTTGCCATCCTTGCTGACAGAACTGGACCCTTGGTGGACATAGGCTTTGCGGGTGCAGGTCTAGAGACTGCGGCAGTTGATACTGCATTTGTAGTAGTAGCAGGGGTAGCAGTTGCTGTACTTCCTGACAGAACTGGACCCTTGGTGGTGATTGTTGATGCTGAGACTATAGGATTTGCGGGTGCAGGGCTAGAGACTGCGCCAGCCGATACTGCTTTTGTAGTAGTAGCAGGGGTAGCAGTTGCTCTACTTGCCGACACAACTGGACTCTTGGTGGTGATTATTGATGCTGAGACCTTACGCTTTGCAGGTGCAGGGCTAGAGACTGTGCCAGTCGATACTGCATTTGTAGTAGTAGCAGGGGTAGCAGTTGCTCTACTTGCCGACACAACTGGACTCTTGGTGGTGATTGTTGATGCTGAGACCTTACGCTTTGTGGGTGCAGGGCTAGAGACTGTGCCAGTCAATACTGCGTTTGTAGTAGTAGCAGTCGCTGCACTTGCTGACAGAACTGGACCTGTGGTGGTGACTGTTGATGCTGAGAACACAGGCTTTGCGGGCACATGGCTAGAGAGTGCGCCAGTCAATACTGCATTTGTAGTAGTAGTAGCAGATGCCACTGATGAGGTGGTTGTTGGAGTAGAGGTTGCAGCAGGTGCCACTGATGCAGGAACAGTCGGCTGTGTAAAGCTAGCAGTGGTATTGGACAATGCTGAACCAGTTCCAAATGAAACTGTTGATGTTGTAGTTGTGTTAATGGGTGAAGAAGAATAGGCAGCAGCTGACATGCTAGAAAAAGGAGCAGCAGTAGATGTTCTGGAAGCAGCAGATGAAGGTGTTACCAACAAATTTGAAGTAGAGAAACCTGGAGAAGCAGTGACAGTAGTTAGAGCAGCAGCAGTGGGAGCTCCAAATGAGGGCATAGTAAAAGCTGGTGAGGCATTTGACACAGCTAGGGATGCAGATGTTGAACCAGACAATGAAGAACCACCGCCTGCAGGTGCTGCTGTTTTGCGAATCCCAAATGCAGGTGTGGTGGTGGTAGATGCAGAAGTGACTCCAAAACTAGAAAAACCAAATAAATTGTTTGATGGTGTGGAAGGTTGTTGAGATCCTAAGGAGAAAAGATTTGTTGAAGGTCCAGCAGATGAACCAAATGCTGCTGTAGTTCCAAAGGATAATCCAGTGGAAGAAGGGGCAGATGAAAATTGTGAGGAAGACGAAATGAAGGTGGCAGTTCCGAACGAAAATGTAGAAGGGGATGTAGAAGAAGATAATGACGATGATTGAGTTTGTGATGAAGTCGTCATTGAAAAATCTGTGTCGAACAATTTTACAGAATTAGGGTTTATCAAGCAAAAGAAAAAAAATGAGTAAAATCAAACTACTGAAAGCAAAATTAATGAAAATTAAACACTAAATTGATGATTAAAATAAGAAGTAAACTTACAGATTAAATCTCCATGAATTGATTGATAAACCGCTGCTCAAATTTTGAATCGGAAAGAACCCAGAAGAGAGTTCATGAGTAAGGGTTTTGCGAGTTACAGAAGATTTTATGCTTTTGAAGGTCTTCAGGTTTTAGCCGAAGTTTGAGAAGCGGACTTGGACACAGAGTTCACGGGCTAAGGCCCACCGTGACGGTTTTTCACGCACGATTGATAAAGGGATACCTCCTCCTGGAGCTTGCATAGACAGGGTTCAGTTTGGCATTGGATGGAACTATATCTTCTTACCAGACATGTTTACATTCTGTTGGGGAGAAATCACCTCTTAAGTTAACCAGTCTTCATTAAGAGCTTGAAATTTTGAAGCACAGATAATGCTCACAAGTCGCAAGATGTGAGAAATTGAATTTAACAAACTAAAACTGAACCAACAGCCAAACTGTACCATCATTTTGTCACATAAAAATAAAAACTTAAAAAGTGAACTAAACAAAATAAATCCCTTCCATCCTCATATTTTATGCATAGTTCTCCAAAGCAATCTTCGACTCAACTTTCTGCTTGTGTTGTTCATCTTCAGTCTTGTACTTCTCGGCTTCTTGCACCATCTTCTCAATCTCCTCCCTGGACAAGTTTCCTTTATCATTAGTAATTGTGATTTTGTTCTTCTGCCCTGTAGTTTTATCCTCAGCAGACACATTCAGAATGCCATTTGCATCAATGTCAAAGGAAATGGTAATCTGAGGAACATCACGAGGGGATTCCAGACAGCTCGAAACCAAGCAAGTTTTTATCCTTGGTTCTAGCTCTATCTCCCTCACACACCTGAACTGATACTCCAGGCTGGTTGTTGGAGTAGGTGGAGAAAACTTGCTCCTCCTTGGTGGGAATACCGGTGTTTCGTGAAGTCAATGTAGTCAGTACCCCTCCAGCTGTCTCGAGCCAAGGGAGAGAGGAGTAACGTCCAACAGCAACAATTGACGCAGCCTGCATAGCCGCTCCATACACCACAGCTTCATCGGGGTTAATACTGTTGCAGAGTTTTTTCCCATCAAAGAACTCCTGCAACAATGGCTGCACTTCACGAATCCTAGTTGATCCACCGACCAGAACAACATCATGAACACTGTTCCTGTCCATCTAAGCATCCCTCAACCACTTCTCAACTGGCTCCACACACTTCCTAAAAAGATCCAAGTTCATCTCTTCGAATCTAGCACGAGTAATAGATGTGTAAAAATCAACATCTTCATACAAAGAATCAATCTCAATTGTGGTCTGAGCAGTGGACGAAAGAGTCCTCTTCCCTCTCTCACATGATGTCCTCAACCTTCTTAATGTCCTAGAATTTCCACTCATGTCCTTATTCTTCCTCTTAAACTCTAGCACGAAATGATTCACCATCCTGTTATCGAAAACTTCTCCTCCTAGATGGGTATCTACAGAGAAAATACACTCTTCAATAGTAAGGAAACATCAAAAGTACCACCACCAAGATCAAAAATTAGAACTCCACGCTTTCTTATCAAGACCATCTTGCAGCAGCAGTTGGTTCATTGATGATTCTCATGACATTAAGACCAGCAGAGACACCAGCATCCTTTGTAGCTTGACGCTGCTAATCATATGCAGGGAAAGTAACAACAGCATTCTTGACGCTGCTAACCATAGATGATATTTCTTCAGATGAAAATTGCTTCTCTTCGCCTTTGTATGTGACAGTAATCATAGGTTTCTCACCTGGTCCAGCAATAACCTTGAAAGGCCATAACTTCATCTCAGCTTGAACTGATGGATCTGAAACCTTCAACCAATCAAACGCTTGGCATCCACAATTTTCAGAAACAAGAGTAATTCAGACAAGCACTAACAATTACAAGAATGGGCATAGTAATTCAAAATCAGTAACAACGAATTGGTGGCAAACTGACAACTCCTTTGTTAGGTCGTTCAACCCAAATTGACTCATCTGAGTTTAATAAAGCCTGAGATAATGTTGGCATTCTGTACAAATCAAGCCAACTTATTGGGGTCTGATTGGATAAAATTGACTCAGTATACAAATGCAACAAGGCCAACAGCAACAATAGATACGTAAACAAAACTGAAACAAAATGTTTAAAATTTAGTAAAACATTTTACTATAACAAAGAAATCTCTATATAAAGTCAGAAAACTTGGCAGCAGCTACTTGGTAAACTATGGGTGCGCAGCAATAGCATTGACATACTTGATGGAATTATGAGATTATAAAAAGTCAATTTGACTTTCAACTGCAGGGGAAGAAGATTATCCTAAGAGACATTTCCGTAAGCAATATCTAACTATCTCCGATGCTGGACAGCAGGACCAAGGGTGTGACTTCAGTAACATACTATGTTCAAATTTTAACAAAGAAGACAGTATTTCAACCTTACAAATAACAAAAGGAATGGCCATAATTCTACTTGATAGTCTATTGACTCTATTCCCGTTCTAACACTGACATACATAGATAACGTATGATATTGTAAACAAGTTAACAAGACTTGCAACTGCAGAGGAAGACAATCCAAAGAGAGCTTCCATTGAGAAATCTAACTATATGATATCTAATGCTGGATAGCAGTGGTGTGAGTTCAGTAACCTAGTATCTCCAAATTCCGACAAACAAGACAAACAGTTCACAAAAGGAATGACAATCAGAAATTCTACCTGTCGAGTAAGTTCTTCGTGTAAAGTAAGCCCCACACCTCCAATTATTCGCACGCTTGCACTTAACTCCTTCAGTTCATTATCTTTTTTCCTAGAAATATCAGTTGGCCAAAAAGCAATCGATAAGAATCAAGTATGTATCTTGGTATTTGTTGGACCACTGGGGAATAACAGAGAGGGAGATTACTTTATGAGGAGCATCCGTCAATCTGACTAAGATGATGAAATCATCATTATCTTGTGCTGCATATGAGCTGGATTTGACTGCCTGGTAAGGATCATTAGGGATCGTCATTAGCTCCTGGAGCATACTGTTAGCACTTCTAGCTTTTCCAGCTTCGACAGCTTTCTTCATGACACCCACCTAAAATGAGCACATCAAAAAGTAACAGATTTTTTTAAATCAAAAATGAACTTGAATGCAGAAGTTTTTCAAAAGAAAAAGACCCAAAAATTTAATATCAGGCAGATCTCTTTAAACTAAAATAATGACTGTAGGACCTTGAGAGTTTCTAATAAAAAGTCTCCATCGGATGAATTCTCGCAATATACCTGAATGCGAGCAGTGCTGCTCCATCTTCTACGTTTCTCAAGCTCCACTTCATCAATGCCATACCAGGGAGTGTCTCTAGCTTCCACAGCAGTGTCCAACTCATCCACCTTCCTATCAAGAAATTAAAGGTTCAGCAGATACAGAGAGGGTATGAAATATCAAGAATATGCTACTCTATGTAAAAGTATAGGTGGAAATTTTCAAAGGATATAACAGCCATCTTTGGGTCATAAAAGACCAGAGGTGTATTTAGATTATACTGTCAACAACGAAATTATCCAAGTCTCCACAATGAAATTTCAAGTGTCTTCTCTGAATTCATTGTTAGAGTAACTGAGAATGGCCAATTATACATCTTTTTGTCTAGAATGCATTTGTTGTAAGCAATTACAGTGAAACTTAAGAAGATCCATATACTTACATAAGCATATGATAATGCAATCTTCTTTAAAACACTCTTATCCACTCCTCCATCTTTGATGATGATAATCAATCAGATCAAGAAACCCTAAATCTCTCCTTCAGGGAAGAATGAATTTGGGTTTCAGATCTGAAAAAGTGTTTGTGGAAATTCTTGAGAGAGAGGGTCTGAAGTTATTATAGATGGGGTTTTGTTTTTCTAAGTCTGTGGGATTAGATGAAGAGGAAACTGGGACTGAGACGTGTGTATTCCTCCTATAATGTATTAGGAAATATTCATCTAAGAAAGTATTTGTCAAACTGATTGTAATACCTGCCAGTGAATGCTTTCACACCCAGTTTGTAGCTCTTTCGTCAGATGGACTTGCTATCCAGTGTTTGAAGGAACATTCTCCCATTGGTGAAAACTGAAATGTAGATTGTAGTTTATAAACCTGACCAAAAAATCTTAAGATATTCAGTTACAGGTACCCCAAAGGGCAAATCCTCAGACAATCCAAAATATAAAACACATGCAAGAGAATGGGCATCAATCCATCATAAAGGATACCATATAATGACAGCACTCCTATATATGTGATATACTGTGCAAGGACTCTTATGCAGTAGGCTCCGTGTAAAGAATAATGATCATAGTAATTACTTAGTTTCAACTCAGTAGCTCTCTAGTTCTCTAACTAACAAGTGTAATACTCAAAAAACCATAATGAGCAACACTGGCTTCATAACCATATGATCCCTAAAGCCTGTCAACACAATGTGGGTTCAGTTCGGTGGTCCTTCATGAAACTTTTCAGAAAACACAGATAAGAGGTTATTATTGTTTGCAACTGAGTCTCCTTAGTCAGATGATGGACTGATTTTGTTGTCCAATATGACCTGGAATATGTTATAAAGATATACAGAACAAGAATACTTTCAAACCAACTAGGTAAAATGAGATAGTTACTGTATACTGACGCCAATATAACTTCACAATAAACACTTTATGTCAGAGTACATCTCTATTAAGCTCGACAAAACACAAACACTTCGCGCCTAGGGAAAAAGAGATGCTATACTAACTGACGCCATCGACTCCATCCAAAATTCGACAAGCTAACAAGGAAAGCTCATATAATACCTTTAAAAAAAAAACCAGTTTCACATCAAAAGACAATACCTTTATGAATGGTTTATCTTCCGGAATAGACAGTGGTACTGGATAAAACCTACATCACCCTGCTCATCTTCAGTTCGTCGAATATCAATAATCTGCCAATGATCTAGGATCGAGCTCCCAGCATCCACGCAACTGCCCAAACCTTGCACCAGACAATATGAAACTAGGAACTTGATGAGAGAATCTATACAATTCAAGCACCGGTATAGCCACAGTGGAATCAAGTCCCTCTCTTTCTTTAGCTTTGAATATCGTCTTAAAACCAGCAACTCTTTGTAAAACCGATACGATTATCCAATGAACATCAACCACCTCTAATATTTCAACAATGTCGTACTCGCATTTCTTCAAGTCTGAGCACATCAAGTCAGAGCGAAATGTACCATATACTGCCCACACTTCCCCTGCTCTAGGATGGATTGTGTACGAGTTATTAACAGCTGGTATCTCACTTAACTGATGAGAAAAAGAAATGGAATTATTAAAGACAGCAAATTCACTGGATGCAACCTTAAATGTTCCACAGCTTACTGGCATTTCCCTGTCAACCCATGGGATAATACATCTTGGCGGATCGCAAGGTTTAAGCCACTTTACGGACAGTTCAAAAACAGGAAATGGTTTAATACTTTCTATGAAAGCATAATTTTTGGGCAACTTATCCAATTTGCAATACAGAGCCCATACCTGACCAGTCTTAAACTTTTCACGTGATCGCTCTAGATCGAAGTTGCAGAATTTTGTGCCAGGCATTTCAAAATTCTTCAAAGAAGAAGGTGAAGAGGAGATGTCCTCATCCCCATTGCCAAGTACGGCAATGACTCCATCTAGACTTGTTTTCTTAGTGGGAGCAACAACATTTTTTTCACTGTCTGAAACACTGGTAGCTTTACTTTTATCCAGAGGTCGATCAAAAGCTGCCAATGATCTAGGATCAAGCTCCCAGCAACCACGCAATTTGCCATACCTTGCTCCTGATATCATGAAAGTAGGAACTTGATGAGAGAATCTATACAATTCAATCCATGGAATAGCCGCAGTGGAATCAAGTCCCTCTTTCTCTTTAGCTTTGAATACCGTCTTAAAACCAGCAACTCTTTCCAAAACCGATACAATTATCCAATGAACATCAACCACCTCTAATATTTCAACAATGTCGTACTCACATTTCTTCAAGTCCGAGCACGTCAAGTCAGAGCAAAATTTACTATATAGTGCCCACACTTCCCCTGCTCTTGGGAGTATCGTGTATATGTTATTAACAGTTGGTACCCCAGTTAACTGATGAGAGAAAGAAATGGAATCACTAAAGACAACAACTTCGCTAGATGTGACCTTAAATGTTCCGCAGCTTACTGGCATTTCCTTGTCAACCCATGGAAAAATACGTCTCGGTGGATCGCAAGGTTTAAGCCATTTTACAGACAGTTTAAAAACAGGAAATGATGTAACACTCTCTATCTGAGCATAGCTTTTGGGCAGCTTATCCGATTTGCAATAAAGTGCCCATATCTGGCTGATCTTAAATTTTTCACAAGATCGCTCTCTGTCAAAGTTGCAGAATTCCGTGTCTGGCGTTTCAAAAATCCTCAAAGAAGAAGGTGAAGAGGGGATGTCCTCGTCACTATCAGGTATGGTAATCACCCCATCTGGATTAATTTCCTTAGCGCAAGGAGCTGCATTTTTCTCGCTGACTGAAACACTGGTACCCTTACTCTTATCCGTTTGATTATAAGCTTCTGCTGCCCGCTTTTCTTCATTTGGATTCTTATAGCATCCTTTTGACATCCTAGAAAACTTATTTGCACCTGGGGAACTTACATCCAAGGTACTCTGTGAATCAGGATTTTTTCTCTTCTTCTGCATAGGATGCTTATCTTTTGATACGGACATCAACGAACCATTAATATTACAATCAACTGTATCAGATTCCACATCAATTACCCCAGACACTTCTTCAAGGTTACTAGGCAGGGAAGAAGTATCAAGTTGAAAATAACCTTCAGGCACATCTTCTGGTTCACTACCGTTTGTTCTAAATGAAGGAACCCTGTGAGAGAACCTTAACATTTCATTGGATGGTATCTGAAAGAAAGTCATGCCATTGGGCTTAAACAGGCATACAAAACCTTTTAACTTAACCAAATGGGTCACCACAATGCCATATTTGTTGGTGTAATCTGTCACGATTTCAACAAATTCATACTCGTACTCTCTGTGATTGTCCGGATGAGAGCTCCATTTAATGTTCCAGTTCTTGTAGAGTGCCCAAGTTTCCCCTTTCCGAGGATGGATGTTGCAATCCTCATTAACATATTTTTCCCTGATCATATGGGAGAATGAACTCAAATCTTTAATTGTATCAGTCTTCTGACTCTTATTGTATCTGAACTTCCCACAAGCAACAGGTAACCCACTTCTCTTCCAAGCAGTCTCATTGATATCCTCAGCAATAAACTCCAACCATGTTACATCCACGTTGAAAGGTGAATACACTTTATCGATCCGAACATATTTTCTAGGCATAAAATCTAAATCGTCGAAAATGGCCCACATCTGATCAACTTTAAAAGATGCTTCACTCTTATTGCTGCCGAAGTTATAAATAGTTGGTGTAGTAATAGATGGTGCGGAACCAGCAGAGGTAGCAGCCTGCGAAGAAAAAAGACCCTGAGCAGTGAAAGCAGGTGTTGTCGTGACTGTGGATGTAGGTGCAGGCCTAGAGAATGGGTCAGTTGTTACTGGACTTGTAGTAGTAGCAGGGATAGCAGTTTTTACTGGACTTGTAGAAGTAGCAGGTGTACCAGTTGCTGTACTTGCTGACATGACTGGACCCATGGTGGTGACTGTTGATGCTGAGAACACAGGCTTTGCAAGTGCAGGGATAGAGAGTGCGCCAGCCAAAACTGCACTTGTAGTAGCAGCAGCAGATGCTGGTTTAAATCCAAATGGGGTACCGAATGGAGTTCCGAAGGAAAAATTTGACGAAGACGAAGAGGTTGCAACAGGTGCCACTGATGCAGGAGCTTTCATCTGTGTAATTGAGGCAGCAGCAGCATTGGGAGCTCCAAACGAGGGCATAGTAAAAGTTAGTGCAGCATTTGACAAAGCTGACGAAGTAGAGGGAGCTGTTCCAAATGAAGGAACAGAGAACGTAGGTGCTGCATTAGACACGGATGGGGCTGAAAATGTTGTACCAGGCAATGAAGAACCACCGTCTGCAGGTGCTGCTGTTTTGCGAAACCCAAATGCAGGTGTAGTGGTGGTAGATGCAGAAGTGACTCCAAAACGAGAAAACCCAAATAAATTGTTTGACGGTGTAGAAGGTTGTTGAGATCCTAATGAGCAAAGATTGGTTGAAGGTCCAGCAGATGAACCAAATGCTGCTGTAATACAAAATGATAATCCAGTGGAAGAAGGGGTAGATGAAGAAAAATGTGAGGAAGAAGAGGAAGAGGAGGTGGCAGTTCCGAATGAAAATGTAGAAGAAGATAATTGGGATGATTGGGTTTGTGATGAAGTTGTCATTGAGAAATCTGTGCCGAATTTTTTTACAGAATTAGGGTTATCAATCAAAGGAAAAACCCTTTAAATTGAAAAAAATAAATAATTTGAAACTACTGAAAGCAAAATTAATCAAATTAAAACCCTAAAAGAATGATGAAGAAGAAGTAAACTTACAGATTAAATTTCCATGAATTGATTGATAAATTGCTGTTGAAATTTTGAATTGTAAAGAACCCAAAGAGAGTGTATGATGAGCAGGAGGTTTTCCGAGCTGGAGAGAAAACTTCTATGCTTTTATGTTTTTAGCAAAGTTTGAAAACCGGACTTGGACATGAGTCACGTGCTAAGGCCCGACCGTGATGGTATTTCACGCATTTTGGCGGCCCGGTTGATAAAAGGGCACTAAAATGCGGGGGCTTGTGTTTGTGAGGCACTTCTTTGGAAACGGGGAACTTGCAATAAAAACATGTTTGTTTAACCAATTTTATATGTTTCTCATTTTACCTTTATAAAGTTCCGTAATCACAGGTTGTACATTGTTCAATTACAATTGATAAGTCTGACCTTGTTTGTTGAATAGTGACATGATTGACGCTTTGATATTGGTCGTTGGTACTGTCCAAGTTATTCTCGTAACAATTAGGTTCGCGTATTTATATATTGTTGATTTATTGATTGTATTGAGAAAGAGATAAAGCTCTTTGATATATTTCCTGATTGAGCTCGGAAACTTGGTGCTCTCAAGAATTGTATTAGAGTTTGTTCCATACAGATCGCCGAACGAAATAGTTGGTTGTGGTTGTTGTACCCCCGCGTTTTCAGAACTACTGTAAATCTGGATACATGACAGTATGCATACCATTTTTACATCTGGAACAACTGTTATAGGTCCGGACCCGCAGTACATGTACCCGCATAGCTGTAGTTCGACAACAACTTTTTGGTATGCATACTCGGTATCCATACCATAAAAAGTCTCTTGAATCGTGAACCAAGAAGGTACTCATAACTAATATGCAAACCGAAAAAAGATCTGTTGGTTTTGAAACCGGAATGATACACATACCCGGTATGCAACCCGGAAAATATTTGTGAGTTCCTGAATTGGTTTTTGTCTTAAGGGTACATATACATGGAACATGTACCATGAAAAAAATAGTCACGAACAGGAAGAGTACACGTACTTACCATGTCGAATATTTTCAGATGCATCAAAATTATTTTTGTGATATAGTTAGCATTTGAATAACTCTCTAAAAACACTATATAGACATATTTGATCACATTATAACCTATGGTTGTGACTCAAGATTAAAGATTCATCTAACAGTAGATATTGATTGCTTGGTTCCAAATCTATCTTAGCTTAAACCTAAAGCAACCTTTGTTTTGAAAGTCTATGAAAGGGAGAACCTCAACCAACAGGGATTTTTGATTCCTCGACACTATTATTGTGTGTCCTAGTTGTAAACTAGAGTCGTCCTCTCCCTCAAACCCTTTTAGGGTTTAACGACTAAAAAATTTTCACCTAGGGATTCGTAAAGCCAGGTCAAACTATCTTTATCTTGATTGTTCATGTATCCTGATCTTGTTTCAGATTATTAAGTCTTGCTCCATCAAACAAGATAGATAGAAATCGCAAAGTTTTTTCGTCTCAGACTTTGTAATTCCAAAAGTTTTATACTTGTGAGGTGAATAGTTTAGGATGTCGTTCGGGAGTCATAAGACCGGATTTTGAGGTTTGCTAAACTGTCTATTGCAATCGATTTTCAGTCTCACCTTGGACAGAAAAGAAATCACATATAGGCTTATATGTGGGAGGTAGGTTGGTTTAAAGTATTCAATTAAGTTAAAGCAACTCTTAGGCTATAAAGGACGTTAGCGAAGGGAATCCGTTGCGCGGGGTCTTGATGAGATTCAAATGGCATAAGGAGCGCGAGTGTAACTGAATTGCTGTGAGGTTTAATTCGGTATCAACTACATTCTAGTCCAAAGTATTAATAGTAGGCTAGGGTCTATAGCGGCTTAATACAATTTGGTGTTCAAATCTGGACTAGCTAGGCCCCGGGGTTTTTCTGCATTTGTGGTTTCCTCATTAACAAATTTTCCAGTGTATGTTATTTCTTTTTCCGCATTGTATTATTTATCTTTACAATTAAAATATCACAGGTTGTATGTAAATCAATCAAAGTAGGTACATCCATCGTAATTGATTGGATACGACTTGATTGATTCTTGGATATTGATCTTTGGAGTCGTCCAATTACTCTCACACATAAATCAGGTTCACGGACTACACTCTGTTAATTAACACTTTTATTATGAAAAAAAAAAGATACAAACTCTGAATATTATTCCTTGATTGAAATTCGTTAAGTTGAACTCTCAGAATTGTATTTAGGTTTAGTCCATACAGGTTGCCTAAGAAAAAGTTGGTGGTGTATTTTGGTACCCTCGCATTTTCATTTAATGTACAAAGACTACAAATAATTGGCAATTGTGCACTTTAACCTTCCATTCTTTATAATTGGTTGAAGATGAAGTTGAAAGTACTTCTATATTAAAAACACACTCAACGGCTAGTATTTTCAAGTACTATCCGTTGAGAATTCTATGGATTGTACTTTGTACTTCAAAGTATTATTTTTATACTAACAAAAGGTTATAAGTTACATTAGTTGTCGAGGTAGTCACTTAGTACCACCACGACCATTATGATGTCATCAAGGACTTACATCAGTTTTATGACGACCACAAACAGTTGGAAGTGTATAATATTTCAAACCCTGATGACTTATTACTACTTGTTTTGAAACTGCAGAAAAAAATAAATCTTTAAAGAAAGCAATTGAGACTGAAATTAACATAAGTTTAAGAGTTATCAACCAGTCTAAAACCACACACTAAGGGTACAAAGCATAATATAAAATGTCTTAGAAACACTCCACAACATAAACAAACATATCAACAAACATTTTCATGGATCACCATACTTGTTATCTTCTTCCTTCACTTCATCAGGGTTTGCAGCATCATCAGCTTGCTCTTCCTTCACTTCTTCCAATTTTTCACCATCATCCACTTTTGCTTCTGACTCCTACGATAGACCTATGTAGTTACCATCCTCATTGTAATAGGGGTTCGCTCCAAAAAAGTCAGATGCCTTGAAAAAAAGTCTTGGATCATAATCATCTCAATCCTCTTCTTCTTCCTCTGATGATGTGCAACATTCAATATACTTAAAGGGATTGCTAGGACTGTGCATATCACTTAGAAATTCTTCATGATTATTCTTAGCCCATACAAATAAGTCTCTTATAGGGTCATTCTCTTCAGTTATATCACAAGGACCTTTTGAAGGAGGATAAACCTTTTCAATCCAGGATAATACCTCTGTTGTATTGGTATAACAAGGGAGATCCGCTATATTATCCTCTAGGAACCTAAACAATACACAAGTACAAGCTATGAACACATAAAAGAGTGTTGAACCTCCAACAACCGGTATGTTCTAATTTTTACGACAGTACCGATCATAAATTTGACTAAATGGTCGTCATGTTATGGTTTTAACGACTACACCAACTAAAAATGTGACTAAATAGTCGGTAGCTTCATATTTCAAAATAATGACGACTAATATCCTAAAATTATTCAGGGAAAACGACGTTCCTATGACATTAAGCTGGCATGTTATAAATTAAAGAAGATGAAGATAAAAATTACTAGCACAGGTCGTCATCGTTCATGATTATATAACGTGTCGACCTTAGTTTCTGGGTAACGGTCGCCTTTAATAATATCGAAAGTCGACAAGATCTTCATCCAAATACTATGACGACTAACACTAAATATCAAAATTCGTTTACTAATATATCGACCATGTCGACGTCAACCTAAAAAATGATAATTTTCGATCATACTACACAACAAAATATAAAAATCATACCACACAACATAATAATGAGTTTGGGTTTAGACATCACTTATAGCCTTCTTCTTGTCGATGATGGGTTCTTTTCAACATATTCAGGGATTTCATGTTTGAGTTCACTGATTCACTAGATCCAACTTTTCTCTTTCCTTTTTTCATTGGTTTGGAGGTTCTGATATCAGTTTTTCCTTCTGGATTATTCCTTGATTGATTTCGATCACCCATTTTTTAAGAAATTCAAAGATGACAATTTTGATGGAAGAGTGAAGAAAATTAAGAGTTTTAAGTATTTTAGAATTTAGTTTTTAGGTTAAACTGATTTTAAGAAATGGAGTATACTTTTTAGTTTTATTAGTTCAAGGGTAATAAGATAAATTCACCAAATTTAACCACCTCTTAGCCAGGGCAATATGTCAATTTTAATTTGGGTATACCCCAAACCAACCAGTTTCTTTTGCTCATTTTGATTTATTAGTGTGATAATAACTAAATCAACAACATAAATGAGAACTAGCTCGCATAGCATTAATCGTATGACTATCATATAATGCATCCTTGGAAATTCAAGAAAAGCTTTCTTCAAATGGAGGA
Organism: Papaver armeniacum; assembly: GCA_023531295.1. Classification (NCBI taxonomy): domain Eukaryota; kingdom Viridiplantae; phylum Streptophyta; class Magnoliopsida; order Ranunculales; family Papaveraceae; genus Papaver; species Papaver armeniacum. The sequence continues at coordinate 39,890 of JAJJWW010011295.1, read as the reverse complement.
ATCAAGATAATATAGAGAATGAGAAACATATGGAGAACACTTGTCTTTAATTAATACAGTAATTAAAAATATAAAAGTACATACATTAACAAAGATATAAAAGTACAGTAACAAAGATATAAAAGTACATGCATATAACAACCATTAAAATGAACCCAATCTCCTCTCTTCAGAAACTTAACTCTAGACCATAAGATTTCCATCACCCCCACTCCCACCCCTTACTAGTTACAAACTAAAAGAACAAGCCAATGACCAATTGTAATTGAGCCTTCCAAGCAACTTCATGGCCACATGATCGATTCTACATGACAAATGTTTTACAACTTAGTTTGTAAAATTTTCTTTTTCGTAATTGGTAAGAATTTGGTGCTGATGAGTTTCAAACTCAGGTTATTGGTATCACCATTGTACTACAGTGACATCGACATCAACTAGTTTATGAAAAATTAGATAATTAAACTCAATTATTTTACGATTCAGGAGATGAAAGAAAAGAAGTGATGCGTAAAACTTAGAAGAGTTGTAGATGCTACAAGAGGGCCTTGCTGAGGTAACTAAGAATGGTACAAACAGGATGGTAGGAGTGAAACTTCTCATGTATAGGCAAACAAGGTCTGGTTGAAAATTAGTTCAGCCACACCAATCCTTCAAAAAGCGATATGCACGGAATGTAACATAATGACGACTCAAACCGGTGCATATCGTCTGTGCCCAATGTAGGCTACGCTGACCTGGTACAACTAAAAATTCGGTGTAAATGAAGTGTAATAATAATTGTATAAACAACCAGTATGAGAGTGGATTTCCATAATTACATAATATTTGCACACTTTGCCAAGTGTCTTCGTCATAGTTTCTGCATTAGAAAATGCCTATTTTGACCAATAAGAAGTAAGGGTTTCATCATCGTTTAACGTGAGAACTTTTTTTGTCAAGGTAGGGGGTAGATTGTTCCATAAGGGATAGTGTGCCCAGTCATCGTTATAGTGATCACTTCCTGTAGCCACCTATTTTCAAAAGATTGTGGAATCATGACCATTTTCAAAAAATCATTCCTGCCGATGTACCTGTGAAGAGAGCATTCAACGGAAACGCCGTTACGGCTCATATAATCTTCTAATTGTCATATGTGAGCCATCAGACATGAAATCGTTTGATAACAAAATACAAATTCCATAATCATACGTACATCCTAAAATCGTTTTAAAGAAAACCATGATTTATTTGAAAATACTAGTAACAAATGATTGTAACCAAATATTCAATCTGAAAAATTTGAAAAAAATCATATTAAGTCCGATAAATTCATATCACAATCGAAAGAAATCAGGAAATTCGTATATTAGGAAGAGAAAAACGAGAGAAAACGATTATGAGGATAGATATTGTGATTGATTATAACAAAGGGGATAATTTTCATTGGAACGACAAAACTCAAAGTTAGTTTTATTTTAAACCCAAAATCTAATTTGATGGAAAACCATTACAAACTGATCGGTGGAAAAGACATATGGACAGAGCCGATCCAGAGTCTGAGAGGGCCCCATGCGAAAATATTTTGGGGCCTCTTATAAGGTCCATTTTTTTTTTGTTGATAATTTTGTAATAACTTATATCAATATCAGTATTTATTTGTAAATATTTTTCTTCAATACTTATTTGAAAAGTAAGAGTTTGTGGTCGGTGCACTAAAAAGAACTGATTATTAACGGAGGTGGTAACGTGTACTCCTAGAAAAACAAACAAAAATAACTTAAATTTTTGGTTGATTCCCACCAACAAGAATGAAAATACAAGGAGGGAAATTTAAAAGATACAACCATTGATAGAGTAGGTGCAATGACGGTAAAAGATAGAAATATATAAACTTAAATAATATTTGAAATAAAGCAGCTGATTAAAATCAGTCCATTGGATTGACTGCTTTAGTTCCACCCTTGTGTCGTAGGTTCGAACCTCGTTAGGTGATTTTTGGATAATTTTACATTCTTTATCAATGTAAGTAAGAAAATTTTTGGGCCTTCAACAGAGCTGGGCCCTGTGCGGTCGCACGGCCTGCACACCCTCAGGCCCGGCTCTGCATATGGATCACGAAAAAGATAAGGATTGTACCAAATCATATTCGATTATAAAAAATTATTTTTTGATTATAAAAAATTATTTTTGGAATATGGTTGTAATTAACCCAAATGTTGATTTAGCTATAAAGAAAACAAATAAAAAAATGAAAATCCAACCAACAACCGAAAAAGAGCAATATGTATAATTCTTTCCATTACACCTCCCAAATTAGTAAACAACAACAATAAGTAAAATACGCAATTTTAGAAAAAACAAATAATCTAATTTTCAGGGTGAACACATTTCAATTCGTTATTGACGGAACGATGTGATAAATTTTTTAACTCGGCTTAGTATACTTTCTTTCTTCTTGTTGTTTTTCTTCTCAAATCTAGGATCCATATATCTATGGTTTCCAAGGACGCCGCCCCAGTATGTAGAACGAACCATTTCATAAAACAATGGTAATTGCAGCCATGCAAACAAAGCCGCAGGAGCACATCCAAACAACGCTATGGGAATTAGACCCTGGGGATATTTGTCTTCAACCACGATGAAGAGTGAGGCACAAAAAGCTACTAATATTGCAGCCATAGATATGAATAAAGTTGCAAGACCAATAATTAACTTTCGCGGTAGGGACTTGAGGAAATCTGTTTCTGCATATCTTGAAGTGTATATAGCTAAGAACATGAGTACTGATGTTACCGAAGAGGTTAAAGCTAAGGCGTCTGCTACAACAAACACTGTAAATGAGGCTTGTCCCAAGAACACCGGGGTACCGTTCTTAGTGCTGTTACTGTCACTAATATTGCCTCCAGGTACGGTAAAGGCAGCTGCAAATGCTACAGTCGCGATGAGGGCCGTAACTATCATGCACGATCCAGAGGTATCTTTCATCCAATCTTCACCTTCTTTGACCAATTTTTTGTGTTCTTCAGTGAAGAGAAAATGAGCTGTTTCCCCTTTTTTGTTTCTCTTAAATTTATCATTTTCTGACATAATGCTTTCTACTCCCTGAATGATATGATAATACTAGATTATCAAAGTGCTTGATAAGTCCAAAACAAACATCACTTAAAATTGCAACTATGTGGATGTGGTGTAATGAAAAGTATAACACTGCTATAGCCCACAGGATACCAAATTGTTTGGGGGATAAAAAAAGTAATTGGGGGATATAGATTACTTCTCCCAACCCATGGTGTCTGATAAGGGGTGATTTTTGGGTATGAAAATACCAAAATACCCTTTGGTTAATTAAAAACATTATGAAAATACCATAATACCCTCTCTACTAAAACAATAAAATCAAAAAACCCAAACATATATCCCCCATTTCTAATTCAAGATCACAAGACTTGTTAGGGGTTTAGTTTTTGAAAAAAAAAAAAATTCAGTGTTCTTCATCGTTCTCGTCGATTCAAAAATTTCTTCGTCGATTAACCAACCCGAATCATTAACAATGCCTCCACGAAAGAAACCAAATGCCCAATCCAACTCAACATCATCGATTGCTCAACAAAAACAAAGGAAAGACTTGCTAAGATTGCTCAAGAGCAAGAACACGAAGAAGCAACGTTATCTGACGATCAACTACACAAATATATGGCTTCGTGAGAAGGTAAGTCATTTAAAACTACTTTGTAGGTGTTTAAATCGTTCTATGGCAATGGGTTTAGGTTAGAATCGCTGAAACCCTAATCAAACAGTTGAGTTTCGTAGAGTACCGGCATTGAAATTCGTATGAATACAAGTCATTTGGTTTTGAGTTCCTAACATTCAATCTATGATGAATACGGTCTTAGGTTTACAACCCCGAATAACCGGAGACTGAATTTTCACTACCGGCATTCAATCTAGGATGAATACGGTCTTGGGTTTGTAGTACCTCGCAGTGTTTGATAATAATTCGTGTATGCCGGTAGTGGACTTAAAACATACAGGAGAGTTTATGAATTTGCCAACAGTACCGTCATTGTTTTTTGGATTCATTCCATGCCGGTTTTGAGTACCGGCATGCATTTCTAATATTTCGAGCATGCCGGTAGTACTCTTAAAACACACAGGAGAGTTTATGAATTTGTCACCTAGTACTAAAACCGAAGTTGAGTTGTCTTATATTCATTGCTTTCCGTGTGCTTACGATATAGGTCAAAAGCAAAGGAAGCCAACAAAAGAAAAATAAAGATGTTGTCACTAAGAGAAGAAGGAGGGACGGTCTTGATACTCCTCGCCTCGCCTCCTCGAGGGAAAGATGAAGGTCGTAAGATTCGTTTGGGGGCTGGTACAAGAGGGATAATTTGGGAGAGTGGTGTTGACCGTAGTCGACTTGCAATCCGTGAGCACAATGATCACAATGAGCAAGATGAGCAAGATGAAGAGTATTAGTTTGGTTTGAACAATCTAGTGTTGGTTTATGTTTGTTTGTGAGTCTTGAACAATTTGTTTGCTTGATTTGTTTTCGGTTTGGAACCACAAAACTTAGGAGTTTGTTCTTCCAAAACTTAGGAGTTTGTTTTCGGCATGGTTGGTAACTAACATTCAATGTCAGAATCGAGTACCGCATGCTCGATAGAAATTTATCAATGCCGGTAGTCAAGTGAAAAAAATTGAAGTTTCCTGGATACTTTTCATCATGTGCCTGCATAGAAATTTAAGCAACATACTATGCCTAAACCGGTGCGGATGCTCGAGAATTAACTACTTGTCTTTAAATGGACTCGATTAAAACCGAAAAAAACTCAAAACGGAATATTTTTTTACATCGCCGGAAGTGATGAAGACCATGCCGGAATTGGTGAAGAACCACGCCGGCAAATGGTGCCGGATGCTCGATAGAAATCTATCAATGCCTAGTCAAGTGAAAAAAAATTGAAGTTTCCTGGATACTTTTCATCATGTTCCTAAGATAGAAATTTAAGCAAAAACCATGCCGAAGTAGGTCCCAAGATGCTCGAAAATCACATAATCGTGCTTAATTAGACTCATTAAAACCAGAAAAAAAAGGTTTCGAAGATGAAAACCAGAACATGCCGGCATGGTTTTTTGGTTGAATACCATGCCGGCACCAAGCTTTTTCAATACCATGCCGCAACAATGGTGGATTCAAAGAAAAAAAATCAAATTTTCAACCTCTTAGCAACAATTCTCTCTTCACAATCATCCTCCACTTCCACCAAAAAAAGTTCCCTCTCAAAATTTTTTTCCATCTTTCTACTCTCATCTCATTCACCCAAATACAAATACACACTAATCATTTAACAAATACTTAAGATTTTTACTAATTATTATTAACTACTAAACCTGATTAGTGAGGGGTAGATTAGGATTTAAAAAAATACTAAGATAAGGGGTGACCCCGAATTGATATTTGGACTTTTTTTTTGTCCTTTTCCTATATCCCCCAATTACAAATTTTATCCCCCAATTACGTGTTCTTAATAAATCCATGTAAAAAAAAAAACAATCTTAACCACTAGAATTACTGTATCGGGAACCGCCAAGTAAATTGCCATCCCTATAACAACGATGGGAAAATTATGCAAGTGTCATGTTTTCATTTCCAATACATTACGTTTGAAAATTATGCAAGTGTCATGTTTTCTGAGAATTTTGTCATATTAGGAAGATGACAAAATTCAGTTTCCGGTATGTGTATCACCAACAACGAATGTTAGGTGACCATTTCAGTTTTATTTTTTTCATGAAAATCAAAGACTTGGATAGCAGAGAGCTTAGGTATAGATTATCACACCCGGTAGATAAAACATGGAAGGAAGTCGAATGCATTTGACTAATTAAAGGAAGTGTCGAATATATTGGGAATTTAATAAATACCCTTTATTTTCAGGATTCTTCACAAATATTTCTAAGGGGTATTTTTAAGGTTTTAGGGTCTAGTTTTTGGCACATCTAACATTATATTATGTCAATTCTCCCAAGTTGACGTTCTTATGAGTCAATAACATATTAGTAGTTCAGTTTCATTATCCGAAAAAGCATTAGTGTCGTGTCATTATCCACTTAAAATACACCATATTAACGATATTTTTACAAAGAAAGAAAAAGTGAAGGGTATTTAAATAGGTTCCCCTATTATATGTAGATCAGCGAGTGAGTTTAAGATAAATTTAGCGAGTGAGTTTAAGATAAATTCAAACTTTGTTTTGGAATGAGTTATGGGCTTGGGATAACCCAAACGTCAGTCATATACTCTTTCCGTCCAAGTTATATAAGCGGAGAAACCAAATATCTTAGATTAAAAAATTTAAGATAAATATCTCCCTTCTTAATTGTTTTATCCTTTGCTTTTGATGAAAACTAGGAATATTAAATTAAATTTAGTGTACCTCCTTCTTGTATTAATTATGCTATAGCAGTAGATAAATCAAATGTTAGGGATGTTTCCACTAGCCTAACATTAGATGGCTCTACTCAAGTTGTTGTAAGGGACACTAACTCCCTAAGTTAGCCTTTTGGAATACATTTAACTTACAAAAAAATAAAAAAAATAAGTGTAATATTATTATCATAAATAGAAGCATTGGAAAGAGTCGTTTAGAGCAACTGCAGTGGTGCGAATATAACCAAAGACCAAAGAGGGAAAAAAAGACCAAAATTTGGGTTTAGTCCGTGTTGTGACGCTACGGTGGGCGAGTATATTTAGTCGAGCGGACGTATAATCTTCGTTTGGCTGTGGAGCGTAGGTATAAAGTTCGTCCCATTCAGGCGTTGATATATTTTACGCTCGTTGTGGGGCGTTGATAAAGATTACGCTGGGTGTGGGGCGTTTATAAAGTTTACGCCGGGAGAAGGGGCGTATATATAATCAACGCCTGATGGGGCGAAAGGAGAATCAACGCCTGAATGAGGCGTTGATATAAAGTCCGCTCAGCTAAATAATATGGTCATGCTTTCTAATATTTGCACACTAATATGTAACTTATCATATTATATGGCATCAGGCATTCATTGAATCATATTTGCACACTAATATAATATTTAGCTGAATAATATTATTTAGCTGGTTTGCTCTTAATGTGGGCACACTAATATGTAACTTAACAATGAGGCGTTGATATAAAGAGCAACCACAATTTGCACACTAATATGTAACTTATCATATTATATGGCATGTTTAATGTGGACAATAGTACTAAGATTATGACTGGTTTGCGTCTTTGATGATCCACAAACCAAAATGTAATCGATTCCCATGGTATGAGCTAGCGTATTACCATTGTAAATGACTCTTTTGGTTGTGGGGCGTTAACTATACGTTCGTCTCAATGGGGCGTTGTTTATATGAGTGCCTGATGCCAGGCGTAAACTTCAGCAACGCCCAATCGGACGTACATTTCAGCAACGCTCCATTGGGGCGTAGTTTATATGCACGCCTCTTCATGGGACGAAGACTATACGTGCGCTTCATGTGAAGCGTAGATTATACACCCGCCCGGTGACAAACGAACATTATACGTTCGCTCGACTATATTTGGTTTTGGTCTTGGTCCCAGACCAAATATAGTCTGGGATTTAGTCTTGGTCTGGATTTTAGTCGATAGTCTGTCCCGCTGTGTCTCGTTCGCAGACCAAATTTTTAGTTATACTCGCCCACTGTGGTTGCTCTTAGGAAATAAAACTATGCCTATATAGATGGACAAGTAAACACTAGTTCTCCGCTAAAAAGATAGAGGGATGATTACCAACGCCTATATAGATGGACAATTAAAAACTCTAATTGTAATAATATTAGTTCCTAAAACTCTAATTATTTGTGGTATTGTGGTAAAGTCGTGGTGGGATGATTACCAACGCCTTGTGCTCAAAACTCTTCACCATCGGGTATTTTTTTCCTTTCTTTCTTTTCCTAGCTATTAATATAACCTCCGGGCTTAAACTCCTCCATAAAAAGCCTAAGATGTAAAAGGAAATTGTGACCTTTACCTTAAACCAGTGCAATTCCCGTTGCATCTGAATAGCTACACCTGGGATGGAATTGAGTTGAGAGGGACGCGCTAACTTGGCAGCGTGATGCAAGATTGTGTTCCCGTCATTATCTGTTTTAGATACCAAATCGTTTTTGTCGTTAGTGCTTTCACATATGAGATTCACTATCAGTTCATTCCGTTCCGCAACAGCCATTTCTAAGACGTTATGTTCTGGTAACCTGTAGTAAGTCAAGAAGAAATTGAACTGTTCTAGACACTCCACCATGAATTCTGTGATTCCATGCTTTATAGCTGTCTTCATGATATTAGGGTTATCTTTCAGAAAATCTAGTATCTCCGACCTGTTGCGTGTTACTTTAAGGATTTTCACGATCATTTGTTTAAGCAGTGCTGTAGTCTGTTGATGCATCAATTTTTGGTTTTGCAGATTCTTGATAGGAAGCGCTGAGATAAGAATCAAACCAAGCCATGATATATGCGTTGTTAAATATGCATGGCACATCAATCTAAAATTAAATAAAATTAAAACCGAGCTACTATCGCAAGGAATAAATACCTCGTGTTAAGCAAGGCTTGAGACACGATGAAAACAAATTGGTTACTATTCTCTGTGATGAACTAATTAACCCTTCAACTGCTTTGGTGCCTCCTGAGTTTTCTAAAAGGTTCTCTTCGTCCCATTCGTTTTCCGTGTCATCGTTGCGTACATGATCCGCTTGAATAACTGCACCGCGCGCATATAGTATTTACATTTAGATATGTTCTGATGATTTTTTTTTTCTTCTAATAAAGGTTAATTAATACTTAATACACTTTCCTAAGAAAATATCATTTCAAATATGGTTAGGGCAATTGCTAACAAACTTGAATACATGCAGTTCTGCCACCATGTCAGCTTAGCTCCGCTCCGAAATGTGAAAGGCCTTTGAGCCAATAACTCTAATGCACACATACCGTGTACTAATGATTTCTCCATAACTAATTTTGGAAACCGTTCCACAAGAGATAGTGCCATACCTGCAGTTTATAATAATGGTTAATTAGTATAGGTATATGTGATATGGAAAACCATATACAATAAGTAAGCAAATTTTTGTTTCCCTACCGTAGAAATTGGCATCAATTGCAGTGCATAATAACCTAGCACCATCATGGCCCGCGAACGGACTTGGGTCTATATCTTCGGTTACAGAGTAAAGATACTCAACTATCTCTTTCTGACCGATTGTAAGATAATGCAAAGCATATTCGAGTGGTACCATTCCTTCCTTATTACGTATCTGAGTCAACCTAGGATTTTTATTTACCATCAATTTAGCAGCTTCAGTTCGCCCATAGTAAAAGCCAGCAGTATGAAGTGCTGTGTCACCACACTCGGTTGATCTATATGCAACCGCGGTTGGTGTCATGCGTTTCACAACTTCCTCCACGAAAGTCATACCTGCATTATAACCTACAGCTAAATGCAGCATTGTAGATGAGATATTTGTGAGCCCTCGATTAATAGCTTCAGGATCCGCCTCGTAAATCCTTTCAGCTGCTTCCCAGTTATTTTTCGTCACTGCATCCACGAGTTCGTAACAGGTGTCATCCTCGGTGAATACTGCCACTCCATCATCCTCTTCTTGATAACAGGAAAAAACATGGATTAATTAGACAGAACGAAGTGAGGGAGGGTTCTATATACGGTGACTTTGTGTCAATGTGAAGTATGACTTTTTTTTTCCAAATTTTTGGTGGTTATTTTTCACTAGACAAAATTGTCCCTCTCTTTTGGTCCAATTACTTATGTATCTTTTCTTTCTAAGGGTATAATTGGTAACCAAACTTTAATATAACATATATAATAATCCGTGCCTTGGAATTTTACAATTTTATCTCGTTAGAAAGGTTTTAAAAAATCTACGTAATAAGTACAAACAACAATAACAAATTTATAGTTTCTACGAAAAATTCGGAGGTATTTATCATTTTAGGCACAATTTTGAAAATTAGTATATTCATTTTGCAAACCACCACAAATGATACATAATACTTTATGTAGCCATATTTTGGTTTATGCATCAACTTATTCATTATGTACTCCCTCTCTTTTAGGCACAATTTTCGAAAAATGAATGCATAACCATTTTGCGAATCACCACAAAGGATGCATAACACATTATGCAGCCATATTTTGGTTTATGCATCGACTAATTTTCTGTTTTAGGAAAAGTGATACTTTCACCCCGTGTCAGAAAAAACGATATTTTCACATCGTGTCAGAAAAAATGATACTTTCGCGCCGTGTCAGGAAAAATGATATTTTCGTGCCGATTTCTTCGGGCGGCCGTCCCACCGTGGCAGCGGTCATCTAGTTAATGATTATCACAGCGAACTAGCTTAAAACTTGATCAAATTTTCCATATTAAACCAAATCGAAGAAAGTTAAGACTACAAATATATCTTATCTGTATTGTTAAAACAGATCAAAAGAAATTATTGATGTTGTAAAACAACTGTTCGGTTGGTTAGTCAAAGAAAATAATATGGCATGACTCAATGTAGTCGATTTCAGCCGAGACCTTGCGAAATACCCAGTTTCGCTGTAAGTGTGAACGAATTTTATGATTTCGCCGAGACGAGATTTCCGCTTGACTCGGCCGAGATAAATCCGAGATTTGAACGGAAATCTCGTTATGAGTATTTTACGAACAATCAGAGTATCTCCAAGAGAAAGTGCAAAAAAAATTATGTGGATTTTTTATTTAGTCATTTTATTTATGAGGTCTACACATAGAGTAAATATAGGACCTCATATCTAAAAAACCATCTCCAACAGTGAGAATTTCAACCATTAAAATTAAAAGAAAATTAATTAAAAACATGACATGGAGGTGCAACCGGAGGTGTAGATAACACTTTCTTGAACACCTTCATATTTAGTAATTGGTCCCTCCTAATTTGTAGGTACCTATTGTTGGAGATGTATTTATGCCAAACGGGGTCTAAATCCTATGTTGAAAATAAATCTACCCTATGTTGGAGATGCTCTCAATGTCAAAAAAGAGTCAAATTGATATATGTAATTCATATGTAGATTTCATTCACAAACAAGAATTAAAAGTTACTTATTGATTGATGGAAAAAGAGAATTTGTTGTTCTAATCTTATCCGTGAAAAATCTATATAGAGAAGAATAAGCATATTTGGAGTCGATAGTAACTTCCCAAATGAGATTATTTGGAGTCGACATTATCTATACAAAGTAAATTTTTTTCTATGACTTTTGTACCTTGAGAAGTTGATGATGACGGACAAGCTTTTTAGAAGGGGTATGGATGTGGATAGGGTGTGCCGGTTTGGTGAAGAAGAAGATGAAACAATTGCCCATTTATTCTATGATTGTTGGCGAAAAAAAAGAATTTGGGATTATTTTGCCGAAGGATGCAACTTCAATTGGAATTACGATATTGATATTTCCACAACTATAAAAGCTTGGAGCTATGATTGGGGTGATGAAAGACTTGATCGTATATGGAACAACTTACCGGTTGCAATATGGTGGTGCATTTGGAAAGAAAGGAACTCTAGAATATTCAACCACAAAAAAAAAAAAAATGGAAAGTTTAATTCGGGATATTAAGATTCAAGCGTATTTTTGGGCGGAGGCAAACACTAGAATGTTGGGTTTGACGGCTAACATGGTAATAGCTTTATGGGACTTGTATTTCCATCGGTCGCTTTGAGGTGGATGTGAGGCGTCTAGTGTTTGTTTCTTTGTTTCCTTTTCTCTCTTGACTCTTTGTTCTTTTCTTTGGGTGATCGATTCTAAAATCGGTCTCCTTTTTTGTGTCGATTGTATTTATTGGGTTGAGGTACCCCCTTAAGTACCTCTTTTTCAATGAATCTTTTCCTTTTGACCTTTTTTCTGTCGGTTGTATTTATTGGGTTGAGGTACCCCTTAAGTACCTCTTTTTCAATGAATCTTTTCCTTTTGACCGATAAAATAAATAAATAATAATAATAATAATACTAATAATAAGCATAAATCTCCTTAAATAAACTAATCAAAGAAAATAGCATTTTGTTTTTGGCGGTGAATCTGGTCAGGGGCGGAACTACAGCCAGGCTTCTCCTGGCTGAAGCCACCCCTAAAAAAGCCCAATTCCATTTTTCTAAGCCAATTTTCTAGTGGGTCGTAGGACTGTGTGTACATTTTTGGCTTAAGCCAGGGGTGAAAAAATGCCCAAGCCAGGGCTATACCAAATATCTAGCTCCGCCACTGAATCTGGTGATGGGATTTAAGCGCATATAAGACGATACAACGGTGTTTGGGAATGGCAAGAGACAAAACACTTGCAGCAGTGTTAATCGGGATGGAGTTGGAGAGTTTGAACGGACTGAAGATTATTTTTCGTCTAGCACCCACGCGTGGGTGGAGATGTAGAGCCACAAGATCCTTTTTGAGGACTCGTTTGGACGGAGATTCCAAGGTTAAGTGGTATGTATACCAGAAAACAATTTTAGTGGTATGGTATATAACCCGTGCAATATACTTGATATATTTTACTTTTCTCTTAAATATAGTCCACATATTTGTTAATCATAGATAAAAAGTTTAAGTAAAAATAAAAAGCCAAACAAGCTTAATTTTTATGAACAATTAAACTTAAAATTTCCTTGTACTCAAAACCAAATAATCCCTAGCTTTTTTTTTTTTTTAAATCATACTTCAAAATAATTGTAATTGTTCTTTTTAATATACTCCCTCCGTTACTTTTTAATAGGCTGGTTTCTATAAATAAATGTTACAAAAAAAATAGGATGGTTTCATAATTGGGAAAGTCAAATGTTAGTTTAGTTTTTAGGGACCACTTTTCTCTTAACTTCTTTTGATGACAAGTGTCATGGGGACCATTTCACTTTACTTCTTTTGTTGACAAGTATCATGGGGACCATTTCAATTCACTTCTTTTATTGACAAGTGTCATGAGGACCACTTTCAATGATTAGTTTTCTAAATTTCCTTAATTTTCTCAAAAAACCAAACTAGCCTATTAAAAAGTAACGGAGGGAGTACTAAAAAATTGACTAATTATAAACCATAATTTCATTTTTCTCTGAAGTGATTTTTTTCTTTCTCAATCATGATTATATTTAATATGATTGGGGTGGAAATGTTCTAAGTGTTCTCTAATATTTTTCTCACAACAACATCAATCAAAAAGCAACTAACTAAGATTTCGATTCTTTTCCTATGACATCCATAAACATAATTCATATAAAAAAATCCTTAAGATCATGTCTTTTTTTCCTTAATCATGAATCCATGATTACAATAAAATCAATTGAGAGCATTGATCCATCGTCAAAATCAATAATTATGTTTTATGTCAAACAAACATAAATTTAATTATAAAAATTAGAACTTCTTTTTGTTGTTGATTTAGGGATTTGATGATTATCTGTTGTTTTGCGCTATACTTAAGAATTAGGCATGATTTTGTGGGCTATCTGGAATGACTATGAAGGTCTGTTTGGTTAATTTAAGCACTTATTTTAAATGGGTTATGGTTAATAAACCCGTGGGTTATATCTAAGAGAAGTCATATTTTGTTTTTTTGATCTATGTATAGTTGCCAATCACCAAGTGGTCTGGTGGTTGGCATGCTCCCTCCCACTGCGGAGGTAAGGGTTAGAACCCTGTAATTGGTGAAATCCACTCCCATTTTAGGAATTTGGATGTAGTCTAAGGACCACTAGTCTAGGGCATCAAAAAAAAAAAAAGTTCTATGTATAGTTGATCGTTGATCTATATATATATATATATGTTAAGGAATAAAATTCGACACAAGCACCGGACAACAGCCTTGGTAGTGGAAATGTGGGCCCTACTATTAGCCACTAGAATGGCCATTTCCAAAGAATGACAACGGATCCACTTTGAATCGGATTCTGCGGCTCTGGTAATGATGATTAAAAGGGACACTACACAAGCACCCTGGATCATTCAGACGATGCTGAGAGAAATTCAACACCATCTACAACAGATAGGACAGTACGTAATCACACACACGTACAGGGAATCAAATCAGGCAGCAAATGGACTGGCGAATTATGCAGCAATGAGACAATTACAGACAACAAACAACAACCTGTGCACAAATGTATGGGATCACACATGCCCAAATTTTCTTAATGTAATTTTAATGAATGACTCGATTGGGACCTTGTACCCCAGAGAGATCTTTGCCTAATAAAATTGGATCCTTCTTTTCAAAAAAAAAATGACTAATAGTTGCTAGAAAATTGTGTATGATCAGCTAAATCCAACATACTCTAATAAAATTGTGTATGGTCAGCTCTGATAAAATTGTGCATTTTCTGCGTTGAAAGTAAAATAAATCAGCTAACTCTAATATGCTTTAGAAACACCATCTCAGAATAGAAAAGGAATAAATAAATAAATAATAATCATATATGTAATCAAGCAAAAGGGTATGGTTACCTTCTTCTTTTTCTTCTTCGAAGTATTCATCCCATGCAGTATCTTTTTCTTCTTCCAAGTATTCATCCCATGCAGTATCACTGATGCTTCTTCTTCCTATCTCTGACACTTGGGGTTGCGTGCTTTCTTGAAATTCTAACTGTTTAGTTTGGGATTCTAATAGTTTAGATAATTGAGACTCTAAAACTCTAGTTAGGGATTCAACTAGTTTCGCCTGTGATTCAATGAGCACGTTCGAAAGTAGGCCTTCAAGCCTATTAAACATCAGCTCTTGAGATTCCAGAAGCAGCTTACCTATATCTTTCTGAGATGGAGCATCACTGGCATCACCTAATTGTTTAGCGGACATGGTGTTGGATGTGATTTTTAAGAGAGAGAAAGAGGTGTATGGCAACTGTTACGGGCATCCATCCAATTATATACCCCCGCAACATCCAGGGAATTCTGAATGTTGAACCAGCTAGATTTTAGTATTTTATGATCTAAATATAAAATTTCTCAAGTCAACTTTTGAAAGATTTGTATGTTGGGTAGTCCAGCTAAAGTGGATACGCTCATTAATATGCTTAATAACAATCATGTTAAATGGGCGGCATGTTCCATTAGAGGGGCAGCAAGTGTGATAACAATGTCCCTCTAGTTGGTTAGGGGATGTCCTATAGGGCTGTAAGTTGTCTAGATTACCCTTTTCACCTTAAATGTACTAATTTACCCTTGCTTTTTTGGGTTGAAAAGACTGAAATTGTCCTCCCCTATTTTTAAACCTAATGAATCAGAAAAAATCAAAACAGATTTTTTTTCTATTCGTCTTCTTCTTCACTTCTCCTCCTCCATTAAAACTGAAATTTTCATCGTCCTTGATTAATCGGCGATTTGAAAAATTTATAATAGTTGATTGAAAACTATATTAGAGATGCCGAAGAAGAAGGTTGACGAAGATTGTAGCCGTTCGAATCGACCACAACCTCCATTAGGTCAGGAACATCAATTTGAAACTCCTCAACCGTCAAAATCAAGCACAATGACTTAAATGAGGTATGTTTCGAAAAATTAGGGTTTAGTTTATTGTGTGTGATTTAAGTTAGTTTTGTATCAAAAATTAGGGTTTTGTATCACAATTGAAATTGAAATATTTGTGTTGCATGTGAGTTACGGTTGGTAATAACTCCAATTGGAACCGTAACTTTAGATTTGGTTGATGCTACGGTTTGTTGTAACTGAAATACCAACCGTAAGTTCTTCATTTTGAGACAAATTATCAGTTACGTTTTTTTTTTTCAACCGTAAAATTACTTACGGTTGGTATCGACACTTAAATTACCAACCCTAAAAAGTCCTGGATGTTTGAATGTAATTTTACGGTTTCTAGTTACCTTTTTTTTCAACCGTAAATTTACTTACGGTTTGTAACTCCAACTTTATTATCAACCGTAATTAACTTACGGTTTGTAAATCCAACTTTATTATCAACCGTAGAACATCATGTAACTTAGTAACATACCCAGAAATAACTTACGGTTGAAAAATTAAGTTAAATAACCAACCGTATGTTAGTCGATTCATTGGTTACCAACCGTAACTAGTCACGGTTGCTATATGTTGTCATATTTCAAACCGTAAACATGCATGCTCACCAATTTTTTTGGTTATTTGTTTTCTATATTGTTTGTTATACCCTAAGTAAATCAATCAATTGTAACGCTTGTGTAGGAATCCTGATAGGGCGAAGGGTAAGAGAGGAAATAACTTAACCCCGATTGATCATTCGCTTTTTCTGGTTGGACGGACAATGCACATGCACTTAGTTTCAATACTTTTCCACAAGTGGAACGTGCAAAGAAGGTTATGAGCTTCCGGGAAAACCCTCCTTATTGCTGTTGATGGTGGATTTTATTTCAGGGCTAAAATTGTAAAACTAGTGTTTTATGAGCTGTCACCCTGCAAAGGGAAAAGCCGTTTAAGAAGTAAGGAGTGCAGAAAACCTTTTCACTTTATTTGAAGCAATTCAATATATACATAAAATTCACCTAGAATGGTGCGTGCAACATCACTCCCAAATATTCTGTGAATTATATTAGCATTACTTGCCCAGTATTTTCCGTGCTATGTTCTCAGAACTCTCATCATTGACATGACATGACGATTAAGTGTTCACTCTCAGCAGAGTAGCATGAATCTCCCGGAAAAAGTGCTAATATTGAGATACGCATGGAATACCCACACAAGCTACATCACTCTCTGACAAAAAAGGTTTCGAATCGACGCGCTTTTAATTAAAGACATCTCGATCGAACATGTTTAATTTCCTTAAGGGAAATCTAGACTGTCCATATCGGTCTCAAAAACGATCACGGTCACACAAGTTGGCCGCATGATTTAACCAGCCTAGCCAAACCCTGACTTGAATAGGCGATCACCGTGATGACCACCGGTGGGCCCATTAATGCCCTAGCCGGCCGAACATCACCGTGCATCTCCCAGCGCTATCAAAACGTTAACCCTAAGTAGGGTAGTCGCGCTGGCTAAAGAGAAGCTCGAACGAATTTGAACTGTCCAAGACAGCCTTAAAATCATCGCAACCGTCCAACTTCGCCAGCATGGTTGGACGGGTTAGATGATCACAGAAGCAATTAGGGGAGTGCTGACATGCACACCGGCGGCCCCACTTCCCCCTTGCTCGAACTACTTGCCCATGGTGGGTACATTGAGTAGTGAAACGCTCGCCCAAACCATGGCAGGCGTGATGTTTCCAAACCCTATATTGGGTCGCGGAAGTTCACTAGCGTCTTAAATCGATCACGACCATCTAACTTAGCCAGCCAATTTGGATGGCTTAGATCGTATTTTAGATCATCAGGAAGGTGCACATAAGTTCACCATCAGCCCAACATTGTCCCCACATGATTGATCTCCCCAAAGGAGGCCAACGACATGCCAAACCGATTGGTCAAAGTTGCGCGGACATGACTGTTTCAAAAACCCTAATTAGGGTTTGCGGCAACATGCATCTGTCGCAAATCGATCACGACCACTCCGTCAAAATTGAGTGGCCTAAATTGAATCTTTAAGGGACCGAGAGGTGCAGGCATGCACGCCTGCGGGCCATCTCCACGCATGTCTGTTCATCCATTCAAAATTAGCACCCGTGCTTGGATTCGATCAGCCAAAGAGGGGATGTTTGCACACCTCTAAAAAACCCTAAATTCCTTCAACGACAGCAAACATGTGTCGTAAATCATCTCTTCCGTCCAACTTTGCCAGCTTGGTCGGACGGCTTGGATTAAAAACTAGGTGATCAATGAAGTGCCTCAATGATCACCGTCTGCTACTCTGTCACAGGGAGTGATCGACCAGATGATGGCCCACCCATGCGGCCTCCAAACGATCACTCGAAGATGTTTGGACGTGCTGCCATTTTAAGATGCTTAATCCGCGATTTACACAATCAAGCTTTAAAACAGCGATGCTTCATGCATATCGATTGTTTTGAGCTGCTTGATTAAAAGCGATGTATTACATGCATCGAGCATGCACGATATTTCATGAATATCAATTCCATAAATAACTTAGTTATTTAAGCTAATAGCATCGTATGATATTTCTTGCGGTAGGTCCCACGACTTGGCCCACTCACTCGAGACATCAAACATGTCACAAACTGGGGGATGCTCACCGGGGTATTGGTCTGGCGGTTTACAGCGTGCGGCGTTCAACGCGCCTATTACGAGAACGTGTCAGGAAAAGGTGGACGGTTAACGGTGATGAGGGAAGTGGTCAAAGGTGTGATCGTGTGACAATCACCATCCCTACACGACCCCACTACTCCATCACTCAACTTTCTCCACTTCCTACGAGATGAAGGTGGAGTTCGAAATGACTTGTATAAATAGGTTCTCCAACCTATTTCCAAAAAACACAGAAAACCAAGTTGTTGTTAACAACATATCCAGAAAACACCCAGAACTGATAGCTGACATTATGCAAGCCAGTTCAACATTCTAATACAAGTCGTAAACAGACAACACCCTCAACACCTTTTTCGCTTCCCTCCCTAAGATCAACCCCATCTCCTTCACTTTGTGACCGAAGCAAGTCTGGAACAACCATTTCTTGGTTTAAGCCAGAATTGTACAGATTGATCTCTTGAACTCAAAAGTACTCATGTGCAGTACATTTGTTTAGGGTTTGAATTCGTTTCCCATCAACACACCCAAGTTTACCCAAAACAGCAGAACCAGTTTTTACCCTCAAACATTGACGATCACGGTGGGACCTTAATCTCTCGGTTGCAAAATCAGTTTTCAATCTTCATTTCAATTTTCCTCAATTTAAAGCGGGTAGATATTAGATCCAAAAACCTCAGTCATTTAACCATATTCTATTTTAGTTATCGATCCCGATTTTCATGATGTATCCTCACCAACCAGATTCTCCGAAAGCCATAAATAACCAAAATCCATGGAAAGTGTGAACAGAATATTAGAGGATGTCTTGGAAAACCAAATCGGTATCGCTAGAATGCAGAGCGAGACATTTCGCCTTCTAAACGATATAGCGTTTCGATTACAAGAAAATTCGTCAAGCATTTACCCGGAGAGTACCACAAATGCCGAAGATAACACAAAAAATGTTCAGTTTTTTATCTGAAGTTCGTGCCTTTACCGACAAAGATGCAGAAAGAATGCATGACTACACCAGGGGACCAAGGAGAGACGAGCAGCATGATCCAGCTAACGACGAAGGCCAAAAGCAATTCCACAGAGGAAAGGACTTGCAGGAATGCCGCAGAATTTATCGGATAAGGGAAAAGAGTCGGCTTATGAAACCTTGTTGGAAGATTTGTATCTCAAAACCCTTGCCGAAGTATAAAAAGCTGTCCAATCCTCCGCAAATTTTCAGCCAAATGAAGAACTGCCTGAAGAAGGAGAAATTAGCCAAGAGTCACATGAGTACAGGGGAAGGGAATACTCAACTCAGCCGCCTAATGGTGATACTACCACCAATACGAGGCCCTCGAGAGCAGCTACATCCCAGCAAGGCCGCCCAACTAAGCGGATCGCATATATGTTGACACACGCTTGCGCCCCGACTCCATCTCTGAAATGTGCTTCATATCAAGGTCAACAGGAGATATCACGAAAACATCCATTGGCGCAAGAAAAGCCCGGCTCAAGATACCCGCATTTCCCATTCTCGATGAAGGAAGTTTTGGAGTTGTTGGGGGTATGGGTGCGGGACGGAGAAGTTCAACCGCCTCTTGTGTGGCGACAACCGACTAATCAAGAGATGATAGATCCGAGATATTGTCATTATCACTGATTCTTTCACCACCCTACCAGTGAATATAACGCCCTGAAGCGCATCGTCCAGAAGAAGCTTAATTCAGAAGAGTTACTTTCTTTCTCTGAAAATTAATGCACCGCAATTTTCTTGAGGAAAATGCTCGGGAAGATCCAATTTCGTGCAAGTGGAATTCCGAAGGACAAGTAAGTTCTATTATACAACTTTGCATACATTTTGCGTGAAAGATAGTTTTGGAGCCTGCTGGGGACTTGGCGTCCCACTATGAGAAAGAGATCCAACGATACAGATCATTTTAAAACATCGTGTTTATTTTCCTTTCATGTGGTGTTTGCAATTTCACATGACATGTACCATGTCGTTAGAATAGTCACATTATTTATACTCAAAACCAAAATGCAAATTCCTTTAAAGCAATCTCTTTAAAAATCCAGTCACAAAACTATCTAAAAATAAACCAACTCAAAATTCAACCACCTATTAGTTCAAAATCTAAAATCAAGGTGTGAAAGGATTTCCTCACATCACTCAAAAACACCTAAAAGAAGGGAAGCATAAGTAAGCAACCTAAAGCATTCAAGGGAAGTCTTTCAGCAGCAACTCGTTCTTCTGGGAAAGAGCAGCTTTCATGTTCTGGAGGGCGGCATGCTTCAGCTTCAACTCTTTAGAAAACCTCTCGATATCTTCCTCCTGTCGAGCAATGCATTCCATGGAGGGAATTTTGTCCATTGCGCATTGAAGCTTCTGGATTTGAGAGAACCTTTTGTAGAACCAAGAAGCGTTGAACTCGTACTGCATAAACACGTCCCGGTAGAACTCCCAATTTGAAATTATCTCTTCAGAAACCGTGCGTCCGGTCACGACGCTCATGATGTAGATAGTAGATAAATCTTCTTCAACACGTGTGGCCAATGCGAAGCGACTCTTAAGTTTTATGGAAGTGGCAATATGACCATTTTTTTCTCCATATTTTGGTGTATAACTCCTCATACTTAGCCGGCACGATGAGTCCTCCAACCAGCACGTGATCTGTATAAGGAGTATCGAAAGGAAGATCAAAGATAACTCCAGCAGCGGGATGCACCACCAACACTTTGTCAGTTGCAAAAGGCTCTTTAGAAGGAAACACCTCTACAATCGCAGATGTAGCATCTCCGGTATTTCTTGCAGTGTTCACTTCACCCTCAAGATTGATTTCTGCCACGGCCTCGTCCACGAGCTCACTGAAATGGCCAGACCCCCTGCCACACTTGGAGGAGATTCCATCGTCGATGAACGATTTTTCGTCATCCTTGTCATCACCTTTAAGAGGTTCAGTTTCACCGGATTTCTCTAAAGATGCGCCATGACTACGTTCCAGCCTCGTAAAAGCATTTTCCTTCATGGGGCCCTAATTTTGAATAAAGATCACGTTTAGTGGAGATGGCTCAAGATGGATAAAATCGGCAGATCAAAAGAAAAGTTAAAGTACATGCATATGGGAAGAATTGAAAACCACGGGTCCACCTGCCTGCTTCTTGGACCTCTCTCATGTATCCTGGGGACTGCAGTCATCAGAAGCGTCAGCCCTAGTTTGTTTGCCCGGAAGTGGCTTCAACCGTTTATGCTGCTTCAAGATCTCGGGGGATGGCTCGCCACGAGGAACTGTCACAACTTCTTCCGAGAACTTTTGGAAAGCTAGCAGCTCTTCCCTCCAGAAACTTTTATACCTACCAGTCGTCGCTGGTTTTCTCGAGGCACAAGAATGGAAGGCTCTGATTCGTTGCAAAGAGGCTAGAATCAAGAACAGACGGCACAAGCTCCTTTGAAGGCATCGGTGGACGATCGAACGGGATGCATTGATCAAATCCCATTTGACGGGCGGCTTTGTCAATATTATAAGGAACCGCAGTAAGGAATTCATCAAAATAAGATGGAACATATCCCGGGATACAACTTTGCAGAAATATAATCTTTCCATAGCTCATATCATTTACAACGGTGTGCAACACAGTGTCGGAAGCAGTGGCAAACGTTTTTGGTTGAACCACAGAAGAATGAACCGGTCCCCACGGACGGAAATCTCTATGGCGTACACGTTATCGAGAAAATCAATAAGCCTTAACCCAGGTTTTGGTCGTCTGTTTTGCCAACAGAGTATTCTCGAACCACCATACAAACTAGAAAACGAAGTTGCAGGGACGGGAGCATAATCTTTGAAATGTTCCCATAAGCATGCTTGGTGGAAAGCTATGTGAACATGCGACTCCACTTTCTTGTACCCGTTCAAAGCGTGCATGTCTTCTGCCAAAGCATCCAGATGAGAGTACAGTGATCCAAGGAATAAACTACCTAAGGGGAGAACAACTCCTTTCGCTAACTTTATGGCAAACATGACAAGATCGTGTCTTATAGTTTTCTTCCCAGAGCCGTCATCAAAGATGTTCCTAGACAGCCAAAAAGACAGAAATGCGACCACCCTGAGTTCATCATCCAGTGCCTGGCCCGACCTTGGTTTTGTAGGAAACCATTGAGACACCCACCAAGTGTAAAAGCATTTATCGTCCTTTTTCTATTAATCATACTCTTCTGCCTTCTGAAGTATAGCATCAAGGGTGAAATTTTCTTCGGTGGATAGTTTATAGTGGAAACTTCCCGTAACAGGGAGATTCAGCAACATGGCTACACTTTCCAGAGTAATAGTCATTTCTCCCCATCTACATATAGCCGTGTGCGTGGAAGGGCGCCATCGAGAAATGAAATTAATCAAACCAGCAACGTCTTTCCCGATGTGAAGTGTTGTAGACGCCATGATAGCTTCAACGATCTGCGCCTTGGCCAAGTTATCTCTGATGCGCTCATTACTCAACATATGCCTCATCCATCCCTCATAAGAGTTCAGTGGAGTGTGGAAAACCTTGATATCAATAGGAGAAGCCGGATATTCATTTCTCCGAAGACAGGACCTCATCACATGTGTTGGAGAAGCGGACGGAGCAGTCTCTTCATTTTCTGAGCCTGTGAGTAGGACCCACTTATGGCCAGGATGAGTTCTAACGTTTGGAAAAGGAACAGTAAACAACTCATCATCTATATTCGGCATGTCTTTGAAGTTGTTGACACCTCCCGACTTGATAGCTACATTATCCCCAGGTGACATCTTAACAAGAGCTTCTTTGTTTATTCTCTTTAACTACAATGAAGCACATCGGAAAAGAGTCACTACTTTGTACTAAGGGAGAGATTTCATACGATACAATATGGGTGTTAATGGTCTAAGCCGATAAATAAATAAAAATTATGCGGAGCATACACCCACACGGTCAGTAAAGAACGATTACCCATGCTCGAATGTTCTCTTGGCCATGGAACGAACACGTACAGTGGGGCCCACATTTTTCAGGGGTCGCATGCAAGCCGTGCACGAAGCAAACGATCACATATGGTTTTCTATGAGCGGATGGACAAACAGATTATCCATGGGAGTTATGTCTACGAAACCTAGGCCAGGGATCTATCAAATCATGACCTAAGGCTAGGTTTTGCATGCAACGATGGAAAATGAGCAAAAACAGTGTGTTCATGTAGGATTCATGGCTTGTTTTACTAGCAATACTAGCAATGTCGACCACTTTGCTATTAATTTTACTAGTGGAGTTAATCATGATATGTCTCGAAAAGAAGTTTCGTCTACAACTGGATGATTTTCACAAGATCAAAGAGGTTTACCTAAGAATTAGGGTTTGCATCCACAAAAAATATATATATATGTAGCAAAACAACATGAAGATAGGGAAGGAAGGACGAAGTACCTACCTTGTTGTTGATGAACATGCGACGGAAGGACGGTTAAACAGCAACAGCAAAGTCCGGCGACGTCAGCGGCAAAGTCTGGCGGCAACGTCAGCAAGGTCCGGCAACGGCAGAGCATCAAAATTTGAGCGATGGAGGGAGGAGCTAGGCGAGAAAATATATATATAATAAGAAAGAAGGAGAAGTATAGGGGTCGACACCCTTTTATACAAAAATGATTAAAGAATCCCAGTGGAAGAAGAATTCTTTCTTTGACTCGAACACCCGAAGAGGAAGCTGGTCCCACCAAGGCTCCATAGTTGCGCCGTTACGCTTGCACGAGTGATTAAAAGAAGTCGATTGAAGCTTCTCCGGGTAAGCTTCCTTTACCTCGTCCCTATTATATTGTACATGTCACCATCTAATGCCTACCCCGCAATAATGCAACCATTACGTGCTAGGCATGGGACTTAATGTTGACGGTGGATTTTAGTTCAAGGCTAAAATTGTAAAACCAGTATTTTATGCGCTGTCACCCTGCAAAGGGAAAATCCGTTTAAGAAGTAAGGAGTGCAGAAAGACTTTTCATTTTATTTGAAGCAATTCAATATATACATAAAATTCACCCAGAATGGTGCGTGCAACAACAATCCCAAATATTCTGTGAATTCTATTAGCATTACTTGCCCAGTATTTTCGTGCTATGTTCTCAGAACTCTCATCATTGACATGACATGACAATCAAGTGTTCACTCTTAGCAGAGTAGCATGAATATCCTGAATTGCCAATATTGAGATACGCATGGAATACCCACACCGGCTACATCACTATCTGACAAAGAGGGTTTCGAATCGACGCGCGTTTAATTAAAGATAGCTCGATCGAACATGTTTAATTTCCTTAAAGGAAATCTAGACTATCCATATCAGTCTCAGAAAAGATCACGGCCACACAAGTTGGCCGCATGATTTAACCAGCCTAGCCAAACCCTGACATGAATAGGCGATCACCGTGATGACCACCGGCTGGCCCACTAATGCCCTAGCCGGCCGAACATCACCGTGCATCTCCCAGCTCTATCAAAACATTAACCCTAAGTAGGGTAGTCGCGCTGTTTAAAGAGAAGCTCGAACAATTTGAACTGCTCAAGACAAACCTTAAAATCATCGCACTGGCCGTCCAACTTCGCCAAAGATGGTTGGACGGGTTAGATGATCACAGGAGCAATTAGGGGAGTGCTGACATGCACACCGGCGACCCCACTTCCCCCTTGATCGAACGACTTTCCCATGGTGGGGCCATTGAGCAATGAAACGCTCGCCCGAACCATGGCAGGCGTGATGTTTCCAAACCCTAAATTGGGTCGCGAAAGTTCACTAGCGTCTAAAATCGATCACGACCATCTAACTTAGCCAGCCTATTTGGATGGCTTAGATCATCAGGAAGGTGCACATAAGTTCACCATTAGCCCAGCATTGTCCCCACATGATTGATCTCCCCAAAGGAGGCCAACGGCATGCCAAACCTCTTGGTCAAAGTTGCGTGGACATGACTGTTTCAAAAACCCTAATTAGGGTTTGCGGCAACATGCATCTGTCGCAAATCGATCACGACCACTTATCTTTGCTGGTCAAATTGAGTGGCCTATATTGAATTTTTGAGGGACCGAGAGGTGCATGCATGCACGCCAGTGGGCCATCTCCACGCATGTCTGGTCATCCATTCAAAATTAGCACTGGTGCTTGGATTCGATCGACCAAAGAGGGGATGTTTGCACATCTCTAAAAAACCCTAAATTCCTTCAACGGCAGCAAACATGTGCCGTAAATCATCTCGTCCCTTCCAACTTTGCCAGCTTGGTCGGACGACTTGGATTAAAAACTAGGCGATCAATGAAGTGCCTCAATGATCACCGTCCGCTACTCTGTCACAGGGAGTGATCGACCAGATGATGTCCCACCTATGCGGCCTCCAAACGATCACTCGAAGATGGTTGGACGTGCTGCCATTTTAAGACGCTTAATCTGCGACTTACACAATCAAGCTTTAAAACAGCGATGCTTCATGCATATCGATTGTTTTGAGCTGCTTGCTTAAAAGCGATGTATTGCATGCATCGAGCATGCACGATATTTCATGAATATCAATTCCATAAATAACTTAGTTATTTAACCTAATAGCACCGTATGCTATTTCTTGCGGCAGGTCCCACGACTTGGCTCACTCACTCGAGACATCAAACATGTCACAAACTGGGGGATGCTCACTGGATTATTTTTCTGGCGGTTTACAGCGTGCGGCGTACAACGCGCCCATTACGAGAACATGTCAGGAAAAGATGGATGGTTAACAGTGATGAGGGAAGTGGGCAAGGATGTGATCGTGTGACAATCACCATCCCTACACGGCCCCACTACTCCATCACTCAACTTTCTCCACTTCCTACGAGATGAAGGTGGCGTTCGAAATGACTTGTATAAATAGGTTCTCCAACCTATTTCCAAACAACACAGAAACCAAGTTGTTGTTAACAACGTATCCAGAAAATACCCAGAACTGATAGTTACATTATGCAAGCCAGTTCAACATTCTGATACAAGTCGTAAACAGTCAACACCTTCATAATCTCAACACCTTCTTCGCTTCCCTCCCTAAGATCAACCCCATCTCCTTCACTTTGTGACCGAAGCAAGTCTGGAACGACCATTTCTTAGTTTAGGCCAGAATTGTACAGATTGATCTCTTGAACTTAAAACTACTCATGTGCAGTACATTTGTTTAGGGTTTGAATTTGTTTCTGATCAACACACCCAAGTTTACCAAAAACAGTAGAACCAGTTTTTACCCTCAAACAATTGGCGATCACGGTGGGACCCGAATCTCTCGGTTGCAAAATCAGTTTTCAATCTTCATTCCAATTTTCCTCAATTTAAATAGGGTAGATCTTAGATCCAAAAACCTCAGTCATTTAACCATATTCTATTTTAGTTACCGATCCTGATTTTCATGATGTATCCTCACCAACCAGATCTCCGAAAGCCATAAATAACCAAAACTCCATGGAAAGTGTGGCCAGAATGTTAAAGGATGTCCTGGAAAACCAAGCCGGTATCGCTAGAAGGCAGAGCGAGACATTTCGGATTATAAACGATATAGGTTTACAATTTCATTTTTATCAAAAACATTTGAACTAATGCTAGATTTCATAATTTTTTGTTGCAATTTAGCAGACATGTGCCGAAGACTCTTTTGCTTCTTTAACAACATTGTCTGCTGCAGAATTGTGCTTCCTTTTGATAAACTTTACCTGAGCTTGAGGGAGGTTCTTCAGCACTTGTTTGGTTTCCTGAAGAGTATTTTCAGCTGTCCATGGATAATCTGTGCTTACCTTGTTGATGTTGTCTACCAGGGCTTTACAATCTGTGACTATTGTAACGCTATACATGATGTTTTCTTTTAACCAGGTAATTGCTATTACCAAAGCTTTGGTCTCTGCATGAAAAGCCGAAGATGCCTGACCTGCTCCTGCTGAAATGTGCATGAAGGATTTGTGATCGGTGGAATAAAGGATAAAGGCATACCCCATTGAAAGATCTTCTTTCTTGAACGACGCATTGATGAAAAATATCCAGTCCGTTTTTAAATCCGACCATTTATATCCGACCAAAGTCGGCTCTTGGTTGCTAATTCCTATTTTTCTATTTTAGTAGGAATGGATTGCAGGAACCTATTGATCTGGTTTATCCAATGCTCAACAATAAGCCTTGTTTAGCTAGTGAAGCTCAGATTTCGGCTTTATTAATACAAGTTTGAGTCACGCCTCTTTTATGAAAAAAAAAAAAAAAAAACAATAAGCCTTAAGGGTGCACAGGAACCGAGCCGGACCGACGGACCGTCCCGGAACCGGTGGAACCGTACCTGATTTTGTACCGAACCGAGGAAGGGGGTACAGGTACCGGTCCAAAAAATAGGAACCGAGGCTGAGGAGGTACAGGTACACGGTCATGCCCAAGTCCCGTGCCATACCGGACCGAGTGTACCGAGTAGTAGTAGCCGTTAGATCTAGGGGATAATAAATCAGTAATAGGCGTTAGATTAAAGGGTGGTATATAATAGAACATCATAGGGCTAGGGTTTCTCTTCTCATTTTTATTTTTTTTTCCCGTCTCCTGTGTCTCTGAGAAGGAGAAGAAGTGAAGAACTCCATTACAGGGACGAGACTTCTGAATCTTTTCTTCTCCATTACTTACCACCTCTCGATCCAGAAGAATAAGGAGAAATTGTTAACCAAGGGTAAGTGTTGAATCAGTTGATTCAGTTCTCCTATTTTGATTTTTGGAACCTAGGGTTTTGAAGTAGTGTTGATTTGTATTCTAATAATTCTATTTCTATCTAATAATTTTATCTTCCTTGATATTGGATCAGATTTGTAATTAAGATATCAAAAAGATTTCTTCTTTCTCTACAAGAGTTGATTGATTTGGCTTGGATTGTATTTCCACCAAACTGGTAAGAATTCTATCTTCACAATCTTTTGATTTTTCATTATTTTTTAGTTCATATGAAACCCTGACTTTGAATTTGGTTTTAAAATTGTATTTACTGATCATCTTTTTAATTTGTGAATTAAATGAATTTTTTTGTTCTTCAAAAAATTGGGTTTGAGCCTATACATATGGTAGAAATTGCTTTGGTGTCTATGTGCTGATTATAAGCTTGAAAATGTATGTTGGGGGTGGGCATAAACACAGAATAGTTGGATACTTGGATTAAGCTGAGAAACTTGCACTGATAGTTGATTTATGATAGATCTAATTCTTTTTAGAAGTTTCCTTGGTCTCTATGTGCTGATTTTAAGCTTGCAAATGTATGTTGTGGAGATGGTGCCGCAATTTTGCTAATGCAAAGTCTGTATTTGCTTGCTTTCTCCTTCTTCCATCCACTAGATTCTTTTTGTTTGTATAAATTTATCATCGTAACTGAGAATATCTTTGTCACAAACCTTAATTTGTTTGTATAATTTGTTTTTCTTTTTGTTTGTATAAATTTATCATCGTCTCTATGTCAACAGCTTCTACTGCTATGGCATTAATTTGTTTCTAGTAAACATCATCAAATATCTTTGTCACAAACCTAATATTGCTTGTTTCATTTAGCTTTTGAATCCCAAGATATGACCATTTTGTTCCTAAGTGCCATCATATGGAAGAATCATAGACTAATATTTACTAACTCGCTATTACTTGTTTTTGCAAATACTACTTGGTCCTATCAACAATAATGCCACCACAAGTTCTCACGCCATGGAATAGAAGATCAAGAGATTCAAGACTCAAGACTGTGTATTGGTCATTACCTCCACCTGTCCGGTCATTGCTACTGCTACTTGATAATTCCACCACCAAAGGCATTGTTTGTGTTGTTTAAGAGTCTTAAGACTTAAGACAGTTTTGTGTTGGTCAGTGTGTGTGTTTGTGTCATTGTGTGATAGTACTGCTACTTGTTCAATTGTTCTTTTTTCACATTTTCAGGACTTTGGTTGTTTGTGTGCTACTGCTACTTCTACTAGTTCTTTTTTCAGATTTTCAAGACTTTGGTCAGTGTGTGTGTTTGTTACTTTGTTCTTTGATTGAGATATTGCTTAATATATTGAAAAAACAAATTAAACAGTACTTAATTTTTCTCGAAAACCGACAGAAAATCATCTCAAATTCTGCGCAAAAGTACCGATTGGTACCGGTACTGCGTGCACTGCACCGAATGGTACCGGAACCGAGGTACAAGGTACAGGTACCGGTCCAAAATTTTGGAACCGAGGTGGGGGAGGTACAGGTACTCGGCCTCGGCAAGAACCGAGCCGAACCGTACCGTGTGCACCCTTAATAAGCCTTGTTTAGCTAACTAATCCATAGAAAAATGTATTACCTTAATATAAGCCAAAATGGAGTGAATATCGATGTTGGTGAACTAAACGTTACGTAGAACAATGCTCAGGATAAAAGAAAAAAAACAAAATAAATAAATAAAAGGCCCAGTTTTTCATGGCATTGGAATAAACTGATCTATGACATCTTTGAAAGTCCTATGTTCACCACTAATAATGGAAGCGTACAAAAATTTCCCCAAACAAGATTTTTATAGGGTGTTTGGATGTACACTTAAAAGTTACTTTTTGACTTTTAGAAATTAAAAAGTTAGAAATCAATTTGACAATAATTTTTCAGAACGACTTCTAGAAGCAGAAAAGTCAGTTTTTTGTGAAGCAAAATAGTTTTGCTTCTGACTCCTAGCCAATAAGCACGGATATATATACGTATCGACCGTATCCGTACGTATCACCCGCTTTAGTTTCACAAATTTATAAGCCAAAACGAATTATACGTGTATTTACGAATTACCGAATCATCACTAAATTTATATTCTTTATTATATTTTTGTCTTTTAAAATATTAATACATCAACCTAATTCAAATACCACCAACGAACTTGTTATATGCTGATTGTAACATATCATATGTATAGTTCATCAAAATTATTAAATTATAATATCCAAGGACATATTATGTCAAAGATGAACGTACGTATGTCGTTCCGTATTAATGTCAAATCATGAACCATTGGTTGAGTTTGACTCTTACGAATCCATATAATACTCGTACGTATCCTATTCCAAATGATTTCCGCACCCCGAATTGCTAACTAGGATCTAGAATACAAATAAAAAGCCCCCATGAGTGAGTATTGTTGTGGATTCTTACATCCACCATTTTATATAGGAATGAAGGTGCTTTTGGCTCGACATAGTTTGTTCTGTTCCACTGGAACAACCCCTCTCTCATATCTCATTCCCCGATAAGGAGAAAAAACCCTCACTTACCGGAACTCTTTCCTGCTCAAATTTGGTTCATTTCTGGGCCGTCTGAGCATAATTTCCATCTCCTTTCTTTGCATTTAACCAGATCTTTGTTTTATCTAGTTTTGTTTGGTAAGTTTTGTGCACTATTACGATGGTTTTTTCTCCTCTACTAGAGAGGTTTATCTCGGCTTTAATTGGTCTTTCTTGGTTGTTATGGGTTTTAAGATCACCGGTGGTGTTATTCATTGACGAAATCTTCACCAGAATCTTCATATTTGAATCATCCGGTGACGAGATCTTCATCGGAGTCTTCATCAAAGGTAATTTTATTGACAAAAGCTTCATCACAAGTTTTAAGAGACTTGAGCAAATCACTCCAATTTTAGGAGCATTTCTTTCTAAAGAAGGAAACCAAACAAAATGGCTGGAATTTAATTTCAAAAAAAAAAAAAAACATTACTCCACTGATTTAATCGTCTTATTCATTCTTATATTCGTCATTTTCTGCTAATCATTCTCTTTTTCTTGTAGGATTTATCAGTGTTGTACTTGCATGACATGTTCTTGTTACCTAATATTCTCTAAATTTTTATTTTAAACCCAATAGATTAATTATTTATCGGTATTGTACTTGTATGGCATGTTCTTGTTACCTAGTATTCTCTAAATCTTTATTTTAAACCCACTTTAACCATATACTAAAATTAATGAAAAAGATCATTTTTTCCAAATAAAATAAATAAAATAAAATAAAAATAAACTTCAATTTACAAAGTCTCATCTAATGCAAAATCAGGTTAAATACCTTGATGTATGTAATGATAATGATTATAGTTTTGGTACCCAAGTTTTTGATAAGAGACCCACAATTGGGGGATATCAAAACTAATTGGGGGATATGAATTACTTCCCCCAACCAAAGGTGTCTGCTAAGGGGTGTTTTTTGGGGCGAAAATACTAAAACACCCTTCCCTCAAAATAAAAATTAAAAGACTTAAAAAAAAAAAAAAACAACATATCCCCCATTTCCATCTTCACCTCTTATTAATGAAACCACAATTGGGGGATTTGAAACCTAAATATTCCCCATTCCCTTTCAAATTCTCTTCTCCTTTTCTGCCGGCTCCTCACTTTGAAAACAATTTTTTTTTTAACATTCGGAAGTGATGAAGCCCATGCCGGAAGTGATGAAGACCATGCCGGAAGTGATGAATACCATGTCGGAAATGATGAAGACCATGCCGGAAGTTATGAAAACCATGCCGGAAGTGATGAATACCATGTCGGAAATGATGAAGACCATGCCGGTAGTGATGAATACCATGCCGGAAATAATTTTTTTTTACATCGCCGGAAGTGATGAAGACCATGCCGGAAATTGGTGCTGGCATGCTTGGTAACTAACGTTCAACGCCGTAACTTAAT
The DNA here is from genome assembly GCA_023531295.1 of Papaver armeniacum. Classification (NCBI taxonomy): domain Eukaryota; kingdom Viridiplantae; phylum Streptophyta; class Magnoliopsida; order Ranunculales; family Papaveraceae; genus Papaver; species Papaver armeniacum. The sequence continues at coordinate 8,028 of JAJJWW010011295.1, read as the reverse complement.
TCCGGCATGCTCGATAGAAATCTATCAATGTCTGTATTCAAGTGAAAAAAAAAACAAGTTTCTGGATACTTTACATCATGTGCCGGCATAGAAATTTAAGCATCATACTATGCCGGCATAGGTACCGGCATGCTCGAGAATTAACTGACTGTGCCGGCAGTGGCAAACATTTATGAAAATTTCCAACAAATACCGGCATGGTTTTTTTGTTGAAAACCATGCCGGCACCGAGCTTTTTCAGTTGAAAAAATGGTGGATTCAATTAAAAAAAAAATCAAATTTTCAACCTCTTAGTAACAATTCTCTCTTCACAATCATCTTCCATTTTCACAAAAAAATTTCCACTCAAAAATATTTTTCCCTCCTTCTACTCTTACCTCACTCACACAAATTCAAATAAAAATACACACTAATCTATCCCCCAAATACTTAAGATTTTCCTAATTATTATTAACCACTAAACCTGATTAGTGAGGGCTAGATTAGGAATTAAAAAAATAATTACATAAGGGGTGACCCAGATTTAATATATGGATCCAGTTTTTGTCATGTAGCTATATTCCCCAATTAGTTTTGATATCCCCAATTGTGGGTTCTTTGATAAGGTTGAAGACCTACATAGCTAGGCATGATGTAAATATAAAAGTTGGTAATTTTCTTTTTGTTAGGCCTCTTCCTATGCACATGCCAAAACATGATATTTGGCATATATGCACCCACTATGGGTATGCCAAACTTCCAAACTCATATGCCAATATGTTATTTCTGGCATATAGGCATACACGACAGAGTCTCCAGCAAGCGATAGAGTCTTGGTCGCTCGATGGTCAGCAAACCGCTCGACGGTCTTCCAACCGCCAGCGACAGTCAAGATATCGCTCGCTAGTATGATAATCGCTGACCAGATCATCATCTAACGGCTACAATTTCCCCCCTCTATAAATACCTGATTTCAAGCTCATATCAACTCACACCAAAAATTCTAAATCTCTCTAAAATTTCTTAATTTCTCAATCTTTTTCAAATCTAAAACTATCACAACTCCTCTACAATTATATTTTCTTGTAAAATGGATTCACAAGCACAAACTCAAGGCAAAGGTAAGATGAACCGAGTCTGTGGTGCAAAATACAACATGATAGAAGATGAACGTATTTGTCGTAATTATGTTTTTTTACCCAAGATTGTATCGGTGGTGCACAACAACATGGTAACACCATGTGGGATAATATATTTCAAAAATATGAAGAACAAACCATGAACATCAATAGTCGTGATGCAAAAGGATTGTCAGAACACTTCATTGTAATCAACCGAAGTAGCCGCTTATGTTGCATTGATAATGCAAGCCAAGAGAAAAGGAAAGGACAATGGTCGACCGATGTTGATTTTGAAAGAGAGGTTCGTATGATTGGCAACGAAAACATGGTAAACAGCTTTGCTTTCGAAAGTTGTTATCATATTTTGAAGGGTTTGAACAAATATAATCCCGATTACTTAGCAAATAATCAAATGGTACCTGAAAAGTCACCATATAATTCTTCTCCCTCAACACCAAATTCTTCACCATTTTCACAAGGTCCATCAAATTCTTCACCAGATACCCCTACAAGCTCAAATTCCAACGTAGTTTTCAATAATTATGTTGATGGTAATAATAAGGGAAAACTTCCAGGGAGGAATCAAGCAAAACTGGCTAGAAAATTAGCTCAAGAAGGAGGGAGTTCCATAGGATTTAACATGGCGGAGTTTATGGATCATCAAAAGACCATCGCGAAGGAAAGATCCATTCAAAGGAAAATTCAAAACCGGCAGAGTAAGAAAAGTCGTCTTTCTCAAGAAAAATTCCAGTTTGACTATGACAAGCATAACATTCTTCAAGCTAACACCTCAATTATGAACGCCCAACAAAAACATGTATGGCAAATCGAATTTGACAGGATTCAAGCACAGATTGAAAAGCAAGCTGGATTTACTAACAACCGTGATGAAGATGATGATGATGGAACTGATGATGAGTTTGATGAAATAATTCCTCTAAATGATTAATGTACTAGTTTAGTACTAGTTTAATGTAGCAGTTTAAGTTTAAATGTTTTAGTTTAAGTTTTAATTTGATATGTTGTTATGCGTTCCAATTAATATTAGTTTGAAATGAAATGTTGAAGTTTATTAATTAGAAAAATAACAATACATAGCATAACTTAAACTAAAGCTAAAACATTAAGAAAAATACATAAAATCATCTTTCATGCTCTGCCCAAAGATTCAATCTCAGATCATCTCTTAACTGGTCATACAAATTACGGTTCTGAATGTAGTTAGTCATTTGACCATAATTCCTTGCGAGGAGACCTCTTTCGTGTCGAATCTCCGGCCTCAAATCTTCATCATCATAGTTAATCCAATCAATCACGCATGGTTTCTGAATTACCATGTTATGAAGAATTATGCAAGTGAGCATAGTCTTGTGCATTTCACGAGGACTCAACCCACGATATGGGCCACAAATGATAGCGAACTTCCTCTTCAAAATTCCAAAAGCGCGTTCCATATCCTTCCTCGGTGCCATTTGGGCATCGTTAAAATATCGGTATGAACGGCCCAATGCACCAGCCAGGAGGCCGACGGTAGCATTGAACCAAGGTGGACCATTTTGGGTAGATACCATCCGCAAGATAATAGCCATGAGTGTACTGATGGCCGTTGATCATGAAAAGGACAGATGGAGAAATTCCATACTTCAAATCTTCAAACAGAGGCGACTTTTGCAAAACATTAATATCATTTTGTGAACCCGGAAGACCAAAAAAAGCGTGCCATATCCAACAATCGTAAGAATCAACAGCTTCTAGGATAACTGTTGGTTTTGGATAATGACCTTTATATTGACCAGCCCAATAAACAGGGCATCCATGACATACCCAATACATACAATCGAGACTACCTAGCATTCCAGGGAATCCCCTTTCCTCATTCTCCCTTAATATTTGTCTAACATCTTCGTCGGTTGGTTTTCGTAAATATGTTGGACCAAAATGATTAATCATTACTTCACAGAACAATGAAAGGTAAGTGTAAGAAGTTGTTTTACCCATACGAAGGTACTCATCATTCGCATCCGCTGGAGTGCCATAACCTAGAATCCTTAAAGCCGAAGTAACTTTTTGTTCGGGACTATGACCTCTAATATTCAGTGCATCAAACTGATAATTGAATTGAGGTTCCACTCGACAAAGCTCTTCAATAATCTTTTTCACCAGATGACGAGGCATGCGGAATCGACCTTGAAAATCTCGATCAGAGTACACACAATTGGGAAGAAAATAATCGTGCATGAGCTTCTGATGGTAAAATTCCCTCCCTCGATACGTATATCTTCTTGATAATACTTCTTTGGGATCTGCAACTCTTGGTATTTGACCCGTATGTACAAGCATCAAAGTTTCGATTAGTTTCTCATCTTCAGCTTCCTCTTCGTCAATTTCTTGCAACCTCATACGATAACTTTCTTGCTGTAACCTGAACCTATTCATAATAATATCCCTTTCTTCATTGGATCTCGACATTGTAATGAAGCTTAAAATTGAGAATAAAGGAGTAATATCTTTAGAAGCAGGTGTGAGTTTTCTATCGAGGTAAAATGGCGTATATATAGGAACCATAGGGGGAACTAGCCGTTGCAGAATAACTACTTGGCGATAACCATTGTATCGCCAGCGTTATAATTTTTATCGAGTGATATTCACAATATCGACCGCTCAGCGGTTTTCCCATAGTGGCACAAATGGTTTGGCATGCCACCTAGCATGCCAAACACCATTTTTTTGGCATGTGCATATGAATAGGCCTTAGAGTAGGTTTAGCTATTCAAAAAGGTGTCGGAGCATAACTTGTTGTTAGGCTTCCGACAAATTTCTAGTAAAACTTTTTATTTTCATCATTTAATATTTACACTTATTTTTATAAAAAAAATAAAAAAAAAATAAATATAACACAAATACACGTGTACATTTGTTTGCCTTCTTATATCACGTCATATTTGGGCCCTTATAGATTGGATGGAAATTACCCATCAATTAATAGTAAACCGTGGATACATGGGCATACCGGGCCCTCCATACCTGGTTTCAAATCAACGACTACTCATTCAAGCTAAATCCTCTAATTAATAATTTGGCCAAGAGAAAAAATATCCGGCAGTTTTAATTCTTTGACTTCCATGAATCCGCATTCGCACTTCCATGTCACATTACCGGGAGATGTCAGCTGTGATGGCAAGTTGAAAGGTAACCAGAGATGATAAAGCTGTAAGGAACATGGTTTCATGAACTCGATGGGTATTTTTCCTATGCAGGAGCTGTATTAGAGCAAGTCGAACTGAAATTTATGTTTAGAGTTCACGTTATTGTCTCAACATAAACATCCAATCAATAATTAAAACAATTTACTAAATTAAGGTGAAGTCATGGAGTGCATGTTTGGGCTACCACCAGTACTAATTAATTTTTTTTGTTTTGAAGTCTTCTCTCTAACCACCGTTAACATGTCTTAATCATTTCCCACTCATATCTTTAGGAGCATCAAAATCATTGTTAATAGAAATTTTCCGGCGTTTTATGGGTAATAAATATATTGTACGAGGTTCGCCTCTTTTCGACAAAAAAAAGAATGGATGTTTTGAGTTTCCCCTAAATAAATTAGTAAAGTAGCTTTTCTCCTAAATTATTAATATGGGTAACATACTCCCTAAATTCAATTTTTTACTAAAAATGTCCTTGGACGATGTGTGCGACTCATCTAATTTTCTAAATGTAATTGTAATGAATGACTCGATGGGAACCTTGTACCCCAGAGAAATCTTGGCTTAATAAAATTTGATGCTTCAAAAAAAAAAAAAAAAAAGAAAAAAAAAAAAAGAAGTAAGTAACGCACATATGCATATGCAGATGAGTAATTTCCAAGGGAGCTCAAAGGGGACACTCTGAGTTTGTGGTGGAACTTTTGGAACTCATGGTCCCTGAGAGCATCCACAGTCGTGGAGTATAACCAAATTTTTTGGTAAAAAACAGACGCAGTGGAGACGGAGTAAAGATCAAAGACCGGACTATAACCAAAACCCAGACCATATTTAGTCTTTAGTCCGGTCTTTAGTCGGGCGTAAATTGAAGTTGCGCTCGATGGGGCGTAACTCAAAGTTGCGCCCAACAATTAAAAAAAAAAAATGGGGCGCAATTTGAATTGCGCTTAATGGGGCGCAACTTTGAGTTGCGCCCCAACAATAATAAAAAAAAAAAAATTAGGCGCAACTTTGAGTTGCGCCCCATCAATAATAAAAAAAAAAAAAAAAAGCGGGCGCAACTTTGAGTTGCGCCCCAACAATATTATTAAAAAAAAAAAAAAAAAAAAAAAAAGAAATGGGACGAGATTTGGAATTGCGCTTTGGTTGGGGCGTAACTCAAAGTTGCGCTGACCAAATTTTAGTCTTCCTCCACTGCGTTACAACACGGACTAAACCCAAATTTTAGTTTATTTTTTGCTCTTTGCTCTTTGGTTATGGTCGCACCACTGCAGTTGCTCTGAACAACTTGAATTAAAAGATATTGATAATGAACCATCACTTCAACTTGTTGTCGTGGTGGGAATCATCATACTAATTAAATTGCTTCAAAAAAAAAGTACTAATTAAATTTTTTTGTTATTTGTTTGGAAGTCTTCCCTCTAACCACCATTAACATGTCTTAATTATTTCCTACTCATATCTTTAGGAGCATCAAAATCATTGTTAACAGAAATTGTCAGGAGTTTTATGGGTAAGAATACACTGCAAGAGGTTCGCCACTTTTCAACAGAAAAAAAAAAGAAGAAGTCTTATTTACCAAAACAGAGATTAGGTTAAGGCCCAATAATAAATAAGTTTTCTATTTACAGATAGGGATAAGTATGGCTCGGTAATTCGGTTTTAGCATCCGCATTCAATCCAATACACATTCTGCATTTCATGTTTAGCATTCGCATCCGATCTAGCATTTAGCGGATGTGCGAATGGATGGATTGGATACAAATGACCCAATGGATTTTATTTTTACAAGTACAACAGTTGATAACCACGATGATAACACAATAAATCATCATTACAAAAGATTAAATACAATCATTATCTGTTTTCTTTCTGCCTCTCAATTTTGAGGCCTACAAATTGGATGGAAGTATATGATACATAAATAAGATAAATATATAGAGAATAATATGTAACTAATATTCTGCACCCATATTTTATGAAAATTTCATATACTCAATATAATGGGTGTCGGTATCCAACATATTCTTAAGCCAACATTCATATCCAATCCAAAATCTATTGGATCCCGCAAATTGCATCCACATCCAGTCGATTAGTGTATGGGTCGGACACCCACCCACGAAAAAACGGATAGGCGGGATTGAATCCTTGAACAAATGCTCACTCCTATTCACAAACCCAAAATATTTTCTAGTTTTGGTGAGACCCATAATTATTTGAAATTATGAAATTAGATGAACAAGATAGAAGTACCCTTAATATGATAGAGTGACTGCATAATAATACATATACAAAAAACCATTCCTTGTAAGTTTACAAATTCTATAATGTTGGAATGTTTTTAACGAGATCTACATAACGAGTACAAACGACACCAAATTTATTTATTTTTTACGAAAAAATTCAGTTATAAGTGTTCTTTTAGGCACAAATATCAAAAACTAGATACATAACCGTTATCAGCCACCACAAAGGAAGCATAACATATTATGCAGTCATATTTTTGTTTATGCTCCACTAATTTGGTTATGCAACCATTAAACTGATGCATGTGCCTAAGAAATAGTATTTCTATTAAAAAAATATGTATAAAATTTTTTTGCAGCCACCACATAGGATGCGCAACACATTATGCAGCCATATTTTGGTTCATGCATCCACTAGTTTGGTTATGCAGCCACTAAACGAGGTATATACCTAACAAGTAACTTCATGACCACATGACCGACTCCACACAACAAATGTTTAACAACTTAGTTTGTATAATGTTCTTTTTTAATGGTAAAGAATTCGGTGCTGGCGAGTTTCAAATGATCAGGTCATTGATATCACTATTGTACTGCAGCGATATCGACATGTGCTAATAATTTATAAAAAATTACAACCTCCATTTTAAAAATATGCTGATTTCAAGTATAAGTTACACATGAAATCATTCTATTATTTTGAAATGGAGGAAGTAGATAATTAAACCCAATGATTTCACGGTTCAAGAGATGAAAGCAAAGAAGTCATACATTAAACCTAGAAGAGTTGTAGATGCCACTGTTGATGGGTGAAAATTACTCCTGCCGAATTTGGTAATTTGGGGTGTGATGAGGAATGAATTTAAACCTACAACAAATGCACTGCGCGGTGAGTGCTTGTAGATTCGAGAGATCAATCAGGCAAGTCCGGCCTAAACCAAGAAATGGCCGTTCCCACTTGTTTCTACCGCAAAGTGAAGGAGATGGGGTTGATCTTAGGGAGGGAAGCGAAGAAGGTGTTGAGATTGTGAAGATGTTGGCTTGCTTATGACTTGTGACAGAAAAGTGAGCAGGCTTACGGCTAATGTAAGGAGGCTCTGGATGTTGATTTTCTGTCTTGTTTTTCTTGCTGCCGTTTGAAAATAGGGCGAGAACCTATTTATACAAGTCATTGAGCCTCATTCACGTTTCTCGTGGGAAGTGGAGGTAGTGGAATGATGGAGTAGTGGAGTTGTGTGTCGGTAACGCACGACCAGTCTTGCCCACTTCTCCAGCTTCATCTCTAACCGTCCATGACTCCCTAACACGTTCTTGTGATGGCGCGTTGTACGCCGCACGCCGTAAACCGCCAGACCAATACCCCAGCAAGTATCCCCGCCTTTGTGACATGATTGATGTCCGGAATGTGGATCGTGGGTCCACGAAAGATAGCATGTAATGTCAATTGAATAACTCGCGTTATTCGTAAAGTCGATACTT